>CM070565.1:9808602-9993602 GCA_036346405.1 Phyllostachys edulis | reverse complement strand
AATCCCTCCTCGGGTTTCTCTCCATCAAGTTCCTTGCCCCCTCCTGGGGCGAGTGGTAATGTTCATTCTAATCACTCCCATCTAGAGTTACCACTTGCACAACGTAGGGAAACAAGAGCTAATGCGGGAAAGCCCCCAGTATGGTATGGCTTTGAGCATGACATTGCAAATTTCATCTCATATTCCCATATCTCACCTGCATACAAAGCATTCATTGCATCTGTTCAGACAGTGCATGTTCCAAAGGATTAGCGAGCTGCTAAGCAAGATCCTAAGTGGAAAGATGCCATGAAGGAGGAACTTAGTGCACTTTAGAAGAACAAGACATGGGATCTTGTTCCACTTCTAGCAGAAAAAATGGCAGTGGGATGCAAATGGGTGTTTACAATTAAGCAAACTCCTGAAGGCAAGATAGAGAGATACAAGGCACGGTTGGTTGCAAAAGGTTATAGTTAAACATATGTGATAAACTATGATGAGACCTTTGCACCAGTGGCGAAGATGAGCATGGTAAGAACGTTGATCTCCTGTGCAACTAACTTCGGATGGCCCCTACATCAATTGGATGCGAAGAATGCTTTTCTACATGGTGATTTACAAGAGGAGGTATACATGGAGATTCCTCCAGGCTTTGAGAACAGACAGACTGAGAGGAAGGTGTGTAAACTCAAGAAGTCCTTATACGGTCTGAAGCAATCTCCAGGGGCGTGGTTTGATAGATTTAGGCATGCAGTCTGTAGTATGGGCTATTCTCAGTGCAATAGAGATCATACTGTATTTTATAGGCATAGATGATCACATATCACTATATTGGCAGTCTATATTGATGATAAATCAAGTCCTTGAAGAAAATATTGGGAGAGGTATTTGAGGTGAAAGATCTTGGAGCTCTTCGATGCTTTCTTTGAATCGAGATTGCTCGTTCTTCGAAGGGTATAGTTCTCTCCCAGAGGAAATATGTTCTTGATCTGCTGGCAAAAATAGGTATGCTTGGGTGTCGCCCTATTGCCTCACCAATTGATGGGAATCACAAGCTATATGCTGAGTCGGGAGATCTAGTTGACAAGGAAGCTTATCAAAGGCTTGTTGGGCGTCTTATCTATTTGTGTCATACAAAACCTGATATTTCATATGCAATAAGTATGGTTAGTCGATATATGCATGATCCCAGAACAGGACACATGTATGTTGTCTATCGAATCCTACAATATTTGAAGAGTAGCCCTGGGAAAGGCCTTTGGTTTAGGAAGAATCAACATTTGAATGTGAAAGGGTATTGCGATGCTGATTGGGCGAGCAGTGTGGATGACAGGAGGTCTACCTCTGGATATTGCATCTTTGTGGGAGGTAACCTTGTATCATAGAGAAGCAAGAATCAGGAGGTTGTGGCTCATTCTACTACAGAGGCAGAGTACAGAGCAATGGCATTGAGTGTGAGTGAAATGATATGGATGAAGTGTTTATTGTCCTAGCTTCGGTTATGAAAGATTTGTAGCAAAATGTAACGATTCTGCAAAACAACAATGGGGAAACAAAAATGTTAGCTATGAATCTTGTAACAGGAGAGTTGTAATTCTAAGGTGTTGAATCTAGACATATCAACTGTAACAAAATATTTCCTTCTGTAAGGGCCATAGCTGTGCTAAACGCAAGCATGGGAGTTGAATTGAACAAGCAAGCCACTTGCTTAAGTTTCTACACCTCACGAATCTTGCAGATCTAAGGAGGAATAATTCTTGTGGCACTCGAATGTTCCCAAACAACACTACACCTCATGAATCTTGTAGATCTAGAGGAGTAAATAAAAAAAGGGATGAAAACCCTAACGCCACCACTTCCTATCTAATCAGATTGCCTGGTTTACCGAGCCAAACTGAAAAATAGCAGGAACCTTTCGGTATTGACAAGGCATTTCATGATAGATGTATAGCAATTAGGGGATGCTTACGTTAAAGAAATCGGCCTAGTTGAAGCCTCCAATCTTGCGCTCCTTTCCCTTGCCGGCCGCCCATACGCTTCCATCGCCTCCGATGAACGGGTGGTACGGAGGCGTCGGAGAGGCGAAGAGGACTGTGATGACGAGGTGCAGCTATTGGGGATTTGGGTTGCCACTGCCTCTATCCTCTACCTTTTCTATTCTTACGGCACTCTGCCTCTGCTCAATCTCAACCGTTTATTAGGGCCGAACATATGAGATTGAAATCTTGCAAAACTCTCCTTCCAGCTCTCTCGGCGATGCCCCACTCCCCGCGAGGGGAATTCACCTATTAGGGGCTGCAGTTGGGGCCATCCCCCCTGTTGCTATCGGGAAAACATGTTCCCCATCGGGGGAAGTGGGGCCAAGGCCGGGGCCATTCCCCTATTGTGAGAGCCCCCGGGGTATTTAACTTGTAATACTTAACCATCCAATTAGTCCTAGCATTACAAATCAAATATCCTGACTCTCGATGTAACATGTACCTCTCAGGAGCGGTACACATACACCATCACAAAATTAGAAGCATCAATTCTATACACAAGTCATTACCATACTAAGTCTTCATAATTTACAACACAAAAGACATACAAGTTCAAATTACATAGAGAGGTTGACCGGCCAGATATAACAATCCAAAAGTACTAAAAGTTGCAGCGGAAACATAGCCATAAGATGGTGCTAAAAGAAAAGCCGACTGGTTTGCCCTTACCCACAAGGCAACCGACCGGGCCACCAAGCTAGTCGTCCTACACGAAATCGGTCTCACAATAGTCGATCCCTTGGGGATCAACCTCCTCTACAGCAAATAGACAATGCAGTTGAGTACAAGAACGTACTCGCATGACTTACTAATAACAAACATATACATAGCTACATGCAGGCTTGAATCAAAGGAGAAGGCCATAGAGTTCATTTTCAGCGTAAAGCTACATTTTATTTGCAATAGTGTAATAGATTTGAAGGCGATTTTAACAAATCTGTTTTTATTTCTTAAAATAACAGTGAGACAATGTTATAAACATAATTAACATCCTAGAGGTGACTTCCCAACAGCCACCACAACATAGCACGAATTACCCATTCGTACCACCCAATTTTAAGTTTTAATGAAAAAGTTATAGTCTAATTCTTACAGGAAATAACCAAGCATAGGACGAGACTATTCGAATAGTTTATACCCTGCAGGGGTGTACAACTTTATCCACATGTCAGACCACTCCTTTTGCCATGCGATTTAGCACACTTTCGAAGGTATGCCGGCAGAGTTAAGTCCTATGAGATGTTTTCCAATATAATGCATTAACTACGAGCCGCCCATATGGATAGAAACTCATACGTTGTGTCGGAGTCGTTGTAAAGCCACAGTCAACTACCCCTTTGGGGTAAAGCCTCGGACAA
This sequence comes from Phyllostachys edulis, assembly GCA_036346405.1. NCBI lineage: Eukaryota > Viridiplantae > Streptophyta > Magnoliopsida > Poales > Poaceae > Phyllostachys > Phyllostachys edulis. Next base: position 9,990,226 of record CM070565.1, on the reverse strand, counting down.
CTACAATGCTCCTCGGTGTGGAGAACTTACATAGGAACCCACCCTCGCACACCCAACAACAACACCACATTTCTTTTTATACACAACACACAATCACCACCTACGACTCGGAGCTAACACAAGCCAAAATAGTAAGTCAAGAGGGTTCTCATATGCCCTCATGTGGTTGCATGCAAAAGTGCTTGGATCAATAGGGCAAGTAGTTTGGTCCTTGTTGACTCGAGCACAAAGTACACACCCAACAACACACCATCTAACCAATGTGCCCAAGTCTAAAATATTTTATTTTCAGTTTTAGTTTTCCAAATACATCATATACATGAGTACCCTGACCCCAACTATTTAAAGTGTTGATATAATGACCATCGCCGAAGTGATGATCCCCATACTACCGTTCTAGGCATGGCTAAGCAACAACAACTCGCATACTAAATATCAAGTGACTAGAGCCCATCCATCGAGCTCTAAATCACAGCGGATATAAACCTAGGTTTAGTGGTAAAGGATGGATATTTACCTACAGTTCAAGTAACTATTCAGGTAAACTATCGCGAACTGAGAAAATACTTGTCAACATAGCATGCATACATACAGTTGAAATTAAAATATTAGCATGCGAACATAATAGGATCAACGTGCGTCAAAGGAAGAACTGCTTGCTTTGCTGGAGACAACTCACTTGCTGCAGAGGATCACTCTCAAACTCAACGAATTCGTCGAAACCTAACGAAAGAATCGAGAAGAAATAATAAGAACGAATAACACCGAATATACTAAAAAAAAATTCAAATTCATCCAAAAATCATGAAATTTACACAGAAGGTAGGGCATGATTTTAACAAATTTAGCAACAAAAATCAATCGATTTGGATGTTGCATGCAAAAGATATAGACAAAAGAATTCTATTGGAACATAAAATCAGGAAAAATAGGGCTCAGGTACTGTTCATCCGAAACCTAACTTTTTGTGAAAATTTCTAGAAGGGTGGTGACTTTGAAAATTTATTGTAAACAGAGCACCACATGAGATGACAATGAAATTTGATTCACCTCATATGGAGCTAAAATGAATTTCTTATGATTTTTCAAAGTCATGATAGTAGTGCACAAATCAATGGTAAAACAAGATTTTTAGAGACAGTAACATACTTAAAACCTATTCTAGAATAAAGTACACTAACAGAGGAAACCAACAAAATTGAGTTTATTCAAATTGGAGTTACAGAGAAATACTTAACTATCTTCTAACTAAACATCTATGGACCACTCCATCACTTGCAGATGGGCTCTAGTTACCTAAATTAACTAAACTATGTAAGCACATGCGAGTTCATACGCTTTACTACATGGTTACTATGCAGAGATTAACCATGAACATGATGTTGTTAGGTTATAGTATACCACCTTATGTTCATTTGGGCATTCCTAGACATGGGGCTTATAGGTTAATGGTACCCGATCATTACCCAACTGCGCTACAAGTATTCGATTAACTATCTGATTAAATTATTATTTCGGTTATTACAACAATGGTCTTGACCTAAGTAATACGATGACCAATTCATATTACCATATCATAAGTCAGTAACACTATATGTTACTATATTGGGTTAGTCTCAACCGAAAATCCAAAAGAATGGTTTAATGGTTTAGGACCCCACTAACATGTAGGTACTTTTAAATATAAGATTATTTTGATAATGCCTAATTGCATGGAATAGATCTTGAATTGATTATTAACTAATTTCATTAGAACAGGCAATGGCTAATTAAACATTCACGTATCTGATTCTACCATTCCAGTCTAACCATCCGTTTAATTATCCTTTTAATTACTTGATTTGTCCACTGACTGTTACTATATGAAAATACAACCTGTCAGTTGAATATGTACAAATTAACTAACCATCTAATGGCTTTGGCTAATTACTTAATTAACTACTGTGGGGACCCACCTGTCATTCAGATCTACATGCAGAGAGTTTTCTGTGAGAGAGAGATGAGGGGCCCACTAATCAAAGGAGTGAACACACACACACACACAGAGAACCACAGAGCACAGAACAGACGATTTGGGAAGGCGGCTCAGACGGCACTCAACACCGGCGAGCGGGTCAACGGCGGTGGCCGGAGGTGGGAAAAATAGAACCATGATGGGGAGGTGAACTGGAGGGTGGTGGTGGTGCGACCGGAGGTGGCCGGTGGCAGCACGCGGTGGCCAGAGTCGGGAGAGGAACGGGGGCGGCGGTGCTCGGGTGCTAGAGGGAGGAAGACAGGGGAGCATGAGCAAGGGGAAGGCTAGGGGAAGCCACCGAGGATGTCAATGGCGGAGGAGTGAGCCCGGCCTAGCGGCGAGCCGGCAGGCTTGAGCGGCTCACCGTGGGGCGGCGCTTCTGAGAAGAGGAGCAGGCGGGTGGCGGGGGAAGAATGGGGAGGGCGAGGATGTTCTCTTGATGAGAGGAGGCTTACTGGAGAAGACGTAGAGGCAGAGGCGGTGAAATTGGTCGAAATTGACATGAAAGATGGTGTGTGGCCGTCCGGTGGACAAAGCTTGAAATTAATGGAGGGGAACAGGAGCGGGGGTTTGGGAACACCTTTTGATGCACTCAGATGGTGGAGGGACTCGCCGGTGCGGCCAGAACGGCATGGGGTGCTTGGCGGCCGAGCAAGCAGCCAAGGCAGAGCTCGCGTAGTTCTCCTTGGCTTCCGGTGGAGAAGGGGAAAGGGAAGGAGAGGCCGGGAGGGGGCTAGGCGAGCTCGTGGTGGACCTTTTATAGGCATGGAGGGCGGAGGAGCCGATGGTGGTTCGGCCAGCATGGGCGCGGGCGACATGGCCACAACAACATGTGCGACGCGTGGCGAGCGGGAGGTGGCCCGGACCGGTCGTGGTACTGTGGCATCGCCGTGCGGTGGCAGAGCTTTAGCGACACGTGGAAGAAAGGGAGAGGAGAAGGTGACTGCTATGCGCTGGTTCGGCTGAGGAAAAGGAAAACCATGTGCTGGCTCGATTGAGGAAATGAAGGAGGGAGAAGGTGATGGTGTTGCGCTATGGGATGATCAGGCTGCAACAATCGTAGCTCAAAAACGACCGGGCTTTGAAGAACAGGAATACAAGAAAAGAAAAGAGGAAGGAATGAGATACAAGGATAGAGGGAAAAGGGAGAAAAACTAAGGCCTGCTTTCTTTAGAGTGTAATTTCACTTGATAACTTGGGAAATACGACTTATTTGCGTTCAATACTTTTGCTTCTAAATTTTTGATTTGTAGAACTTTTATTCTAGAGAATCTTTTTAGAAGATTTACTAGCATACAATATTTCAGTTAGCTTTTACTCTTACAATTTCTATTTTTAGGGTTTCAGTTTTCTAGGGTTTCTGCTTTTCAACGCCCGCTTGACAAAGAATGAAATCACAACAGATTCTCTGAAGGCATGCAAACAAGACAACAACAGATAATACATAAAAAGTTTTAAAAAATTCCATATTTTTGTATTCGGGAACTTTTGGGGGTGTTACACGCACATCTTCCTAGGGTCGTACGCGACACTCGTGACGGCCGCGTGCGCCCACGACACGACGGTGTTCTACCTATGCGGGAGGTCAACGTGGCTCAACTTCCCCGATGAGATCCCCGCGCTAACCCTGTCGTCAGAAGGCGGCGATCCCCGCGAGCCCAACGCCGCCGCCCTATCCGCTGCGTTGATCCGGAAGAAGGTCATCGAGTTCGGCTCGCACGTAGACGCGCTCCAGACTAGCATGATGGTCGCGCTCGTAGACCACTGTGAGTGATAGAAGCACCACCACCATCACCGTAGCTGCAACAGATGGGCGCGGAGCGGATGGGCCAAGAACCCAGAGGTAAACCAGGCGTTGAGCCTGGAGAGCTCAGACATCGAGTGAAGCATGAAATCCACCATAACCCACCATAGGAGGGGAGGGGCAAAATCGTCCGTTGTTGGGTAAAAAAGATAGGCATACAAAAGGATTTGTAGCAAAATGTAACGATTCGGCAAAACAACAATGAGGAAACAAAAATGTTAGCTATGAATACTGTAACACGAGAGTTGCAATAATAGTCTAAAGGGGAAATATTACGTCACAGTAATTCTAAGGTGTTGAATCTAGTGATATCAATTGTAACAAAACATTTCCTTCTGTAAGGGCCATAGTTGTGCCAAACGCGAGCATGGGAGTTGAATGGAAAAAGAAAACCACTTCCTTAAGTTTCTACACCTCACGAGTCTTGTAGATCTAGAGGACTAATTAAAAAAAAGGGATGAAAACCCTAACACCACCACTTCCCATCCTGATCAGGTTGCCTGGTTTACCGAGCCAAAACGAAAAATAGCAGGAGCCTTTCGGTATTGACAAGGCATTTCATGATGGGTTTTCCTCTAACTTTAGATGTATAGCAATCAGGGGATGCTTACGCTGAAGAAACTGGCCCAGTTGAAGCCTCCAATCTCACGCTCCTTTCCCACGCCGGCTGCCCCTTCCGCTTCCATCGCCTCCGACGAATGGGTGGTGCGGAGGTGCCGGCGAGGCGAAGAGGACTGTGACAACGACGTGCAGCTATTGGGGGTGGTTTGGGGCCTATTTAGTTTCTGATCCCAGGTAATCATACCAAAATTTTGGCAATGCCAAAATCTAGGTAATATCAAAAATTGGACAAAAAAAAGGTGTTTGGGTCATAGCCATACTAATTCACGGGATACTGAAATTGATATGTTTGGATTGCAACCATGCCAAAATTTACTAAAAATATGAGTGTCATGTGGTCCATATGATATCTTTTTTTGCATCAAAATATGCCAACATGAGTTTTGTTTTGTTGATTAAATGATAAGGAACACAACGGTTCAAACGGATCACAAATCGGATACTCGGTTTAGAAAATATGATAATTTTAAGGTTTTGAATCAAATCAAATATGCAATTAATGTCAATAGTCACACCCAACGAACTTCTGACACGTGCAGCTATCGGGGATTTGGGTTGCCACTGCCTCTGGAGATTCGGTCAGGGACGCAGGGGTCTGTTTTACCTTCTTCGTCACTCAGCCTCTAGAGCTTACTGTACACACGAGGTATTGACATAAGTCAACATGAGCTGAGATCATCAACTGATGCCTATTGCTATCTCTCTCTCAACTGATGCTCAGTTGAGAGAGAGATAGCAATAGGCATCGGTTGACGATCTCAGCATGATCTCAGCATGAGCTGAGATACCTCGTGTGTGTGTGTGTGTATAATAAGATGATTCTGCCTCCATTTCGATTACGGCACTCTGCCTCTCCTTCCAGCTCTCTCCACGGTGCCTCACTCCCTGCAGGGGAATTCACCTATTACGGTGCACTCCTCTTTTCCTTTTCCTCCATTCCCTTCTTTTTGCCCAAATCATCGTCCAACAGTAAGGTCTTGTTGACGCTGAACAGGGGCTAGTAATCCTGTGGAAGCTGAGGCTGCCCACTCCAATGGCAATGATCGTGCCCAAGTATTCTAACAGGGACACTAGGACTGCAACTGCGGTAAGGAATTCGTCTGGTTTCCTCTCCCTCTCCCTGTCCATTTTTTTCCCCTTTCCGATGATTGCGTCTTTTTGATGCTCTACAGGGGGTGACTGATAATCCAAGTACTCTTGTTGCGAACACTTCTGAAAATGAGAAGAATAATAAGGTAATTTCTACAATTCTTTTGGCCCCTTTGGCTACCATTAAAATACATCGAAACCATCGCTCTGTAACCACAAAGCTCGGCACGTGGTGTTCCTGATAATGTTTTTGGAATTCATTTCCACTCTTATTGGTTTGATCTTCGACTTGTAGACCCTAGGAAGATAATTAAATTCTAAGGTCATATATAATGGGCTTATATCAGCTGTCTATAGCTTTTGCCACGTAGGATTTAAACTGATGCAGATGAAAAAGAATAAAGAAAGAAATAAGATGTCTACAATCATATAGCCGACTGTAACACCAGAACCAAAAAAAGCATTAAATGATTGTGTGTTGTCTACAATCATGTAGTATTATAGCCGACTGTATTACCACAACCCATTATATGAGTTATTTTTAGTGTTGTCTATAGGTGACATAGAGAGTTGCTATAAAGAGTGTTATCGCTTGTTCATCTTTCTGTGTTGTTTGAACTCAGGGCATAATGGTTTTTGTCTACGCCATTGCCGACAAGATGCTTCCATTCCATAGTGCTCTGACCATTTTTGGCCTAGTATACTCCCATGGTCCGAATTCACTTCTGAGGATTTCCGACGCTTGGATACAAGTCCTCGCCGCAGGTGGCGTGATATCAACCATCGGAGGCATTATTCTGACAGGTGCCGCTTCATACTTCAAGGAGATAGAGTTGCCAGACCACCCTGGATTTGTTCTCATCTCAACGATACTGTTTTTCATATTGCAATACTCGGTGCTGGCATCTTGTATAATACTGCAAGGTTTTGAACGGAGCTCCAAACGGATTATATGGGCCATTAGAGCTTTAGTCGAACTCTCAATAGTGGCCTTTTGGTTTGCTTTCCAGCGCCAGCCAATGGTATAGTGCCTTCTGTTCTTAATAGTTCAATTTAAATAAGAAGTAGCAATGATAGATATCATACTTAAGCTTTGTTTTTTTCCAGATTGTTGGGCTTAAATGGACGAAGGATGCATTTGAATGGATGCTTAAATGGACAAAGAATGCATTTGAATGCATGCTTAAATGGACTAAGAATGCATTTGAATGGATACTTAACGACGAAGATAAGCGGATGGAGGCCTTGGCGGGCTAAGCATCCTACTGGTTTATAATGTAAGTCATTTGAACAAAAAAGTGTGAGAAGCTTCGATCAGCAATTAGTATTCGCTATTGGGTGATTTCAGGGAGGGTAAAGACATAGATACCATATTGGGATGTCCCTTGGCTTTGGTTATGAGCTGTCGATTGCATTTTCTATTTTTGTGTTCAAATTTTGAGATGTTGTCAGAAAATATAATCTTTGCGTGCATACTCTGTTTGCTATGTGGAATGTCACTGGTTTCATGGCGGATGTGTTAAGCGTTGTCGTGGTATGATTGAAGACCACCTTCAGATACCGTGCTTATGCTACAATGCAGTGTGTTTTTAACAAATTAAAATCGAGCCAATTTGGGTTGTTATAAGAGTATGTGCGCGCAAGTTTGATCTGCAACTATCAATTGTATCTATCTGTAAACAAAATGAGACAACGACTATAAAATGTGCACCACAATTGACTGGAACATAATTAAGCCTTCAGATGAAATTTTCCAAATGACATACCAAGACCCTCAAGCACGATCCAAAATATCCAGTACCTTCCAATGACATACCAAAGCAAACACGACCCTTAGCACGATCCATAGTTGCACAACACAAATCACTCATAGATCATCATACATCACCAGAGGCTAGATAAAAAAAGATCAAATAGACATAATCCATAAACCCCTGTAAAATAACTAGAGTTGCAGTACCAGTACCTGCATATGAGGAAGCAAGCTAAGGGCACAAAAGCTACATCTGCATTTTTTTTCGTTTCCTCGACCTACTGTGCTGTGACCGGCCACTCACGTGACAATCTTCCTCTATGATTGGGCTTCGGAAACAAATACCTTTTTTTTTCTTCTTTTCCCCCGCTCTACAGCGTTTGCACGGGAGCAAATCTCATCAGTATGGTACTTCCAGCCGCACCCCACCAAGTCTATTGTTAATCCTGTCTCTGACGTCTCGCAGCCCATTCCTTCAACTTATGGGTTCCAATCAAATTCAACGCGCACATTGGCAAAAGAAGCAGCAGCCACGCCAACAGTGGGCCGACCTCATCAAGGCCAGGCAGTTTTGTGTAGAACAGATAGACATACAAAAGGATTTGTAGCAAAATGTAACGATTCTGCAAAACAACAATGGGGAAACAAAAATGTTAGCTATGAATCTTGTAACACGAGAGTTGCAATAATAGTCAAAAGGGAAATGTTACATCACGGTAATTCTAAGGCGTTGAATCTAGTGATATCAACTGAAACAAAACATTTCCTTCTGTAAGGGCCATAGCTGTGCCAAACGCGAGCATGGGAGTTGAATGGAACAAGAAAACCACTTCCTTAAGTTTCTACACCTCACGAATCTTGTAGATCTGGAGGAGGAATAATTAAAAAAAAGGGATGAAAACCCTAACGCCACCACTTCCCATCTGATCAGATTGCCTGGTTTACCGAGCCAAAACGAAAAATAGTAGGAACCTTTCGGTATTGACAAGGCATTTCATGATGGGTTTTCCTCTAACTTTAGATGTATAGCAATCAGGGTATGCTTACGCTGAAGAAACCGGCCCAGTTGAAGCCTCCAATCTCGCGCTCCTTTCCCACGCCGGCTGCCCCTTCCGCTTCCATCGCCTCCGACGAACGGGTGGTGCGGAGGCGCCGGCAAGGCGAAGAGGACTGTGATGTCGAGGTGCAGCTATTGGGGATTTTGGTTGGCACTGCCTCTGGTCAATCTCTGCCTCTATCCTCTGCCTATTATATTCTTGCGGCACTCTGCCTCTGCTCAATCTCAACCGTTCGTTAGGGCCGAACGGATTATGACATGAATGAGGCGAGGGGAGAAGAGTGGAGGGGGTGGGGATTTGGGGGTGTCGTGGATCGGGAAGAGAGGGGAAAGGAGGGTGCTTGATCCGGGGCGCGCGGCGGCGCAGCTGAGCAGATGGCTGCGGTAGGAGACGGCGGCGGAGAACGCTCGGTAGCGGATAGGGAGGAGACCGGGATTGCGGAGGAGGAGGCGGAGCGCGAGGTGGAGGTTGAGCGCGGGGAAGGGGGGCGGGTTGACGCGGAGGCGACCGAGGCGGAGGTCGGCGACGCAGGCGGCGGGCGCGGAGGGGTAGAGGAGGAAGGCGACGAGCGCGAGGAGGAGGATAGCGAGCAGTCGGGCGGAGAATGGGCGAAGGCAGGAGATACGGCGCGGGCGGAGGCGGACGAGGACGGGAGAGGCAGGGACGAGGACGAGCGGCGGGGGAGGCAGTGGCGGGGGCGAGGCGTAGGCGGCGGCTGGGTAGGCGTAGTTGGGCTGCGGTGCGGGGGTTGGGGCGGCGCGAGGAGGTGGTGGGCGAGGGAAGCAGCTCAGGTTGCGGTGTCAGGTGTGGGACTATTGAGGATGAACCCTAAGCTTTATAGATAACTAGCAAATTCAGTTGGGTGGCAAATTAGTGCTGCACCTGAAAAAGAGCTTTTGATGCAACCATTCACTCTTCCAGAAAGATTTATAATCCGGTCTACTCCCAGTTTGTTGATTCATGCCTGTACTTTGCTACAGAGTAAAAAAGATCATATTACCGTAGTCTATTACGCCCTCGGCTCCGCTGCATCACCAGACCGAGATCCGCTCCAATCCGTGTTGTGTCTCCACTGTCGTATTCGGTATATACTCTGCCCTTGAACCCTCTGTCGCAGCGAGTGTTTGCTACCATTCATTACCATAATTGTCACACAAAATTCTTGTTGTATTATGTTACACTAATGTGAAGCTCATACGTATCACCATCTTTTAATGCATCCTACTAGTTTGCACAACAGTGAGAGGACTTGCAAACTTGACTGTTAATACGTTAGTTCAATTGGTTTTGCTTATGCTACACTGCAGTGTGTGTTTTACAAATGAAAATCGAGCCAATTTGGATTGTTATAAGAGTATGTGCGCGCAGGTTTGATCTGCCATTATCAATTTATCTATCTCTAAACAAAATGAGACAACGACTATAAAATGTGCACCACAATTGACTGAACATAATTAAGCCTTCAGGTGAAATTTTCCAAATGAACCACAAAATATCCAGTACCTTCCAATGACATACCAAAGCCAACACGACCCTTAGCACGATCCATGGTTGCACACCACAAATCACTCATAGATCATCATACATCACCAGAGGCTAGCTAAAAAAGATCTAGTCATAATCCATAAACCCCTGTAAAATTACTAGAGTTGCAGCACCAGTTCTTGCATATGAGGAAGCAACCTAAGGGCACCAAAGCTACATCTGCATTTTTTTCGTTTCCTTGACCAAATCCAGGCCACTCAAGTGATACTCTTCCACTACGATTGGGAACAAATCCAGGCCTCGGAAATAAATCCCCTTTTTTTTTTCTGGCGCTCTCCAGCGTTTGTACGGGAGCAAATCTCACCAGTATGGTGCTTCCGGCCGCACCCAACCAACTTATGGGTTCCAATCAGATTCAATGCACACATTGGCAAAAGAAGCAGCAGCCACGCCAACAGTGGGCCCACCTCATCCAGGCAGTTTTGTGTAAAACAGATAGGCATACAAAAGGATTTGTAGCAAAATGTAACGATTCTGCAGAACAACAATGGGGAAACAAAAATGTTAGCTATGAATCTTGTAACACGAGAGTTGTAATTCTAAGGCGTTGAATATAGAGATATCAACTGTAACAAAACATTTCCTTCTGTAAGGGCCATAGCTGTGCCAAACGCAAGCATGGGAGTTGAATTGAATAAGAAAACCACTTGCTTAAGTTTCTACACCTCACAAATCTTGCAGATCTGAGAAGGAATTATTCTTGCGGCACTCGAATGTTTCCAGACAACGCTACACCTCACGAATCTTGTAGATTTGGAGGAGTAAATAAAAAAAAGGAATGAAAACCCTAACGCCACCACTTCCCATCTGATCAGATTGCCTAGTTTACTGAGCCAAGCCGAAAAATAGTAGGAACCTTTCGGTATTAACAAGGCATTTCATGATAGATGTATAGCAACCAGGGGATGCTTATGCTGAAGAAATCGGCCCAGTTGAATCCTCCAATCTCGCGCTCCTTTTCCACGCCGGCTGCCCCTTCCGCTTCCATCGCCTTCGACGAACGGGTGGTACGGAGGCGCCGGCGAGGCGAAGAGGACTGTGATGACGAGGTGCAGCTATTGGGGATTTGGTTTGCCACTCCCTCTTGTCAATCTCTGTCTCTATCCTCTGCATTTTATATTCTTACAACACTCTGTCTCTGCTCAATCTCAATCGTTTATCAGGGCCAAACGAATGAGATTGAAATCTAGCAAAACTCTCCTTCCAGCTCTCTCGACACTGCCCCACTCCCTGCGGGGGAATTCAACTATTAGGGGCTACGGTTGGGACCATCCCCCCTCCCCCTGTTGCTATCGGGAAAACCTATTCCCCATCAGGGGAAGCGGGGCCGAGGTCGGGGCCATTCCCCTACCCCCATCCCCGTTACCCGTATGGGGCCTCAAGAACCGTATGACATGTGGGTTCATTGCATATCATATATATACCAAATAATAACCTACTAATCCTGGAACTCATTCCTCCTGTTCTCAGGACCTAAGTCGTCGTCCCAATTCCCCATCCCACATCCCGCTTCCCACAATGGTGCACTACACACAGCCTTCCTTGGTTCCTCCATCTTCAATTGGCGGCAGCGCTGCTCCCCAATAGCAGACGTCGGCTTCCTCCAGTCCTCCCCAATAGCCGACGCTGGCCTCCAACTCCTCCCCAACAGCTGACGTCGGCCTCCTCCTCCTCAACAGCCAACGTTGGCTTCCTCTCCAACAGTCGAGAGATGACACCGACCTCCTCCTTCTCCCCAACAGCCGACGACGACCTCTTCCTCCTCCCGCACCGGTTAGTCAACCACTCATCCTCCTGTTTGAATTCCAAAACAACAGATCTAAGACATCTAGATATATAGTGCTCTAGCACATTATTGGGGGCTTTTCATTTTGTTTGATCTGAGTCATCTGATTCAATTTTACGCATTTTCCCCTAATTCTTGTCTGATGATACGACTTTTGCATCTATATAAGTGGGTGATCTGCTAAGCATTGATTGATGCAAAAATCAAATGTATTATGTACCAGTAAGGCTAGTGCATGGGTTCATATGATTTGGTTAGGGAGCCGTGGGGGCAGTTTAAAGGTTTGCTTGCTTCATGGTTGCATCCTCTATTTTTGTCATCTTGTTGTCCATTTTTTTAAAGTGATGTATCCGTTGCTTGCTTGATGCTGACTGTGGCTCATTTTACTCGCGGTTGCTTGCTTGATTCCAAATTACTTCATGGCTACTTGCTTGATGTTGCATCCTCTATTGTTTTTGTGGCTGATTTTCGGGTGTGGGTCCCCATGGGGCCCCGATACCTCGATGGGGTGGGGGAACGGGGGTAAATAGCACCCGAGGGGGGGGGTAGGGGCGGTGAACAAGGCATTTTCCTTCTCTCAGGGGCAGGGTTGTTCCACCACTCCCCAACTGGGAATGGCCCCATATACTCGACCCTACACCACACCCACATTACCATGTTAACCCTAAAACAAAGTGTGTTAATATGTAAACTAACAAGGTGGCCCATGCATTTGCGTAATAGATTTGTTTCGAAGTTTGTACAAATGGTTGAGAATATATTTACGTATCAGTTTGTATAAATGCTTGAGAATATATTTACGTATCTTGTAAGCTATTTGGACTTTTAAGATATCCTAAAAATTGGAAATAACAATATAAGCTTGAAGGAAATTACAACATGAGGAACGTAATTGAAGTATATTCTTTGATGGAAGAAAATCATTGAGCATAATAAGTTATTGGGGTTCTTAGAAACTAATCACTCTTCATAATGCCTAGATCATGTAGCTGCATACCCATATTCTTACTCTATTAGTTAATTTTTTCCCAAATTGTATAAATATACATGTACCTCTATTTAATCTCAAGCAATGCGTTGATTATGTGTGCGAAAAATTATCTTATTAGTCTACATAGTATAATGTATCAGAGTACCTTGCTCAAGCGTACACCGATGCACCATGAGTGACCTACCTTGAACTTATCTTCCCTCACACGCCGGTTGCCCTACCAAACTGTGTGACTTCTATCTCTTCGCGTCGTCATAGTTTTTTTCCTTCAACCTCCAACAGTAAGCCCAAATCTTGATCGATCCCTCTCAGTTTCTACCCCTTCCAATGCAACACTTTACCACAAAGTTATCTTCTACTTCTCCTCAATTATTGCTTAATGCTAACCATTGCGATATCAACATGCATACACATACAACCGTCGTCGATCCTAGCTAGGCACATATGTTACGCTCTCTTCGGTGACCCTGAGCATATTCCATACAGATGTGTCATCTCTACTACAAACTTTTTTGCTCCTCTGCCTCTGTACGTCTGCGCTTCTATTCGTACGTATGCAAGATGTTATACATGCTCGACGTCCTCTTCTCTCGTGTCGGTCGCTCATCTTCTTCGATGTTGGCCAATTCAACGGTCTGGCTTCCTCACTGTCGATCCCTCTCAGCTGCTATCCCTTCCAATGCAATACTTTACCACGTAGTTATCTTCTACTTCTCTGGAATTATTACTTAATGCTAACTATTGTGACATCAACACACATACACAAGCAACCATCGCCGATCCCAACTAGAGACATGTGTCACGCTCTCCCCAGTGACCCCAAGCATATTCCCTACGGCTGTGCCATCTCTACTCCAAGTTTTTTTTTGCTTCTTTTCCTCTGTACACCCGCGCTTCTATTCGTACAAATGCATGATGTTATACATACTCGATGTCCTCTTCTCTTGTGTCGGTTGCTCCTCTTCATCGATGTTGGCCAACTCAATGTTGTGGTTTCCTCACTAACCGTGGCGACCTCCATCTTCACTAATGTTGGCATGTCTGTTTTAGTCGTTGTCTAACGATATGAATAATCTTTTCACCATCGCCGGCGACGACGTGCCCCTCACCAGTGATGGCACACTCCTAGCTACTCAATGGCCCTATATTGTCCATAACTCGTCTTTAATGCAAAGCTTCATCTCTTCTTTGTTAACTTTTTCAACAACGCTAACGCTCACCACTTGTTATCGCGGCTCTTGGCACCTTTATCATTGGACTTTCTCCTCAATGGCTCCGGTGAGCAACACGACATTGTCCTCATCTCCGTCGTTGTCGCCTCGGCTCTTCGCTTCCTCGTAGGTCAATGTCTTCTTGCAGAACAGATTGAAACTATTCCGTGGTCTCCTCTGACACTATTCATGCTATCCTTGTTATAACTTGTATTTTTAAATTAAAATTTTAGTTATTTTTTTTATTTTTATTCCACAAGAAGAAACAAAAGAAACACGTGGCCTTGAAAGCGAAAGTGGTGGCTTCTTTTGTATCTCCTTCGACACTATTTGTGTCATTCTCGTTATAAATTATATTTTATTCAACAATTTTGTTATTTTTATTGGAGTTCGTATGCAAATCAAATTACTACATTTATTTATTTTATTTAGATTTTTAGTTATTTTGGGATTATATTTTGGAATTCATATCGAAATCAAATTGCAAATTTTCTTTTATTTTTAATTGCAAATTTCAGTTTCCTTTTCTTGGAATTCGTATCCGAGTCCAATTGCTATTTTTTCTTTAGTTTTTTATTCAGTATTACAATTATTTTGGGAATTTTACCTTGGAATTCGTATTGAAATCAAATTGCTAATTTTATTTCATGTTTGTTCAATTTCAATTATTTTTTGGTTGGATTCCGTATACAAATCTGATTGGCAATTATTATTTAATTTTATTCTAGATTATAATTATTGTAATTTTATTTTATTTTTACTTTGAATTTTAGTTTTATTGTACTTGGCATAGTCTCTTTCTTTTAATCTAAACTGTTATAATGTGGAACCACCACGATCGACGGTATAGAGCTTTCTTTTTTTTTCCCACCAATTAATGTATGAATTTCTAGCCATTGAGAGCATTATTATTCAACATTTTAGATATTTTTATTAGAGTTCGTATAAAAATCAAATTGCTATATTTATTTAATTTATTTCAAATTTTAGATATTTTAGGATTTTATTTTGGAATACAAATGGAAATCAAATTTCAAATTTTCTTTTATTTTTCTTTCGAATTTTAGTTCTTTTTTCTTGGAATTCGTACTGAATCCAATTGCTATTTCTATTTAGTTTTAATGCTAGATTACAGTTATTTAGGGATTTTACTTTTGAATTCGTATTGAAATCAAATTGCTAATTTTATTTTATGTTTTTCTCGAATGTCAATTATTTTTTGGTTGGATTCTCAGTATACATATCTAATTCTTGATTATTGTTTAATTTTTATTCTAGATTATAACAATTAGAATTAAATGATCGAAATCAAATTGCAAATTTTATTTTTTTTGTTCTAAATTTCAAGTTTTTCGTTGGATTTCATATACAAATCTAATTTTGGTTTTTTTTTTTTATTCCAAATCATAATTATTTATTGATTTTACTTAGAAATTTGTATGAAAATTAAGTTCTTGATTTTATTTGAATTTTAGTTTTATTGTACTTGACATGGACTCTTTTACTTAGCAATTGTATGAAAATCAAATTGCTTATTTTATTTTATTTTTTATTCTGAATTTCACTTTTACTGTATTTGACATAAACTCTTTTTTTAATCTAGACTGTTATAATCTGAACATACGATCGTGATTGTAGATCATCTTTTTTTCCACCGATTAACGTGTGAATTTCTAGCCCTGGAGAGCATTGTTATTCAATATTTTAGATATTTTTATTGGAGTTGTATACAAATCTAATTGTTACATTTATTTAATATATTTTGAATTTTAGTTATTTTGGAATTCAATTGGAAATTAAATTGCAAATGTTCTTTTATTTTTCATTCCAAATTTCAGTTCTTTTTTCTTGGAATTGGTACTCATATCCAATTGTTATTTTTATTTAGTTTTAATGCTGAATTACATTATTTAGGGATTTTATTTTTGAATTTGTGTTGAAATAAAATTGCTAGTTTTGTTTTATGTTTATTCAAATTTGAGTTATTTTTGGTTGGATTTAGTATACAAATCTAATTGCCAATTATTATTTAGTTTTTATTCCATATTATAATTATTGGAATTCATATTGAAATCTAATTGCTAATTTTATTTTATTTTTGTGCCAAATTTCAATTTTTTTAATTTCATATACAAATCTATTTTCCAATTTTTGTTTATTTTTTTATTCTAAATCATAATTATTTATGGATTTTACTTATAAATTTTATGGAAATCAAATTGCTGATTTTATTATATTTTTATTTAATTCCAGTTTATTATACGTGACATGGACTCTTTTACTTTGGAATTAAATCGGAAATCAAAGTGCTTATTTTATTTTATTTTTATTTTGAATTTTAGTTTTATTACACTTGACATGAACTCTTTCTTTTAATCTAGACCATTATAATCTTGACCCACCACAATCAACGATGTAGATCTTTCTTTTTTTCACCTATTAACATGAGAATTTTTAGCCCTTGAGAGCGAATGTGGTGGCTTCTTTTTACTCTGATTTAATAAGATAATAGATAGATAGATAGATTTTTTAAAAAAATATGTTGTTCTGTGTGCCACACACACACAGACCCAACAGTTTGGGTGATATTTGATTCTTTTTTTAGATCACCTGATGTGTGCTCCTAATTCTTTGAGATACCATGTGATTAGAACAACCAATGTCCCCAGTCCTCTGATTAATGAGCATATTGTTTGTGGAGGGAGATTCTCGAATTTCCACCAGGAAGCACCGCTCCATAGGTGCACATCGGCGACATATAAAAGCTGGAATGTAAAGGCGCATGCCAAGACGACGTTGGAACAAGGAAGGCGACGACGAGGTCTAATTAGACTAAGACACCATAGATGGCAAGAAGACAGACTCTATCCAAATGGATGGCTACGGAATCATCATACATAGATGAATGAAGTAGTTTTTGTTGTGGAAGTGCCTACTTCTCTCAATTGCTCTTCTTGTTTTTTTATACGAGGCAGTGAGGAATTTTTTTTGAAATAATATTTTTTTAAAAATATTATTTCAAAACTAGGTCATCGACATAAAAAATTACAAAATAGGTCACTGGCGACAGGCTCCTATCGCCAGTTGAACAGCTCACAGAACCCCTGAGCAGTGAGGCGGAGTTCTGTTGCCGATTCAACAAAGCATTTATGAATCTAAGAATTTTTAAATATAGCAAATAAATTTTAAAAAATTACAAAAGTTTTTGTGGAGTATCTAGATAGAGTGTTCTTGCTTGTGTAATTTTGTCATTTAGGTATACTATTTGTAGAATTTGTAAATATACAAAATGGGGTCCAAAAATTATGAATTGTTTTGTGAACACTCCTTACATAGTGTAATGGTTTGTGTAATTTTTCCGAATTTTATATGTAATGAAATTATTTCGAAAATTCTAAATTTAGGTTTCGATACAATGTACTTGATTATGTAAACCCTTAATTTTTGAGATACTTTTATAACATATAAAATTCTATAACAATTACACAAATAATTACACTATGTAAGGAGTGTTCACAAAAAATACATAATTTTGACCTCATTTTTGTATATTTACAAATTCTACAAATAGTATACTTAAATGAATTTTGGAGACAAATTCATAATGGATAAAATTATGAAAAAAATTACACAAGCAATAAAACTCTTTATGGATGCGCCACAAATTTTTTTGTAATTTTTTGAGTTTATTGCCTATATTTAAAAATTTCTAGATTCTGTGCGCCATTGATTGAGCGATGTGAACCTCGCCTCACTATTCAAGGTTCCTATCGCTAGTTGGAGACTGTCGCTAGATGAACTGGCGATAGAGACCTATTTTTGTAATTTTTTGGAGCGATGATCTAGTTTTGTAATTTTTTTTAAAATATTATTTCAAAAAAAAAAATTCAGGCAGTGAAACTGTCGCCAGATGAACTGGCGACAGAGACCTATTTTTGTAATTTTTTGGAGCGATGATCTAGTTTTGTAATTTTTTTAAAAAAATATTATTTCAAAAAAAAATTCAGGCAGTGAATAGGACGCTCAGGGAGCTGGCTGCGGCTGCGAGACCAGCCAGTAGTGACAGAGACTCCCAACAACGGCGACTGTGCACGTTTCGGGAGCAGGGGTCAGCGACGTGGGTGAGATGACTATCTCCATACCTCAATTAGTTTCCTTTTGCTGCCATTAGTATGTAGCTAGGTACCATCTCCATAGCTCAGTTAGTAAAAGATTATGGTCATGGTCTTTACTTTCCTTTTGTATTGTACAGGATTATTAACATGCAATAATTCAACAAAATCAGTATACGTGCATGTATCTCTTATGTAGTGTGATGCTGGAGCATGTTCCTATCCAGTACAATCGACTTTAACTATTTTTCTTATTTATTTTCTTCTGACGTTGTTACACATTTTTATTTT
Source organism: Phyllostachys edulis (assembly GCA_036346405.1). Taxonomy (NCBI): domain Eukaryota; kingdom Viridiplantae; phylum Streptophyta; class Magnoliopsida; order Poales; family Poaceae; genus Phyllostachys; species Phyllostachys edulis. The sequence goes on along the minus strand of CM070565.1, from coordinate 9,971,951 downwards.
GTTTTGGTCAACAGAAGTTCAATTCTCTGCTATTAATCTGCTGTCATACAGAACCAAGTTAGATATAGCACATTTGGTGTTAATTATATTTTACCTACATTAGTTCAGTATCTCTCAATGTTGCTACTCATAGCTTTCCTGCACACATCTTGAGCTCCTCATACACTAAGTTGATTGTCCTAATGATGTGACCTAGTTGTATATAATTTTTTTTATTGTAAAGCTAATTGTCCTAATGATGTGACCTGGTTGTATATATATTTTTATTGTAATGTGTGGAATTATGAAATAATTGGTGCACCATGAAACTAGCGAGTCTCAAAAAATACTATACCTACAAGTTCAAGTGACCAATTAACATGTTGTCTAATATATATCAAAGATCATCTGCACATTAGTATTTTTGGCAGTTTTATTATCTCAGAATTACATATTGTGCTTTCAGGGTCATGTGAAGACTTTAAAAAGGTATTGCACCAAGGAAGTGATTGAACGCTGCAAAGGAGAGAGGTAGGCTTACGCATCACAGGGCATATTTTTTTATCGCAATTTTTTTCCATGTTTACAAAATTTTCAGAGCTTAACCTAATTATTCATCGATGTTTTACTACAAATACTTTTCTTGAGTTAGGAAAGATGTTAACATCTTTCATTAGCCATTATGATTTTTCTTCTTTCTTATTACTACTGAAGTGCTTTGTGTCTTGTCTCCCCCTATTTTCTGCAAAAGAAAAGGTAATCTCATTTCTATCACCGCATCTCTTCGAATGTACACTGAAAAAAATACTCTTTAGGTCTATTTGAGCCAAAATATTAAAAACAATTAAGCAGGCAGTGCGCTATAGTGTGCTATAGATGAACATTTTCCCTTATGATTTAATTGCCTGCTTCTGAATTTCAGATTGCCAATTGTTGTGTTGTCCTGTGATAAGGACCATATCTCAAAATTGAAGGCTACGTGTTGAGATAGAGAAGGTTAGTTGCCTTCAGGTTAGTTCTACATGAAAATTCAAACCTACTAGAAAATTTGTCGTTGTCTTTTGCTTTTATTGTTTCAGCTGATTTATTCTTTATTGCTGTCTTTCTTTGTATTCATTTTGTTATGGCATCAAGTAGAGCGTAATAATGAAAAAAATATATAAGAAGATGATGCATTCATAGAATGATCTGTCCTTTTTGAAGGAACTAATGTCTTTGTTTCTTGGCATTATTCTGATACCCTTCCATTCATATTGCTTTCTGCTAAATGTAACACATGTCTGCGGAGGTTGGTAATTAGTGAAGGTAACTGAGGTGCTTGGTACAGAACCATACAAATATCTGAATGCCCCTTACATATCAAAAATCCAGACAAACCTAGGAGCAACTAAAGAAGCTATTAATGTATACCTGTATGGAATTAACTCATCAAAGCTAATTTAGTCTTACATAATAATCGGTTGTAAATGAAAGCTGAGGCATTCCCTTCTAATTCTAAATAAAGGTAAAAGTGGGTTGATCAGGAAGTAGTTCTCCCTTCCAACTACATTTAGATTTGTTACTTGTTGTGCTTCTCAACTGATTTCAATCTTACATGCTATTTCTCAACTGATTTCGTTACTGACTGTCTGCCTGAATTGATTTATCTTTCTTCCATACTTACACGTTGCCTGTGCCAGTTTCTCTGTGATACGACTCTTCATTTTATTTCGGTTCTTCTGGTAATTGGAATATATTATTGTGTACCGACGAGGTGGCCTTCAGCTTACTGTTATTATGTTTTCCTCTTTATGTAGAATCGCTTATATAGAGCCTTCATGTTCTATCCAACTTTCACAATGTTTTCTATATTTTTGTCCAATGGAGTTGTTGGTTAATGTTGCCCTTAGAGGCCTAAACTACATGATGAGCTACGAAAGGGCTTAACTAACCGGTAACACCTCTGTATTTTCTCCTATCTTTCCTTCTTTTTTCCGCTATGCGCTTAGGATACTTACCATTTGCTTCTTTTGTTGTTCCCGCAGAGATGCTACAAGAATATACAACAACCCCAAGGCATCCTAATCTATCTTCCATGTCGATCTTTTGTTGCTGTTGTCCCTCACAAATAAAACAAGTACTACAAGCATATGTATATATATGAAGTTACTGTTCTAAGCATATGTAGATCCTGCTAGAACTACTACTCACAGCCCATGAAAAATTCGTAAGGGTTCATATTGTTTCCTGTACTTGGCCTAAATGTGCATGTCTCCCTCAGGTCTGCCATCATGATGGTATTTTGGCTTCACCATGGCGGCCGCACGGTGATCGTCGTGGGGAGAGGGCACGGTGACCATGCGGTGGGGGCTTAGGGTTTGGGAGCGCAGTGGGGGATTAGGGTTTGGGTGCGATTTGGGAGGGGTCTGGGGCGGAGCTTTTGGAATTTTTTTTTAAAAAACCATGCAGTGGAGCTAGCTGTCGCATAGCCACTGTGTGGTGATGCCAAAAACGCACGCCATCGTGTAGTGGCCATCTTTCCCACTGCCTGGCCTTCCTCCTCTGCACATCTGTCACCCTGTCGCTGCTATTCCTCCTTGCCCGCAGTGTCGCGCCTAGACAATGCATCCGGAATTCCCGGCACCAACGCAGCGGCTCCTCCTTCGCTCGGCTATAAATACCGAACTCTTGCAGTCGCTCATCGCTCATCTCAGTTGCGTTTCGCTTCTCGTTCTCACGCTCATCGCCGAGAACTCAGAGAACGTAACATAATAATTTTTTTTGGAGAGTAATTATTTGATTGCTTCTCATCGCTCGTCGCTCGGCTTTTTTATTGCTTCCCCCGAAGGGCAGGTAATTTGTCGGATGCTTTTTGTTGTTATTACCGTAGTTGTAGTTAATCAGTCTTAGTCAGCTAGTCGTAATTAATACAGTTTGTTTTGTAACGCTTATAATATAGTTGTAGTTACGGTTTTCGTAATTTATTATTGCGTGATACTTTGTGGTGATTCATCAGTCGTAATGCCCATAGGCTTTGTTATTTTTGGTATGAACTAGTTAGTGGTTCAAAATGTGTTGAAATTAAATAGTCGTAATTAATTAGTCATAATTTGTTTAGTGGTAATTAATTAGTTGTAATTAGTTTAGTGGTTATCTCTCCGGCATATTAAATTAGTGGAAATTAACTACTCGTAATTAATTTAATGGTAATTAATCAGTTGTAAATAGTTTACTAGCAATTAGTTAGGCATAACTAATTTAGTGCAAATTAGTTAGTCTTAAGTAATTAAGTGGTAATGAACATGCGGTTTAATAGTGGTAAGCACGGTAGTAATAATTTACTTATAATTAATTTTCGGAGGAGTAATCAAATGGTTGGTAATTAATTAATTATTCATATGTAATTACACATATGTAAGCGATCACTCGCATGCAATTTGTCGTCATTGTTTGTTATATCGCGTACCGCGGATGGGGTTGTTGTGGTTTCAGGTAATTTCAAACATGCAAGACTTGGCAGTGTTTTATGGCCATGGTCTTGTACGGGTTGGACCTGTCGAGATACTAGTATAAGGTGGTACGGGCGGAGGGGCTCTATGCGATGAATATTCACAAGCTTTGAAGCTGCATCCGAAGGGAGTTCATCATAGAGGCAATGACGAAGAAACTTGTGATTGAAGGGATCACCTGCACAAATTCCGTGTGGGAGCTCGTCAAGGTGAATATAAGCGTAGCATGGAGCTAGTACATGCAGATTGTCTCCCAGCCCGAGGCGGCCATTTACGGGAGGCCAATTGTGTACGTGAATTTCATACGCAGGGTGCTGAGAAACCTTGATGATGTCAGGGTCTCTACAAGCGGGCAACCGCAGGCCGAGCTTGAAGATGGTAGCACGGAATATGCTGTCTCGGAGGGAAGACTCGCGCATAATTTTATGCGAAATGAGGAGCAGAATTGTGGTGGTCGACCCGCATTGACTGCCACGAGTATCTACCGGACCAGCCTCTCGAGTTGGAGTTCGACGAGGACACCGACCCAGATTCGGAAGGTAGCGACGAGGACACACACCAGGTTGGTGGTCCAACTAGGGGAATTGTGTCATCAGAGGTGCTTTACATGGCATCGATACTTGATGATATCGCAGTGCGTTCCCTCGTACTGCCACAATAAGAAGGGTCCTAGTGGGGGTTCGATGCCGATACCCTCTTAGTTGGGTAGCGCTTCCCTAGCAAGGTGCATGTGCAACAAGCTATAGCACGGTACGCCTTGTCTATTAGCCGTGTGTACCGAGTGCATCGGTCTAACTCAAGACATTATGTGATGAAGTGTGTAGTGGAAGGCTGCCATGGTAAGGTCAGCGCTCAACGAGAAAACATCTTTGGCTCGGTCTTCGCGGTCAAGACGCTGACCGACCACACTTGCGAGCTTAGCGAGCCTCTGCAGCAGCATCAGAACATGACTTCCGCATATGTGGCAAGCCTCATCAGCTACCTAGTTGTGGCAGACGTGTCTATCTCTCCCAAGATGCTAATGTTGGAAGTCGTCAATCTGGTTGGTTACAGCAAGGTCCGACGAGTCAAGTAGAAGGTCATTGAGTCCATGTACGGGACAGACGAAGAGGTGTACAACCTTGTGCCGAGATTGCTTGACCAGATTGCGGAATCAAATCCCGACACACACATAAACAAGCTTGAGAGTGAAGATGCTAACGTAGGGCCCAACTGCTTCATACTGGACCGGGTGTTTTGGGCTTTCACCCAAGCCATTGGGGGCTTCAAGTTCTGTCGTCGTGTGCTCACGATGGATGTCACTTTCCTCACAGGGAGGTACAAGGGCACCATTCTTACCGTGGTGGCGGCCAACACGAATGACCAACTTCTTCCGATGGCATTTGCCATTGTGGAGAGCAAGAACACAACCAGTTGGCTGCGGTTCCTGGCGAACGTGAAGCGGACGGTGGTGGGAGACCGGCGCAACGTATGCCTTATCACAGACCACAATGCTGGGTTGTTGGCAGCTCTCAACACCATGCAGCATGGGACGGAACCCCCTCACTAATGGAATGACGTGCAAACCTGGTGGTGCATGAAGCATCTTGCATTTAACTTGTTCACGCGGTTCCGCAGTCAGAAAGTTGTGAAGACGTTCAACACATTGTGTTTGTAGAACCAGAGACGAAAGTTTGAGTCCATTTGGAGAGACCTCGAACACCGGACTACGATGCATACAATGGAGTCCACTCCAGAGGTACTGGAGGAAGAGCAACCCAGCAGTGCTATAAGTTTCTCAGAGTGAATTCATCGCCTCGCTCCTGAATTGGAGTATTGATCCCTCCTCTATGACACAGGCGGTGCGAGGCACGAGATTACGACGACCAATATGTCTGAGGTGTACAACATCGTCCTTAAAGGTGTGCAGTACCTCCCTATCACCGCGATCATCGAGGAGACATGGACTTGCACTGTTGGTTATTTCGTCAATAGAGCTAGCACAGCCAAGCGACAGATGGAGGAAGCCAAGTAGTGGTCCAAGAACAAACAGAGGCACATGGAGCAGAAGATGGAGAAGGCCCGAATGCACGACATCCAGGTGATCGATGGTCTCAGGAGGAAGTACGAGATTTGGCTTTAGTAGAAATATGTCAACAGTCGTGCCAGGGGAAAGCAAACAGGTATGCACCATAGGTGATGTGGCGACATGCACCTGCAATAAGTCAAAGCTTCTGCACAAGCCATGCTCGCATGTGTACAAGGCATGTGCGCAAATGAGACAGATGTCTATGCCGTACATCTCTGAGTTCTATGACATGCAGCGCCTTTTTCGGTATATGGAGTATAGAGTTTCACTTATAAGGCTTGGATATGAAATACAAGGATCTTTGGTCGGACAGGGTGCAATAGAGCCCAAATAAGGCCTTGAAGATAACAGGGAAGGGATGACGGCAGATGCGACGCTTCCGGAACGACATGGATGCTAGCCAGCGTGCCAGTATTAGCCGCACAATCAAGTGCAAGATATGCAAGACCCCTGGGCACTCAATGAAGGATTGCCCCAACAGACCCAGCTCGTCTGGTCGTCATTCAGTGTCATAATTTAATGTATTGTCCACCTTGTTTTGTTATGTACAGCGAAACTTCTATGATACCCAGATATGTCGAACTCATCGCAAACTTCTATGTGAGGATGTTGCAGAAGTGTAAGTGGCTTGCGCAGAAGGCCAAATAACTACAATACCTAGATTTTTCAATGAAAGATGCTCCGGTACCACCACGGTTTCTGATCCCGCAGTGTGTGTGGGGCGAGCCACCAGAGATCATTCAATCCACACACCGAGACACCTCTGCCCGGGCGTACTACACGTGTGGGCACCATGTCGGGACCCCGAGTATACAACCATAGGACCCTCTGTGCATTCTGAAGTAGTCCCATGATCAGTAGCTAGCTCACATAGTTGCAACATTGGTGTAATCATATCCACACAACCAAACTAAAGATGAAGTAGACAAATTAAAATTATTTAGCAAAAAGACCTTATGGTCAAGTCTTACAACGTTCGCCACGTAGGGCTTAGCAACAAAAGATAGCTTGCAGCGGAAACCAAACAACTGGTGGAGGTCACCCAATATGCCCACCGGCAATCGAGTGGAGGATGCGACTTAATTCGCATAGTCTTCAAAGTAGTCTTCCTCGTAGAACTCGTTACTTCTAGGTTCTTCTTCAGCGACTGATCAACTAGAGGGCATAAAGCTGTGAGTACTTTGAATGTACTCAGCAAGTCGCAGAGAAATGTATGCAAGTAATATTCATGCAAGGTTTGACAAAGATAGCTTTATGGCTATTTTGCAGAAAGCAATACTTGACATTAAATATAGTAAGTAGATTGTAAGGCACAATTTAAAAGAAATAATACATAAGTAATCAATTTTCTTTGAAACAACTAGTGAACACCCTGTTCACTTCCCAACCATCAACCATCTACAAGATTCGACCAACCCATTCCAACATCTTTGACAAAAGTCTACCCCTCGTGTGAAATCACCAGACATTGTCCATAACCGGGAACACAGCTATTCGAATAGTTTTACACTCTGCAGAGGTTGTACAGCTTGACCCATAAGACATGAATTCTCTAGTTTGTTCGGCATATATCTATGCCACCGCTCACTACCTTAGGTAAGCAGTCTAGAGCACGTGACAAGGCTTTTACAAAGCTCTATTTTGACTCGGTTCTGCTCGCTAAGGTTTCGCCTCGATCTCCCCCTCTTGCGTCGTGTGATTCCGGTTACGCGGAGATCACGCCACCAAAACAGAACCGAATCAAAACATTACTAATTAGTTGACCAGGTCCACCCCATAAATGAACTTGTGGTTGCACGGTATGGCCTAGATCAATGGCGCACAAAGTTAAATCCTTAGTGGTTACTCAGGCGAGGCAACCTCATCCCAAAATCATCCCCTTTACTGCACGATCACTCGCCCGAGTATAAATCATTTGGGTTCAACCCAGCCAATTGACCACCCTAGTCATGGCACAACATCTTTTATCAATAGTGGCTCCGCCACTATTCCATATTTCCTTTAGTCAAAATTCAATCATTCTTTGAGTAAGTGATCGTGAGTCTATCATATAACTAAGCATTGGCTAAGCATTTACGATACCCAGGTCGGTAGTACAATAATATCCAACTAATAATTATCCATCCTAGGGTGTCCAAGGTTCTATGTCATTCAAGGATACATGTCAATTGCAATTTATCAAGGAGGCATAAGACAATTATGTAATTAACTAATCCCGAAACCATTTGTTATAAAATTAGCAATGCATGTTTATATCAAACAATATATTTTTATAAATTGGGTCCAATATGATCAAAGGTCTACGACTTGCCTTCGTTGAAGAGTAGAGGTGCTTCGGTCGTCGGGTCTGCGAAGTCATCCAAAACACCAGGATCTATACGTGCGAACAAAGCTAATAGGAAGATAACAAATTTAGATGAATTTAGAAATTTGAATCACTCGAATCGGAGTTCGAATGAAGAAGTTATGACCAAAGGAAGATAGAGGATTGCATAAAATCAAGAAAAAGGGGTTTTTCCTGATTTTTGGAATTATTTTCCAAAAGAAAAAGAAAGAAAATGCCACGCAAGCGCCACTGGACAGCCACGTCAGCAAAAGAAAGGGGGGTGGCGCCTAGGTGGCGATGACGCGGACGCCACGTGGCTCGACCACGTCGGGCCGAAAGGGCGACGACGGAGCCGAGGCTTGCCGGCGAACAGCGCGCCGAAGGACGGCGAGCACCTATGCGAAGAGGGAGCCGCACCGATCTTTGGTGCTCACGGATTTGAGGACGGCAGCGGACAGTGAGGCCGGCGGCGAAGCGAGGAAGGCGGCGGCGGCGGCGGTTGAACGCGGCGGCGGCGCTCCCCGAGGGCTTGGGGGCGGGTGGCGACACGGAAGCCTCGGCCTCGCGAACCCGTAGGTGGAGGCGGAGGCGCCAGAGGGTCCTTGGAGGCGGCGGCGCACCTCACGTCCGGCGGCGGTGCTTCACAAAATTCGGCGAAGAGACGGTGAGAGAGGGAGAGTGGGTGGTTGGGGAAGCAAGAGGAGAGGGAGGCACATCCGATTTTCACTTTTATAGGCCTCGGGGAGGCCCGGAGGAGGAGGACAGCATGGCGGTCGAGTCGGCCATTAATGGCGGCTCGGTCTGGCGCGGTATGGGGAGGAGGCGTGGGCTAGCAGGGCATGGGGGAAAGGAGGGGTGGCAGCGGGCGCGGAAGTCGTCCGCCTTCAATGCGCGCGTCAGGGCAACGCGACGGGAGCTGGTGCGGCCGGCACAAAAGCCACGCCCGGCGCTGACATCGCGCGGCATGGGCGCTATACCGGCTCGGTGAAGACGAAGACCAGACCGGGCCAGAAGCCATGGTGGCCGAGGTCGGCGTGGCATAGGCGTGGAGGCGGCGGGGCGGCGGCGGGGCTGCGTGGGCATGAGATTCATGCGGCGTGGACATGGTATGGGCGCACTGGACCCGGAGGAGGAAGACGACCAGGGCGGCTGACAAGTTGGCCCCACACGGCAGCGGCAGCGGGGAGAGAAATGGGGAACGGCGCGGTGGACAGGAGCCGTCCGATCAAAATCGGACGGCGTCTGATCGAGGAGGACGCGGCGCTGCGTGCGCGAGGATGGGCCAGCGAGGTGGGCCACGTGGGCAAAAGAAAGAAAGGGCCGAAGGAATTCGGCCCAGAAGTCAAGGGGAGAATTAAAATGCATTTCCGATTAAAGAAATGCTAGAAAACCAAAAAGGCTTTTAGAAATTAGTTAATAAAGTCTAAAAATTCTAGGAAAATACACAGAAATCCCTTGAATTATTTAGAACTTAATAAAAATATTTTCAGCTTAACTATTGCTTTTAATTTTTGCAAATAATTATTTTTAACTTAGGGCAAAAGGAAAAACCAATTAAGATCCGGAAAACTCAATTAAACCAACTTGAATTAGTTGAAGTTTTATTAATTCAAATTAAATTGCTTTTAAAATTCTAAATTACAATTTAAGCTTTAGCGAATTAATAAAACCAAATGGTTAATTTTTAAGGTTTTCAAAATTTTCAAAAAGCCTAGAAAATAGGGATGTTACACACCACCTCGTAAGAGTTTCTTTCGCACACATCGATTTTCCACTCCCTATGTTGATTTTCATAGATTTTTAACTTCATCCCTGTGTAATGGTAGTCTGAGATGTGCTGCTAGTTCTTCCAGTGGATCGATGGCCTAGAGACGTACGATAGGGCGTTCATCCAGCAAAAGTACATACTGAACTTCTCAATGCGGGCCGAGACTTTCGAGCGGTGTAAACCTTACGTACCGGACCCTGTTGAGGAGGCACCGCAGCAGCCCAAGACTCTCCCGACGGACAAGGGGAAGGCTCCTACTACTGAGACCTGCGATCGTCGTAGCTTCTCCCGTCGCCCGGGAGCACTCCATATCAAAAAGTTGAGTTACGTACAATTCACGTCCTGATTTTGTATTTGCCCTTTCGTTCTTCTAACAACATGCAATCGTCCAGCCCGTATCACAGAACATTGGGGACTTCGACACAGACACCGACGTGGGGGAGTCCCGAGACAAGGGGAAGGGGAAGGCTCCTGCGACTGAGCCCGACCGCCATAGCATATCCGGTCGCCCGGGCGCATTCCATATCAACGACGTGAGTTATGTAGAATTTACATCCTTGTTATGTTTTTTACTATACGGTGCACTTACATCATGGAATCGCAGGATATGGATGACTTCGACATACGACACCGCCGTGGGGAGTCTCGCGACAAGGGGAAGGGGAAGGCTCCTTCGACTAAGACCGACCGACGTCGTAGCGTATCCGGTCGCTTGGCTACACTCCATATCAAAGACGTGAGTTATATACAATTTACATCCTTGTTACGTTTGTTATTGTATGACCCACGTACTTCATGGAATCGCAGGACATGAACGATTTCGACATCGCCGCCACTGTGGGCAACCCCGAGACAATGGGCAGTGGCTATGGCGCCACGGAGACTAGTTGCAGACATCATTGCATAGATGATAGATCCAACTGCCCTCAAGAATAACATTGTTAAATAGGATATTCTTTGTTTATTTATCGGTTCAATATGGATGATATTCCTTAATACTCTATTGTACCACAGGCTATATAAGCTTGTACATGAGCCAACTAAGGAAAATGCGTGGCATATAGATCATATAACAACATACCGTAGCCTTCGAAATGCACACGAGTCGAAGGCTACAGTACATTGTCATATGATCTGCATGTCATGTATTTTCCTCAGTTAGTTCATGTACAAGCTTATCTAGCATGTGGTGTAATACAATATTAAAGAACATCATCCGTATCAAACTGATAAATAAACAAACAATGTCCTATTTGATCGGGGTACATGTGATAATACCCCCTCATCCTTCATCCCGATTGCAATAAACTCACGCGTGTATCATGTAATGCTTGTAACGCTTGAAATATTGTTAATTTTATGTATGAAAAGTTACATTGCAACTCCATTGGAAATGTCGACACTCCTTGTTCTCTGTCACATGAAATCATGAAACCATAATTTCCGAAACCTAAAATCCTAATTTTCGAGATCTAAACCCTTAATTTTTGAGACAATTTCAGAATATATAAAATTCTGAAAAATTACACAATCAAGTCCACTGTGTATTAAAAAATTCTTAATTTTTGGATCTCATTTTCTATATTAAAAAATTCCTACAAACAGTATACTTAAATGAATTTTTGACAGGATTTAAGAATAGATAAAATTACATAACCAAGTACACTGTGTCGGAAGGCTCCACAAAATATTTCATAATTTTTTTTATCACATTTGCTATATTTAAAAATTCCTGCGAAAAGTATACTTAAATGAATTTTCGAGAAAATGAAGAAAAGGCGGCCGCCGCATGGTGGCTGTGCGGTTTTTGTGCCACCGCATGATGGCCACCGTGTGGTTTTGGGATAGGGCTGGAAAAATAGCTCGAGGCTCGTGGCTCGACTCGGGCTCGGCACGGCTCGGTTCGGCTCGAGCTCGGCTCGTGAATTTTCGAGCCGAGCCCACCTTTTGCTCGGTGAAAATTCGAGCCGAGCTCGAGCAGCCATGAGCCGGCTCATGAGCCAAACGAGCCAATCTATTCCGCAGGCCGCAGCAAACTCGGCCACGCCACGCGGCCCACGCGGCCCACCAGCTAACCCTAACCCCACGCCCACGCGGGACGCGCCACACCGATCCCCATTTCCCATTCCCTTCACGCTCCCGGACCTCCGGTCCGCCCGTCGGCGTCCTCACGCCCGCCCATCCTCCCCCATCTCCTCCGCCTCGAGACTCCGAGCCTGACGCCGTCCCGGCAGCCTCGCCGCCTTGCGCCTCCGAATCTCCGACCACGCCATCCCGACGCCCTCGGCGCCTCCGTCGCCTCCGGGCTGCCCAGCGCCCGCCTCCCTCGCGCCCTCGCCGCCGCTGGCTCGGCCCATGCTGCCCTCGACGCCTCGGCGCCTCCGTCGCCTCCCAGAGCCGCCGACGCCCACCGCCTCCCACGCCCTCGCCGCCGCTGGCTCTCTGTCACCGCCCCGATGCCCTCGCCGCCTGCTCCAGATTCGAGATCCGCCTTCTTTGATGCCTTGCTCGTGATCCTATTCCTATTCCTATGAATGAATGATACTATCAGATTGATTGGTGAATGCTCTTTGGTTGCGACTTTGCGAGGATTCCGGTGAATGAATGTGATTTTTGTAGATTGAATCTGATTCTGGTGAATGAACGCTCCGCTCGGGATGAATCTTTGGGTTTGGACTTCGGGGTTCTGGGCTCGTTCGAAGCGTGTCGAGCCGGCTCGAGCTTTTCTCGAGCCGAGCCGAGCACCTGAGCTCGTTTTCAAACGAGCCGAGCCGAGCCGAGCCACGAGCGGACCGAGGCTCAGGCGAGGCTCGGCTCGAGCTCGGCTCGGCTCGTTCAAATTTATTTTGGAGCTACTGCCGCACGGCCGTCGCGGCTTTTGGCGCCACCGCACGGTGGCTATGTGACATCGCTGACGTGTCAGCTCTTCGGTGACGACCGCGCGTTGGCCGTGCGGTGGAGACGATATTTCTGCAATTTCCGCACGACGGATGCCATTTCTATTAATTCAATGTGAAATAGTACCAATACGGAACACGATTCCTATTTTGCTTAGCTATATTATACTACTCTATTCCTTCATATCATACGGTGCACAATAATGTTTTTTTTTCTTAGCCAGTTTTTTTTCTAACCGATCTATATGTTTACCTTTACACCTTCGAATCTTCCTCATATAGAATTAGGCCTCTTGTTTATATATTCTTATGTACAACCATTTCATTGGCCCAACTCGTCTCACCCTTGTACATCATTCTAAAACATGGATTAAGTACATTGTTTGTCCCTCAACTATTGCCTAGTTTAATTTTCGTCCCTGAATTGTAATACCAAATAAAACGCATCTTCGAACTGTCAATACCGTGAAAAAAAATGTCATTTATTCTTTTTTAGAGCTGTTTCGCGCCACGTGTCAATACCGTGGAAAGCCACGTAGGTTAAATACCGGTCAAAGCCGCTCTAAAACAAATGAAAGAGTATTTTTTGCATGGTATTGACAGTTCGCGTTTTATTAGGTATTACAATTAAGGGACGAAAATTAAACTAGGGCAAATGTTAAAAGACGAACAATGTAATTAACCCATCAAACATTCTCGCCAATGTCCCTAGTCATTACTAAATTAGCCGTTGTATGATTTTCCTAAGATAACATCTACTAGGATTTAATTTAATTATCTACAGAAAATCATTCAAATAACTGATGAATGTATACTGTCCACAAAAATCTTATTAACGCAAAGGGTGATAGGAGAAGGTAGTAGATGATACTCGCTGCCACCGTTAAATCCTTATTTTCTCTACTACTTAAATATCGGAGTTTACTGTCGTCCATCCTCCTACCATCGTTCGCGTCCGTCCGATCGACGTTTCAGTCACCAACGAACCAGATCAACTAAAGCGGGAGAGCAACTAATCGGTTTGTGGCTCGTGTCTTCCCACGCATACGCATAGCGCCTCCCCACGTCTCCTCTCCCCTCCATCAAACGCCACGCCCGCTCCTCTCCCATAGCCCACGCTGCCCACCCCGTCTCCCCCGTTCCCCTCGCCCTCGGCGTCGTCACCCCACCGCACCGCTCCACCCCCCCAAATCTCTCTCCTCCGAATCGTCACCCCAGATCCCAAGACGCCGGTGCCCCGACGCCGAGCAGGACCCCAAAACCTAGCCTTCCACGGGCACAACCCTCCGGAGATCGACAATGGGGACTTCAACGTGGTGGCGGTGATCGTGGCGGCGGTGGTGGCGTGCTCGTGCTGCTCGTTAGCGTCTACCTGCTTGTCAACTACTTCCCCAAGCTTGTCGTCGTCCTCAGCATCACCGTCGTTGTCCTCTCCATCTTCATGCTTCCTGCGAATGTGGCCAACCGGCGAGCTTCGCCGCCACGCTATCAGCGCCATATAGTCTGACCTCACGCTCCCCCTGAAGACACTCTAGCTCGCCGTCTACATCGCCAACGCCATCCTCGTTTTCCTCGTCATACCGTTCGCGTGTTCTACTACGAGGGCGACGGAACAAGTACAAAACCCTCTAGCTCTTGTCCTCTCGTCCCTTTCTTTGCGTCTGTTAAAAATGTGGGATTTTCCGTGATTGGATCCATCTGCGTTACTGCAGTCCATGGGGAAGAGGCTCAGGACCGCCTCATGTGGGTCGTCGCGTTCGCGATGGTCTGCGGCCTCATCCTCGGCATCCTATCTGATGCGGATAAGCGTTTCCGCTTTCCGCGTTTGTTTTGTCCCCTTAATCACCTTTTGAGTTCTCGAGGAATGGGGCGATATTTTAGACCGATTCGAGTCCGCAATGTGGTCCGTTTACGAATCTTGATGTGGCTCTGAGTCTTGCTTTGCATTTGGGCGTGAATTGGAGCGAAACGACCTCAAGCTCTGAGCTTTCACGCTATTTCTTCGTGAGCAATCGATGTTGTACCACCGTAGTGGTCGAATCTGAAACCGACGTCATCTTGTTCTTTGCTTATGGTTCCTTCCTATGTATCTCTGGTGCCCATTGCACCTTTAAACTGTTACTTCTCCACTTTTTTAGTTGTCGTATCTTTACATTTGGTTAGTTTTAGCTAGGGAACACATTGTTTTGTCACCGCTCGTTTTTGCAATGGTGGGACAAAGATTCATGTTTCGTTCTTCCATTAGATAGACATTACCGTGCTGTGAACTCGGGTCTTTTTTTTCAAATCTTGTGAATTCTGTAGTTAGGAGTTCTCTGCGCGTCTAAAATATCAATTTCAATGGCTTACACTATAGTATCAACTATTATTTGATCAATTCTGCTAATTTTGTTTGGACAGACTATGATTTTAGCATTCCTTTAACAACTTTCTCATGTGGTTTGTCACCATTTAATCAACTGTGACTCTGACATTACGACATTCATCTCTATTTTCTTGTATAGGTGGGAACTTAGGCTTCTATTACAAAGACCATGAAATCATGCCTCCACTTCCAGATAATCATGTAGTATTAGCATTTGGCCCGTAACAACTCTTGGTGACTGATTGATAGAATCATGTCAATGCCAAACGGAGCCTTACTGATAAACTTGTAAAACCATTCAATGTCAACGTCCAAACAATGACCAAATCAAAGTAACCATTACATCGAAGTTGTTTGTAAGAAACTTCGGCACACAATCGCTTGTTGTCGACATCCTTACTCCATTGCCTAGCTAAGCATTCATATATTCACAGTGAAACTAACAGAGATTTAACCTTTGTCAAAACATCCATACCAATCGATCTTTTCAACCTTTATAACTAACATACCCTTGTTTCTTGCGGATGGACCGCATGAGGAGAATTGTTTGGAATAGGCAAGGCTAAGGTCCCATCCGCATTCGTAAAGATAAAGATGAGAGCATAGTTTTCTTCAGGGGTGCATAAGCGTGAGAAAGATAGGGATGTGAACCTCCACGGAACCAGTGTACTCTGTTGAGTTTGACACTATCCAAGGTGAGATCTTTGGCCCCTGCAGACCTTTTCCTGTGAATGATATTTTTTGGGGTGAAAAAGTTCCTATGAATGTTATTTTTTTTTTGGGGAAAAGTTCCTATGAATGTTGTCAGGAATGTTCATGAATAATACCCATATTCCATAATCTTTTCAACTGACTAGCCATCATTCATGAATATGATTTTTCTATGATACACCCAGATTAATTTGAAGCATCCATTTTGTCTGATAAAATGGTTGATAGTCTAATTACCTCATAGGAGGTAATAGGTTAATAGGTTATCTATTGCCATTCAAAGGCTACTATTGTCAATTACGGCAGAGGAGATAGGAAACAAATCACATTCGGGCATCTGTCATTAAATGCATGGCTGCTAATAAGGTAAATATTTAGTAACAATAATATCACTTGCTATATTATACTATGCAAAGTTATTTTGTAATTCAGCTTCGTCAGATACTTGTACCTTCCTACTGGGTACGGAATATATTGAAACATTGTATCTTGTCACTAAAATTCCAAATCTGATATTAAAGTTCTGATTTTCTCATTTCCTCTTTGTTTTATAACTCCAATTTATAATGGAATTTTATATGTCAAATTGAAAAACCAAGTCAAAATATATTGTTTTACTTCATGGAGGTTGATCTCAACTAATTCATGTTTAAAAAACGCCAAATATTCACTACAGTGTTTGTGTTCCTAGCATTGTAGTGTTTGTGTTCCTGCAGTGTTTGTGTTCATGGAGCTCTCATGAATAAGCCATATGTAATTTTGGTTCAAACTCACTGCAGTGTTTCACTATAATAGGTGGTCATGTGAGCAAGCTTCCCTTAGGGAAGAGAGATTTCCTTGTACCAATGGGACGACAAGCATGACTATGGTGGTAGGTCGAGATTTTCTTGAGTCTAGACTCTAGAACATATGCATGAACTATTGGAATTGGTTCTTAGAAGGATACTTCATTTGGTGAAGACTCCTCCAACTACACCACTTGTTTCCCTCCCTTGAGATGGAAGCGAACTCCTCTGAAATGGTTTTCCAAAAGGAGTTGCCAATCCCACGACCGATTAAACCGTTAGCTTCAAGGGTATCTTTGAATGCTAAAAATCCTATAAGCCTATTTATTCCTCATTTGCAAATCTGCGTCTCAAGAATTTGCTAGCAACTGGAGTTTATCTTTCTCTGATCAGTATCTATGATACTCTCGAGGCAAGCGAGAGGCAACCAAAACATCTGTGAAGTTAGCAAGTTAGCATCACCTACAAATGACCCTTCGTTAAAGAAAAACTTCTTGAGAGGTGCTCCACCATCTCCAAAGAGAAGAGCCAACCTTACACAATAGATAAGAGATCAACTTACACGGCTCTAACGAACAGGCGTGAAGGCGATTCTTTGCAACTTCTGCTTGTCACTACAAGTGCGATAAAAGAAACAACGTGATAAAGTGCTATGCAAGCCAAAGCGATATTACAAGTGCGATCAAGAGAGTGAGCGAACCCACAAGTCCCTTACAAGGCACCAAAGAATCTACTCAAGCTGGATCCATATTTGTGCGCCATGCGACATTGACGGCTTCGCTCGAGAGATCT
This sequence comes from Phyllostachys edulis, assembly GCA_036346405.1. Lineage (NCBI taxonomy): Eukaryota > Viridiplantae > Streptophyta > Magnoliopsida > Poales > Poaceae > Phyllostachys > Phyllostachys edulis. Next base: position 9,954,772 of record CM070565.1, on the reverse strand, counting down.
GCATTGTGTATAGATGCTAAACTAAGCGGCGGGACAAGGAGGCGATCATGTCCACCTATTTGCGATTTAGAGGTATCAAGGAGCTGCGGTTAGATGGCAAGCAGAATGTTCTACCAAAAAAAGGGAAGGTGGCGGTGAATGTCTTAAAACATTCGATGTTTCATTTTTTAGGTCCGTCTTAATTACGAAAAGATCCTTGAAATATGCAGGTACTTGGAGTGAAGAAAGGAGAAGTATCAATTGGTTCTGGTTCTAAATCAAGGGAAAAAGTTGTACTGATGCAAGATGCGACGCTTGAAGGTGTTTTTGATGCTTTAAAGAAGGCGTGTAATTCTGCATGATGTATGCTAAATGTGAATACGTGAAGGGATACTTAATTGAGTAGAGCATCTATCAGATAAACCAGTGCTCTTCTCTTAGTATAAATCTGCCTTGTGAGTGAAGCCTGTAAATGGTTATCTTAAAATTTACGTAGTGAGTTTTCAAGATGAAGAAAAATTGGCCATCTGTTCTTTTGTCATGAGATGGATGCATGCTCATGAGATGATACAGGAACAAGGACAGCTCTTCTCTGAAGAAAGTAATTGAGGTGGTGTGCCACGACAGATTAAAGTAGCCAGAACGTCTCTTTTTACATGCTCATGGAAGTTTCCCCAACAAAAAAAAAGAGAAGAGATAACACTATATATACTTCTGTTGAATTGCCAAATAACAGGTGGTGGCTCAAAAGTTTTAATGGTGGTGCACGTTAGCCCTTCTGAGGATAATGTTGGTGGGATAGTCTGTTCGCTGAGCTTTGTAAACAGTGCTAGGTTGATCGAATCCATCGAATCAAGTAGAGACTTTTCAGAAGTAAGTTTGAGATGGAATAAGCAACTGTGATCACCTTGATTTCTCTTCCTAATACGTAGTGACGTAAATACACATATTTTCTTGATTCACTTCATGTGTTAAAGATAAATATTATTTCTGTAAGATTTAGAGTTCCGTTGCAACGTACGGACTCATAACTAGTATAATAGTAAAACTTTCACGGGGACCGACAATTCGCAGGATGCTGATGTGTGCACAGCGCCCGGGGTGGTAGTGGTGGGCCCGCCGGCACGCAGCGCCTCGTCGCCGACCCTCCTGGGCCCCACCGCTCGCCCAATTTTGTAGAGGGAAAGGCAGCCTCGCGATCGTGTCGCCACATAACGCTGCCCCCCCCAATCTTTTGTTTTTTGTGTCTTATTTTTGTTCCATTTACTAGCAGTAGCTGCCTTGGGCCAGCAATGTGTCAGCGGATTCCACCATGGCTAGTGCACTCTGATTCAGGGTCGACACTCGAGTTACACGACATTGTTCATGCTTGCGTTTCTTTTATCGCGTACTAGTATTCTTATCTTTATGCCATCTTGGGCGAGATCGACCGGGACCAGCCTACCTATCGGCATCGAGACACGCTCGCAGAATGTAAAATACGGAGCAAATGACAAAGGAAAACCCGAGCGGTTCCCCATATCACTTCGGTTCTACAGGAAATCACATGCTCACCCTCCGTTTTAGTGGTGGGCGTGGCCGCGTCGGTCGGTCTGACCCGATGGTTCGTTGGACCACACCTAAAAATTTAGTAATATAGTCCGGATGTTCAGCCCAACAAAAGAAACGATTCAAATAGATCATAATCCCTTGTCCCCTCTCACCTCTCCTCCCACGGGTGTCGGGTTGCGGCGCCAACCAGCGTGATATCGAGCTTGGCGCTAAGATGATCTCTTCCGCAGCGTGGTTCGCTGCGCCGCCTCCTCCCCTCCGACCCACCATCCTCTGTCCCCGCTGCCTCCTCCTTTTTCGGTGCTCGTTCCAGTTTAGTGAGCAGACCCTCCTTATCCTCTGATGCTCGCCTCTCCCCACCCCTTTGATGCAGTGGTTCCTACACCCTTATAACAGCAGTAATTATGGGATCTTCATGGGTAGAGGTGTAGTCACCGGATTTGTTTGGATTGAATTTAAAGCTCAGCCGTCTTTTGGTTGTAAGGCTTTGAGCCACTTTAGTTTTGATTGAATTTAAAGTTCAGTCGTCTTTTGATTGTAAGGTTTTGAGTCTCTTTAACTTTTTTAGTTACTTTGGAACTCAAATCTTTGTAATAAATTGGGCTGTGTGCATCTTGGATGCAGAGGCCAGGAGAGATTTTAACTCTTTCATTATCTAAAAATTATGGGATCTTGGAGTTTCGATTCCTTGAACGATGGCATGGACGGGGAGATGGATAACGCAGCCCGCACCTTTCATGTAACAGAGGATGCCGAGGATGATGACTATGATTTTAGGCCGGATGTGACTTACAGGATGGTTGTCCATGTTTTAGTTTGATTGTTCTTTACTGTTAGTGTGTTACATGCTGTAATAAACTATCCTTGTGCAAATCGATTACTATAATCTCTCATGTTTTAACTGGTATTTGTGCCGAGCATCCATTATTTCTGTGCTCATCATCCATTTCCATTATATAAAAAACTTCTGCTAAAAAAAGCAACTATAGTTTTTCTGTTGTTTATTCGTAGGAGGTAAGCATGGCGTCATCGCGATCCCATTATTTTTAGTTGAGCATATCTTGATCGATTCCTCTATTGAAGACTTTTTTTGTTATATGCACATATCAGGACAAGAACATAACTAGTTAATTCATCTGGTGCTACCTTTTGATGTAATGCTAATGAGAATGGCCGAGTTACATGAATTGTTATATGGTTGTGGCCTGTTATATTGCCCATTTATGAGGTCAGATTGGTGAATGCTGCAAAAAGATAGCCAAGTTATGCTTTAGCCTGATGTTTCTAAGTTTGTCTTTTGATTCATTATCCAAAGCTCTAATATGTGCACTAGTTTGTTCACTACTAGTTCCAGTCAACACGTGTTTTGTTGTTGTTGTAATTCGCGTGCTATGCCTATGAGCGGACATGGAAACGACTTGTGTGGTCGTTGGTTGATCAAGGTACAGACTACAGAGTCTTTCACCGCTGCCTAGGGAAAAAGTTAAACAAAGGAGTCGCCAAGACCAGCTGACTAGGCACTTCCTCGTTAGCACGCAGTTGGGCATTGAGTGAATGGAGTGGCACAACCCATAAGACTGCTCTCAATGGATAGTATCTTAGTGTAGTTTCTTAGTGTATGAGGAGTGTTAGAATATTATCTTCTCAATGCATGGTTTCTTATGGTGTAGTATCTTAGGATGTTTCATTTAATTACATGCATGAGAGGAAACAACGATCACAATAAATTATATGCGTTGGATTTCGAGATCGAACTGGTATCCAGATTAGATACTAGAGTGCTCTCTCTCTTCATTAACTATGGTGTCACATCATCATTTTGCCTATATGATAGACTTAAGATACCAGCTAAGGTGAAACATTAGAAACAGCCTAAGAACCAATGGACCACACGGTCATTTAGTGTTTGAGCCGATGGATTGACCGGTTTATCTACCTAGGAGATGTGGACATTATGGGGCAGGTTTGGGTCAAACCGACCCCCCACTCCTACGTATTTTGACTTTGCACAGGTATTAAAGAGTTGGTGTGATACGGCGCCACCTACTACTACCGCTTTGGTTTGTGTTCTTGATTCACAATCTGAAGTTATCTCATCAATTGCTAATGTTGAGAGTGGGGAAAAGAAGATGGAAGCAATGGCCGAGAGAGAGAGAAGGTGGCCGGCCAAGAAGAAAAAGAGACCGAAGTGCATGTAAAAAAAATTTACTTGGAGTCGTGAGAAGGATGGAGTGATTCGCATGTTGTGTGGGCCGAATCGTCTGCGCGCACATGGCCAAGAGTGGAGAGCACGGGTTGGACTTTTTTTTTTTTGCTCTCTGCGTAACGCAGTTTGGTTCTGTGTGCAGTTTGGTTATGTACCCACCGTAATTTTTTAGTATATGTATACCATAATCATTGGTTCTCTGTCTACTACAATTTTGATCTTTATGTGCTGTAGTTTAGTTATGTGGCACTCGACAACTTACTACAGATTAAAGGGAACGCACAATGGGTTGGATAATATGGCCAAGCTTGCATCATAAGGAGTTTCACATAAAGGTCTGCCATGCATAGATAAGATGTTGAGCATCCCAGAATAGTTTGTGGTAACATCATGCACGTATACAGGTATACAGACATGTTAGTTTGATGGTCTACAATTTTTTGACCGTATTAGCGTGATTTCGTTTCGTATTTACAAAAATAGCCGCAGCGAAATTTTATTTGCAAAATTAACAACCCGACCGCCGCCGCCGCCGGCGGCGCATCACCCCAGCCCGCCATGCGCCGCTTCAAGACGGCGCCATGCGGTGGCGCCCGCCACACGTTTAGGGTTAGGGTTTAATCCGGTTCCGATGATTTTCGTTTGAATTTTCAAATATAGCAAACGACTTTAAAAAATTATGAAATTTTATGTAGAGTCTCCCGACACAGTATACTTGCTTGTGTAAATTTTCCATAATTTTATTCGTCCATAATTATTCTCGCAATTTTTTTATAAGTATACTGTTTGTACGGATTTGTAAATGTAGAAAATGAGCTCCAAAAATTATAATTTTTTTGGTGGTGTAATGTTTCGATAATTTTATATGTGTTCTGGAATTGTCTCGGAAATTTAGAATTTAGGTCGCGAGAATTTGGATTTTAGTTTACGGAAATTAGAGTTTCATGATTTCATGTGACTTGTATTGTATTTGAGATTTACTGATATTTTAAAGGAGGCCTGCTTGTATGTAAACATTCTAGGTTATATTTTCGTGATATACATGTCTTGACAACAAGGTATATTAGCGGTCTAGAGGAGGTTGTGGGATATTCCAAATATGTTATATTTTTCCCTACTTTTGGAAAACTATCTGTTAAACTCGCAATAACATTTTGTGATCGTTGTATATTGTTGTGGTGCGCTAAATTTCTGAAAATTTTTGTGAGGTAGCAATGATTCGTAAGTATGAAGGTAGGTGATATTGTGATGCGCTAGAAAATTCATACACGGTAACATACACGACAGTTTTGGAGAAATGGCGCAACGATAACAACACGACATTTGATCCGACAAGGTGGTTACATGGTACGCAGGCTAACGAACCAAGGACGGTACACACATGCCTTTAGAAAATTAGAAATACATGGGACATATGGACTAAGAGGGTCGGATTACTACGTGGACCAGGGCCATTTGCCCTTCCTTGCGAGCTCAGCGTTGTACTCCTCGCTGGCCGCCTTGGCCTCAGCCGCCATTTCCCTCTTTTTCTCGCGCTCCATGCGCCTGCACGCCTCGAGATAGGCCTGCGTCTCCCGCTGGATACGCTCGTTGTGCTCTTCGGTTCGGCGCTCCTCCTCCCTCCTCTCGTGGTCCTTGTTGGCATCCCACTCCTCGTAGTCGAGAGTCCACTGGTCGTGTGGGTGGATCTCTAGGTCAATCCACTTGCGGTAGCCACATAGCGGATCTGGGGACTACGGGTAGACGGGAGAGGTTGTTAGTGCGTACTTTGACAAAGAAATGGTAGGGGAACATACTGTAACCTGTCCTTACCGGCTGCCGATAGCGGCTCGTGTCCCAACGGCGGTCGGGATAGTCGCAGGAGTAGTTCACGCAACCCCAATAACGCATGGCCAGGCTTAACCGATGCTTGGACTTGAAGAACTTACAGCTGTCCCTGCACCAATAGAGGGACGGCGTCTCCCCCTCGGGCGGGTGTTGCGGCGAATGCTCGGTTGGAATGTTGTGGTAGGGGTTGCTGCTACCGGGGCGGCATCATTGCGGAGAGGTGGCCTCTTGGCACGCTCTTTTTGTTCCTCCTAGGCCACAAACTCCCTTTGCATTTCACGGATCTCCTCCCAGTGCTTGTCCATCTGAGCGAGATTGTGCTGAAGTCTGGAGGCAAGAGAACCCGGCGTGGAAGGGGTAGTACTTATATGCCGAGCTGGCACTGCGTACGCAGCTGAATTGTAATTCGGTTGAAGGAAATTCGCGTCTGCGAGGCAGTGGCCCTGAGGAGACTCGTTGGGTCACGTCGCTGCGTAAAGCTGACTCGTCGGGTCATGTCGTCTTTAAAAGCTGGGGAGGTAGAGTTGTCATTTTCCTCTGAATCATGTGGTCTTGTCATTCGGAAAAGTTAGCGTCGCAGTGTGTTGTCTTTTCGTTCTGAGCCTGCATATTGTTTTTGAAATATTTGCATCATTTATTGCACATGAAAAGTCTTAATCAAATATTAAACTTTAACCTAAATCAATTCCTTTAAAGAAAACATTAATAAGTACTTACAAAGACCTCTTTAAAATATTTTATTAAAATACTATAATATTTATCATGATTTAATATGAATTTTCCCAATTTTTAAGGCACATAGTTGACCTTGAGAAAATTCAAAACCTTTGCCTAATGAACCTTCATTTAAAGAATTAAAAATCAGTGAATAATACCTTGAAAGTGGGTAGATAAAATTTTTATGTCAACTGGAACATCCTAGGAACCCCTCTAAAAGTTTTCAGTATTTTAGGTATTTATTTGCTATTTTTTCAGCCCAGTCAAACTTGAGGGGTTTAAAGTTAAAATAGTCCCGGGCTAGGTCTGTTCGGACCATCCGATCAAGGCCAGGTCTGTTTGGACTGTCCGATTGGAGCCAGGTCTGTTCGGACCGTTTGAATAGACCTGGCCCCGATCGGACCGTCCGAATAGACCTGGCCCCGATCGGACCGTCCGAACAAACCTGGCCCCGATCGGACGGTCCAAACATACCCGGGTCCGATCGGACTAAAGTTTAAATGAAAAACAACACTGTGCATGGGACCCCACTGTCAGCGACTAAGTCTAGGGTAGGCTCCGATAGAAAAGGTATTAATTGCTTTAAGAAATTTCAGAAATCATTATTTATACACTAAAAAATAGAATAACTTAAAAATACATAACTAATTCAAATTAAGTAACTCCAAATCAGGTTAAACCAATTTTGATAATTTTCTAATTAAGTGAACTTTAATTTGAAATAGGTTTCAAACTTATCTCTTACCCAGAAATTAATCCAAAACAGAAACTTTTTACACTAGAAAATGCTATTAACTTTGGAAATTCATAGCAAATTCATATGAACTCTAAATGTGGTGAAGCAAGTTATTTCAGTCTTATAATTTTATTCTCTATTTATCTATGTAATCCTTATCTCCACCACTGTTCTACAAAATTTTACTAAATAATTAAAATTGGATGAATAGTAACCGAAGTGTTTTTTTCAACCTTTTTGCAAAACCTAATTTTCAAATTACTATAACTTTCACATACTAACTCCAAATGGAATAATTATTTCACCTAAATTCATCTAAAATCATCATCTATCTACTGCACAAAATTCACCTGATTAGGAATTTAGGTTTCAGAAATTAGGATTTCATGATTTCATGTGACTTAGAATGTATAGAAAAAAGCTACGTTACAACTCCGTTGGAGACATCGATATACAATATGTTGCTTTCTAGAGACATGCAAGGCATATTAGGGTTTGTAATGAAGGTGCAATGTACGTTTTCATACCGATAATTGTCGACATTTCAAGTGTTATAAGCATTACATGAAACATGCGGGGGTTTATTACAATCGGGATGAAGGAGGAGGGGTATTATCACATGTAACCCAATCAAATAGGATACTCTTTGTTTATTTATCGGTTTAATGTGGATGATGTTCTTTAATATTGTATTGTATGATAGGCTAGATAAGGTTATGCATGAACCAACTGAAGGAAATACGTGGCATGTGGATCATATAACGATGTACCGTAACCTCCGACTCGTTTGCGTTTCGAAGGCTACGGTACATCGTTATATGATCTGCACGCCATGTATTTCCCTCAGTTGGTTCATGTGCAATGTTATCTAGCCTATGATACAATACAATATTAAAGAATATCATCCACAGAAAACTGATAAATTAACAAAGAGTGTCTTGTAGCATAAAAAATAGGTGTGTGCAACTAGTCTCCGCAGCAATCTCTTTTCTTGCTGAGCTCACCTAATCACATAGTAGCACCTTCAATGCATGTTCAGGGCACAAAACATGACCATTATCCTATAAGCATAAAAAAAGGCATATTAGAACATGACAGTCAGTGCACCGTACAGTGAAGAACGTAGCAAGAATGCAAATTATGCATAACTCGTACAAGTTTCGATGTACATAAGAAAACAAGGCTGAGAAAACATTACATTACGACACCGAATAATGACCAGACGAGCTCGGTCTGTTGGAACAATCCTTCACTAAGTGCCAAGGGGTCTTGCATATCCTGTACTTGCTTGTGCGGCTAATACTGGTACGTTGGCTAGCATCCATGTCATTTCGTAAGCACCACGTCTGTTGTCGCCCCTTCGCTGTTGTCTTCAAGTCCTTGTTTGAGTCCCATTGCACTATGTTTGGCCAAAGATCCTTGTACTTTATTTCCAGGTTGTACGAGTGGAACTCTGCACTCTATGTACCAAAAAGGTGTTGCATGTCGTAGTACTCGGAGATGTACGGCGTACACATCAGCCTCATTTGCGCACACACCTTTTACACGTGCGAGCATGGCTTATGCAGGAGCTTCGGCTTGTTGCAGGTGCATGTTGCCACATCACCCAGGGTACATATTTGTTTCCTTTCCCCCCCTAGCATGACGGTTGACGTGTTTCTGCCAAAATCTGATCTCGTACTTCCTCCTGAGGTCATCATTCACCCGGATGTCATGCATCTGGGTCTTCTCCATATTCTGGTCCATGTGTCTCTACATATTCTCGGATCACTGCTTGCCTTCCTCCATCTATCGCTTGGCTGCGGTGGCTCTATTGGCGAAATAACCAACAGTACGAGTCCATGTCTCCTCGACGATCGCGGTGATAGGGAGGCACTGCACACCTTTGAGGACACTGTTGTACACCTCGGACATGTTGGTCGTCATAATCCCGTACCTCTCACTGTCTGTGTCATACAGAAGGGACCATTTATCTAACTCAGGAGTGTGGCCATTAATTCACTCAGAGAAACTTATGATACTATGGGGTTTCTCTCCCTCTAGTACCTCCGGAGTGGACTCCCTTGTATGTCTCGTAGTCCGGTGTTCGATGTCTCTCCAGATGGAATCAAACTTTCGCCTCTGGTTCTGCTGACACAATGCCTTGAACATCTTCATAATGTTCTGACTGCGGAACTGCTTGAACAAGTTAGATGCAAGATGGCTCATGCACCTCCTAGATTGCACGTCATTCCACAGGTAAGGAGGACCGTCCCATGCTGCATGGTGTTGATGGCTGTCAACAACCCAGCATTGCGATCTGTCATAAGGCATACGTTGGGTCGGTCTCTCACCACCACCGTCTTCACGTTCGATAGAAATCACAGCCATCTTGATGTGTTCTCGCTCTCCACAATCACAAATGCCACAGGGAGAAGCTAGTCATTTGCGTCGGCCGCCACCACAGTGAGAATGGTGCCCTTGTACCTCCCTGTGAGGAAAGTGCTATCCATCTTCATCACGGGACGATAGAACTGGAAGCCCCCAATGGCCTAAGCGAAAGCCCAGAACACCCGGTCTAGTATGAAGCGATTTAGCCCTTTCTCAGCATCTTCACGCTCAATCTTGTCCATGTACGTGCCAGGGTTTGATTCGGCAATCTGGTGAAGCAATCTCGGCACAAGGTTGTACGCCTCTTTGTATGTCCCGTACATGGACTCGATGACCTTCTGCTTGGCTCGTCGGACCTTGTTGTAGCCGACTGGATAGCCAACCTGATTAGCGACTTTCGACATCAGCAGCTTGGGGGAGACGGACACGTCCACTGCAACTAGGTGCTTGATGAGGTTTTGCCACAAATGCAGAAGTCACATTCCGATGCTGCCACAGGGGCTCACTAAGCTCGCAAGTGTGGTCGGTCACCGTCTTGACCCCGAATACCGAGCCGAAGATCTTTGCTCGGTGAGCGCTGACCTTGCTAAGGCAACATTTCACTACGCACCTCACTATGTAATGTTCGGGGTTGGACCCGTGCACTCGGTACACATGGCTGATGGACAAGACGTACTGTGCTATAACTTGTTGCACAGCCTCCTTGTTAGGGAAGCGCTGCCCTACTAAGAGGGTCTCGGCATCAAACCCCTAGCGGGAGCCTTCTTCTTGCGACAGTACGAGAAGCGAAACACAATTGGGATGAGCGAAGAGCGACTGTGAGCTCTCGGTATTTATAGCCGAGCAAAGGAGGAGCCGCTACGTTGGCGCCGGGAATTTCGGATGTGTTTTCTACGCGTAGCACTGTAGGCAAGGGGGGACAGCCACGAGGGGTCGATAGATGTGCGGAGAAGGGAGGATGGATGGTTCAAAATATAGCCACCGGAGGGGGGCCGTGTGGGAGGGGGGAGAGCAGGGCTGGTGAGAGGGAGGCCATGTGTATGGGAGGGGGAAGGGGTAACACGTAGCGGGATAAAATAAGTACACTTAAGTAGAATTGCGAGGTAAAATTAGAACGGGTAAAATTATGGAAAAGTTACACAAGAAAGTACATCGTGTTACGAGCATTCACGTAAAATTTCATAATTTTTGGAACTAATTTGCTATATTTTTAAAATGCTACAAAATCCACGGATTATCAGTCAAAACCCTAACCTAACCCTAACACGCAAAACCCGAGCCTAACCCTAACCCTAACACGCCACGGCGACGGGCCCATCAAGACGACGGCCGTCACGACAATGATGACATAAATTTGGCTATAAAAAGGGGACTTTAATATAAAAAAATCATGGATCTCACTTTGGGGTATCTTATAATCATTATTGGAGTATGCTAAAATAGATAAAGAGGTGTTATCATACGATTTAAGTGGTATATAAGAAGTGAGAGTACGTACTCCCAATAGTACCATACCATTTTCATATATATATGTGGCACTCGTATACAAAAAAATTTATTGTGGTATGCAGGAGAGTGGTGATTGGTGGAACTTTTTTATTAATTAACCCTTTTTAAATTTTTATTTTAAAGTTAATCCCCGGTGCACTTTATTTCCAATTCTAACCCCTTTGGTCACACTACCACCCATGGCGTGACAAAACAACGCTTTCACGCCATAGGATAAGTCCGCTAAATAGCACTTTTGGTCATACCACCACCCGTGGCGTGACAAAACAACACTGTCACGCCAGCCTGGTCACGCCACGGGTGGTGACGTGACAAGAGCTTACCCCAAATATGGGTTGGTGTGATAGCGTTGTTTTATCACGTCACGTGTGGTGGCATGACCAAAGGGTCAGAATTGGAAATAAAGTGCGCCGGAGGTTAACTTTAAAATAAAATTTCAAAAAGGATTAATTAATAAAAAAATTATGATAGGTGTTCTATTGCAGCATGGACACGCAGCGGCGTGCACTTCAATATTCTACTGCATTATGGACGTGAAACAGCAATTCACATACATTTGACGTTACTTGATGTGGCTTTTTTTATTGGTAGTCACTACCAGAAAGCACGTTTTTTCCGAGTGCCTATATATTTCCCAAGTGTCTGAACGAAAACACTTGGACAGGTCCTGAGTGTTTCATAGGACACTCGAGACGAGAAGTCAACACTCGGTAAAATTAACTTTCCCGAGTGTTTCCCATAACACTCGGGAAAAAATATATAATCCCGAGTGCATCGAAACGGAAACACCCGAAACCTTTTTTTCTGCTGCGCCCTTTTTTTCTGGCCGCGCCCCTTTTTCTTTCCGTCGTGCCCCTTTTTTTTCCCGAACGCGCCTCTTTTTCTTTTCTAACCCTACATTCCCAATCCCATAGCCGCCTCCCCCCTCCTCCTTATTGCCATGCTTGCCCTCCTCTACCCTTCCTCCCGGCGTCGCCGCCTCCTCCTCCTCAAGATCGCTGTAGTCCCTCCTCCCCGACTTTGCCACTAGCTCGGTCTCCTAGCGCCTCACATCCCAGGTTGCAGCCACCCCGACATGACAGGTGTCGGCCCCCTGCTCAAGGCACCACATCCCCAACCAGCTTCTGCCCACCCCTACACCCATGCTCCCCTCTGGTTCCCTCGGCGCGGCCTGGTGGCCAGCGCCGCTGCTCGACTTGCCTCTATACCTCCTGGCCCACGTGCGGGTCCTCCCCTAGGCTCCAGCCGGCGTCGTCCAAGTCCGGCCCAAGTCCGACTCCGACTCGCCCTCATGCTCCCAGCCCCGTGTGCTCACCTGTGCCTCGGCCTCCCCGGCCGTCGGCGCGCCTCCCTTGGCCGCGCTACTCTCTCCAGCAGTGGGATGGTAGTGGTGTGTTGGTTGCGGTTTGCAGTGGGTTTTGGCTTAAGCAAAAACAGAGATGGCAGTGGGATCTAGGATCTAGGTGTACTAATAAGGGTATATAGTTCGTGAATTGACATGTGATTTGCAATGATCAATTATTTAGAATGTTGTTTGTGGGTATTTTTGTTGTTATTTGTAATAGATGTCGTCAAATTGCCAAATTAAATGGAGCACTTATTACAGACTTCCCTAGTAATGCGAAATATGTTGATAAATCTTCCAAGTCAAGCTAATGGGTTCCTATAGCGCACTTATCGTACACCTTTCTTTTAGTGAACTCAGGCTAATTCCCATGCAATCATGCATGCATATCTGGATTCATTGAGTAGCATGAATATCTCTAGGAGTAGTGGACCCAAATTGAGATGGCATGTCTGTTTTACCAAATTTACATGTGCAAGTCTTGTCAGAAACATGATTTGCGTTTTCTTACACAGAGAAAAAGCAAGATGAAACTTCGCTTACTAACTTAATGTTGATTTAGAAGAATGGTAGTTAAGATGGAAATGTAAGATAGATATGTGAATATTCAATAAATAAGGTTGTCTATTATCCATGTACAACTTTTATTTTGGATCACAAGGTTATTAGATGACCAATCTAGAGATCCTAAAGCTCTAAAACATAGCATTGTAAAATTTTCTACTGCGTCAGGCTTACTCAATTTATGAACCTATCTGTAATACACTGCCAACAAAGGAGTTGGGCAAATATAATTTCCATTCTTTTGTTTGTTTGATGACTAGTTCTATAGCTTTCTAGTGCACAATGGGAGCAAACTCCTTAGGTGTTAAAATGTTACTTCGACTACGATGTTTGGTATATCTTCATTGGTACCGACTTTGGGCTATTCATTTTATTTGTTTTAATTGATGTGGAACTTTTCATGCGATTCACTTTTACAAAGTTATCTACTGAGAGATATGCAGGACTTTTCTTCTCAATGTGTGTGGATATCACGACAATGAGTTGGCATACTTGGAATGTATCCACTTGTTTGTTGAGATATTGGACCATTTCTTCACAATGTGTGTGAACTCAATTTAGTATTTAACTTCCACAAGGTATGACTATTTCTCAACAAAGCTAGTCTGTATCACTTCAATACTTATGATCTCACCTCACTCCTTTTCTTGTGTTTAAAGAAAAAAAATGAAAATTACTTGGTCATAATATTTTTATTTAAATATTCTCTTACGACAAGTTCCACTATTGAAATGAATTAGACAAAGTTATCTAGCATTTTTGTATTCATTAGAGATATGTACTTGTGCTTGCATATTTTGTGTTTACTTGTAAATGCATTGTGTAGTTTACACCTTGATAGAGAACTATGCCTAGATTATAAATGAGGGTCATTATACACTTGAGAACAATGCTAATATATTAATATTACTCCTGAAAACATAACACCAGTGACCTAATCTGAACCTAGTAACCTTTCATTATTTTTCAGTTATGTCTGATGTTAAGTTGATAGCACTTTCTTCTGTACCAGTCAAGAATACAAAAGTGATAGAGCTGCCATTAAGGTAATCCCAAAGTATTTATTGAAATACTGAACAATGACCATCCCCAGGGTAAACATCGTTCTTAATGCTGCTCTTTCTAATCTTGGAACTATTGAATAACCAGTGATGCATCTCTGCATAGGATGTCTTTGAGATGCTCTGGCCTATATCTTTCTCAGTTCCGCCATACATGTCCTCATCTTTTAGCCTCTGGAGATGGCAAAAGTAGTGCCACTATTATAGGTGATGTGTACATTCATCCATCTGCAAAGGTGCATTCAACTGCAAAGGTAATCACTACTACAAGAAGCCACATCACAGACGGTTCGGAACCATCATCACAGACGGTTTCCGAACCGTCTATGTTTGTTGGTCTGTGATAACAGGTCATTATCACAGACGGTAAAAAACCGTCTGTGAAGGCTAGTATCACAGACAGTTTAGACTAAAAACCGTCTGTGATATGGGAATATCACAGACGGTTCTAAACAAAAACCGTCTGTGATTTGTGACTATCACAGATGGCTTTTACTAAGAACCGTCTGTGATATTCGCGGATCACAGACGGTTTGTTTTTATAACGGTCTGTGATATTTCGTATCATAGACGGTTGTTAGTAGAAACCGTCTGTGATACTTGCCTTCACAGACGGTTTTAACAAAAAACCGTCTGTGATAGCTCAACCCCATGACCTCAATTTTGCTATTTTTCTGGCTAGCCTCAGGTATTGCTAGCCATGCCCTCTGAAAACAAGCATGCACAAAAACAGATTCAAGTATGCACAAAAATAGATTCAAGCATGCACAAAAACAGATTCATTAGAGATAATCAATTGTTGACAACTCAAAGAAATCATTACTCAAAATAAATTACAAAAGATCGCATTTGTTCAAGTATTGTCGCTATAGTTACAACTGGATTACAATTGTTTACGTTGAGATGTGTCGATGGGGTGATGCTCTCGGTTGGCAACGGAGTGAAACTCTCCATTCTCGTTAATGATTTCTGTGTTGATAAAGGTGCAGAGCTTCCCTCGAATGTCCTTGATCTCTTCCGCAACGAGTGAATCACATTGTAAATCCAAGACCTGTCACTACCAAGAGTAAAGTGGTAAGCTATATATATATTTAAATTTACAATTAGGAAATAATTATTTCGAGATTGACAAACCTCAAGATCCTTCTTCCTAGCTCTAAGGATTAGTTGCACATGATAGCAGACGTAGATTGCACATAACTCATCATCTTTTTCTCATGCGGCCGCAAAACTAGAATTACATATATAGGTATAGTCGATTCGAGGCGTGTTATTATGAAGTATGATATAGGATTATCGTGTTGTAGCGCGTCTCGAAAATCCATCCTGTGTTAGTTGGCGCTCTTTCCATTGTATATTCCTTTGTTGGCAACATAATTGATGAACGACCTACATGATTCAAAAAGTTATCCTCGGCCATTTCAAGCGAATGAAGACTACAATAGAGTTATGTAAGGAGGAAATGAGCATACCTCTCAGTATTCCTCTTAGAATCTTTGAAGTCGTGCTTGTTGCGGTTTAGGGAATCAAGGTATATCACATGGTTCCTCTTGGGTATAATAACTAAAAGGATCGATGGGTACCTACTCATGTATGTCACTATAGTCATTAAACCTAAGTTCGTCTTTGCGTATAAAGTACAAATAAAATTTGTATAGCAAGTAGTGACACTTACCCTCGGTTGTAGGGCACCACTATGTACTTCATGTTAAATCTGACGAAGCAATGACCTCGTTATGTATTTCTCGACGAAAGATTTAGTCTTCTTGGATGGTTTGCAACGATACCACATGTGGGTCGAGAAACCCACCGTTCTTTCCATTCCTGACATTTTTCAAAGATATATCTATACATAAGCAATGAGTTGTGATATTTATCGGTATTACATGAATGTAGAACTTGATTGTACACACTTATAGTGTCCAACATCGTAGAAGCGAGATGTCGAGGCCAACGAGGTTGAATAGGTCATATAAGTCGTTGAAGCCCACGACGAAGTACCTCGTCCCGTTGAAGAAATGCTTGTCCTCGTATCTGACGGAGATTCCAGTATCACAACCCTTCTTTTGGGTCTTGTCCAAGTACCAGGCATGCAAAGCTTGACAAGCATATCCAGCGTGCATTAATACTGCGTCGGAGCACAACGGTTTTCCGATGATGTAGTTCCCGGGTATCGCGGACTTCCCGGACTTGGGAGGCGCCTTAACGTTCGTTGATTTCGATTTGGCCTTAGCGATTGGCAGCGTCTTTTTGTGAGACGACTCGAACCGACGTCGGCCGCTTTTCTTGTTCCTTCCGGCGTCTTCTCCACGGGAATCGAAGAGGTGGCCTTCTGAGGCGAAACATGAGGTGGAGTCATCGAGGGTCCCGTTGGAGAGGAATGGTTGTGTCGGATCGCGACCTTCTTTGGGTCGAGCGATGTTGTTCTTGGGCCATTTGGATAAAAGAGTGGGCGGCATCCCTAGTGTTGTGATCTCTTCGTTCGGGCAAATCTTCACGGGATGGCTCAGAAATTGACATGTACCATATCCACTTGGACCTTGGAGTAACCCTGCGCCAGCTAGGCACCGTGCTGCACTGCCCCTTCCTCGTATGGATACACCATCCCCTGCGCAGCCTCAATACAAAGGGACCCATCCATCCTCACTTGGAGCTTGCACGACGTCAGCTCCTATAAAATGATACGCAATTAGTTAAGGCGTCCTATAGGTCTATCTTTGGTGCATTCCATAGATGTACGTTACCGTGATGTCGTCTATCGGTGTCGGACGTCGTTATGTTCGAAATTATCTTGCGACGCGACGCTACTCCGACGTCGAGGAGGACCGCCTCCCAATTAATCGGGCGTCTTGCGCATCACCGCTCAGAGTATCTCCATTTGACCTCGCAATGTCGCTATCTTTTCTTCAAATTTGTTAGTAATCATCTGCACCAACCGGTCGTCGTGCTCGGCCTTGGATCTCTTCCTACTCCTATACGTGCAGTAGTCGTCCGCGAATCCATGACTCCAAGGTACATTAACCCCAAGGTCTCGCGTGCGACCCGGGTGCTCCTTGTTTCCCAAGGCCGTAGATAGTATATCCTTCTCCCTATCTGCATGGAAGGAGCCTTGGGAAGCTTGGGCAGTCAAGTCACGCTGCAAGAGGTCATCATGTTATTATAGACACTATGAAGTTATGGACTTATTAACTAGGTAGTTCGACATATTTAACACATGTTGGGACACTTCCTGGTCTGCCGGGTTTGTGAAAGAGATGCTGCCCGAAGACGAGACTTTTGCCCTCGCTTTTAATCAGCTTAGGAACACGGTGCGTGACATCGAGAAGCGGGTTCTGCTCCTCCACGCCCATTCGTCGTATTTAACCGCGTACCAGCGGTGCCGAGTCTGTGCGGGTGAGTGTTTCGTGTCCGAGAGCTTTGTGCGCCGCACTTTGCTCCTTAAATTCGCCATCATTTTCATAGCCACAAAGGTGTCCCATGCTTCCCGCGTCAAGAATCTATCTTTGCTTGCGAAGGCGTCGACCGTGTTCACGTGCCGTGACAAGAATGCTCTTGAAGGTCCTCCATGATTTATCCATCGTGAGCATCGCCGTCCGTCGCGACGCGCATGCCACGTGTGCTTCGGAATAGTGAACTTCTCGAAAGTTCATCCACAGTGCGCCTTCGCTTCTTTCGTCGAGTCCTTCCACCTTGGTGTGGTGATGGGGACTGCTTCCTTCAAGTATCCCGCAGATGGTCCGGAATCTCGCCACGATCTCTTGGGACTCGAGAGGACCCCAAAGTCATCGACCTCCGTGATGACCGGTCGGCCCAAAGGCATTTTCGATTGTCCTCTGCCATCTCGCTTCCGTGTCATTATCGTCGACGGTGACGGCGGCCTCGTCGGCGCCTCTTCCATCTGCGGCGTTGGTGTTGGCGGGCTCGTCGGCGCCTCTTCCATCTGCGGCGTCGGTGACGGTGGCGAAGACGGTGCCTCTGCCATCTCGCTTACTTGCTATCTATATAAGTTACATATGCAGTAAAATTTATTACAAGTGTCCCAAATTAATCTCAGGAAGAAGTACAGAGGTTGACTATAGAGATCAAGATGGCAAATGAAAAGTTGAATGAGCTCATACAGACTACTAACATTCCTAACACTCCTTAATCCACCAGCTTCTATTCTAACACCCCTTAATCCACCAGCTTCTATTCTAACACCCTTAATCCACCGGCTTCTCTTGTGATCTTTGCTCGAGCCTACTTCGCCGAGCTCGACACCTTTGGAGTGTACCATTTGCTTCGTCTTCGTGGAGGATTGGCACGAAGCAAAGGTACACTCAAGTGTGTCGAGATCGACGAAGAAAATGCTAAGCAAAGGTTTAATGCTTCATGTACGAAGACTAGCCTTTAATGAAGACATAGAACTAGAATCAAGTAAAATGATCGATTTAGGAAATGCTAAGCAAAGGTTTAATCCCAACATAGAGATTGATGATATTATGTGCTCTCGTAAGGAGAGTAGCTAAAGAACAAGTCTTTGCCATCTCAATCCTATTGTCTATACTCTTCATTAAATGAATATGATAATATAAATTCAAACTATGAGCTCTAAACAATACTTTGCTTAAGCTGTCAAATGATCTCAATCTGATTAGCAAAACAGATTAAACTTCCAACAAACAGAGGTTGACTATAGAGATCAAGATGGCAAATGAAAAGTTGAATGAGCTCATACTGAGACTACTAGAAGAATCACAAACTAGTCATTAGATTACCAACGAAAATTGAATACTCTCAATAGAACTGAACATGAAGAATCAAAATAACTAGCTTTCAACCGAAAGTAACCAATTAACAATACATCATATTGACAAGAGCAAGTAATACAATAGAGCTCAAGTATGAACTAACTATCACATTCAATCTCGGATAAGATGAGTTCATCACGAGCATATCAACAAAGCCCATCGATCAATTTGCAATATCTTGATATTAGATTCGTAAATCGAACTAATACGATCAAGGTATCAACTAGCACGCAAATATATATATATGCAAAGATCAATCGAATCGCCACAGAGGAGCAATACTCACGGAGAGGATGCCGCACAAGAACTCACGGTGCATGACACTATTCCAACATATTGATTGATGATATTATGTGCTCTCGTATGGAGAGTAGCTAAAGAACAAGTCTTTGCCATCTCAATCCTATTGTCTATACTCTTCATTAAATGAATATGATAATATAAATTCAAACTATGAGCTCTGAACAATACTTTGCTTAAGCGTCAAATGATCTCAAGCTAATAGCAACAGATTAAACTTCGATCAAGCAGAGGTTGACTACAGAGATCAAGATGGCAAATGAAAAGTTGAATGAGCTCATCTGACTACTAGAAGAATCACAAACTAGTCAATAGAACTGATCAATTTGCAATAGAACTATGAGCTCAACCGAAAGTAACCAATTAACGGTACATCATATTGACAGAGAAAGTAATACAATAGAGCTCAAGTATGAACTAACTATCACATTCAATCTCAAGATAAGATGAGTTCATCACGAGCATGTCAACAAAGCCCATCGATCAATTTGCAACATCTTGAGATAGATTCAAAATCGAACTAATACAAATCAAGGTATCAACTAGCACCGCAAATATATATATATATATATGCAAAGATCAACCGAATCGCCACAGAGGACCAATACTCACAGAGGGATGCCGCACAAGAACTCACGGTGCAAGGAGGAGGCCGGTGAGGAGGAGGTCGGTGCGGGGAGGAGGCCGACGCGGGAGGAGGAGGTGGGGAGGAGGTCGACATGGGGAGGAGGATAGCGCGGGAGAAGGCGGTCAGAGAGGGAAGAGGCCGACACGGGAGGAGGACGGCAGGGGGAAAGGCGGTCTGAGGGCGGAGGCCGACACGGGAGGAGGACGGCGTCGAGGTCGGAGGTGGCGACGCTGGGCTTCGGTGGGGAGGTGAACAGGCGCCGAGGTCGGGGCGGCGGCACCGAGGTCGGCGCGCCGAGGTCGTGGGCGCCGAGGTCGGGCGCCAATGTCGGGGGCAGCGGCGCCGAGGTCATAGTCGGCGGTGAACGGGCGAGCCCTAAACCCTAGAGAAGGCGAACGAGCGCGAGAGAGCCTAAGGGGCGCGGGAGAGGAAGTGACAAGTGAGAGCAAAACCGTAGCGTTTGCTGCCTTATAAAAAGTATATCACAGACGGTTCTATTAAAGAACCGCTGCGTGATAAGACTATCACAGACGGTTCCCTAATAGAACCGCTCAGGATATCCTTATCACGCAGCGATTCTATTCGAAAACCGCTCGTGATATATAAGAAATGAACAACAAGTCTCTTCATTTTCCCCGTGTGTCTCTTCGTCTCACGATCACACGGCTTCGTCTCTTCATTTTCCAACGTCGCTACAGCTCCCCAAATATCTCTTCGTGTCCCACTCCGGCTTTAGAACTTGTTCTATAAATAGATGTCCCCTTCTACAATGTATTTCACACAACCTCCTTGATCCCCTTTCTCCACAAAAACAGAAATGGTTGCCTCTTCTGTTTCCTTGTCGCCGGCATTGATGGCCTACCTGGCCGCACTGTACACGCACCTCTCTCGCTGTATGTTGAACCGTGCTACGGAAGAACACTATTTCAACAATGTCTTCACTCCTCTGTCCGAGAATTTGCCGGAGCGGGTGACGGCCACCTTCCGCCGTCTGGACATCCTCCTCCGCTGTGTCTTCCGGTGATCTCCCACTTTCGCGAAGTTTACGCGTCGTCGGCGTGGTCCTCCAAAACGACGTTACGCCTCTCGGGAGGCTTGCCGTCACTTGGGCTGCTAATTGAGGCAAAGAGGATCGAGTCGACCGGCCGAGACCCTCAAGCAGAGAAGAGAGCCTATGGGCTCAATTCGTCTTAGTTCAACAATCCGAGGGTCTTGGGAGACACTTTCGAATGAGTCGTCGTGGTGGGCGTATTTCGAGCTTCGTTCGATCACGAACCATCTGCTGCCTCGACGCCGCCACGAAGTATTGAAGACGGAGATAGCAGCCTGCCTCCGCCACTAGAAAAACTTTTTTTATTTATAGGTTTCTAGTTTTTTAATCTTTTTGTAATTTACTGGCCACACTGTTTGGCCATATATATGAAAATTCCAAAATGAAAAAAAAAGTTTGGAGGTGAAGTTACTATAATAATTATATGTTGAAATATATATATATCAGAGACGGTTTAGTGGATCAATAAAGGATAATAAGTATTACTCCATCTATTTAATTAGGGGAGGAGTCGCAGGTTGGAGGAGAGCTAGGCGGGAAGTGTGGCACCTAGGGAGGAGGCAGAGATCTAAATCTTTGAGCCAGCCAGCGAGGGGCCGGGTTGCTCGATCCAAAGCGGTAGGCGATGGCGAGGCGGCGCGGCGGCGCGCGATGGGCAGCGCGGCGATCGGCGATGAACCTGGCGGCAGAGGTCACGAGCGGTTCTTAATAAGAACCGCTCGTGATATCTGCCAATCACGACGGTTTGTTAATAGAACCGTGCGTGATAGTGCATGACGGTTGTGAACTCAAACCGTCGTGATTGGGATTATCACGCAGCGGTTTGTGAATAGAATCGCATGTGTACTATCCTGAGCGGTTTGTTAATAGAACCGTCAGTGATAGATGACTATCGCTGAGCGGTTCTAAAAATACCGCCTCGTGATAGGCTTCGCGCCACTGCAGTCGGGACCGGACCCAACACGCGGTTCCAAAGGAACCGTCTGTGATGGGGCGTCTACTATAGCCTGTTTTGTAGTAGTGAATGTTGGGTTCTTATGCCTATATTGATCAGTGATCATGATATATTATATGCTTCAGCCTATATTTGATTGGTTTTTATTGCATAGATAATGAATGTTTTTACCTTTTTAGTGCCCTAGCTCTTTTGAATTGCTGGAACATTAAATGACTTGTGCTAGCTCTTCTGTTGAGAACATCTCTTGAATTACTTTTATGCTAAACCACATATACATTGTTGGTCTAGCTGGCCCACCGGTGCAGGCAAGTCTACTGTTGCCTCTGAAGTGGTTTGACGTGTTAACATGCATTGATCCCAGAAGCATGCAAAAGGTAGTTCACTGATTTCAACTGATGAAATTTCTACAATGCTCCCCATGGACGGCTTCCACCTTTATCGATCCCAGCTTGATGCTATGGAGGTTCGTTCTCTGCCGTGCAACCCATCTATCTGAATTTGCGTTGCTTTATCAAGTTATTGACATTATCGTGCTTCTAGGATCCAAAGGAAGCACATGCACGAAGATATAGTCCGAATACTAGTGTTGATTCTGAGTTACTGGAAATTTTCTCTCCCTGCATATATTCTCGCAAGTGATGAGAAGTTACTCTCATTTTCATTTTGTATATGCTATCGGTATTGCCTGCATGTCTCATAACTTTATCCATGCGTATTGGTGCATAAATACAATTTTTGATAAATGCTCCAGTTCTTTGTAAGTACAGTACTCCAACACATGTTGTTTGCTAATAACTCGATTTTGACAGGCACAAAATAGTGATTGTCGAAGGTAATTATCTATTTCTGGAAGAAGATGTTTGGAGGGAGATTAGAGACATGTTTGATGAAAAATGGTGAGTATGTAGGCTTTGCAACTGCAATTTGTAGAAATATAATTTCATTGACCATGAGTTCCGAATTCTAGTGGAGCTCTATTTCGTTTCAACACAATACACCCTTGTTTGGGACTATGCATAGCACAACACAACACAATTCTACTGGAGCTCTAGATTCGATTTGCTTATTCATCTTGAAAGGGACAAACTGTGTTTCTAATGGTCAAAAATTACTCACTCAGGTTTATTGACATTGACATTGATGTCTCCATGCAAAGACTGCTCAAAAGACATATTGCCACAGGAAAAGAGCCAGATGTAGCAGCATGGCGGGTAATTCTCTCCCTTCCCTCTTCCTCCTTCTCACACAAGCATACATGCATGCCTTCATACAAGAAAAGAAACAGATGTAGCAGCATGGCCGTCTTATGTTAACCATTGTCCTACGCTTTAGTTTGGACATACAAATTCAATTCAGTAGCCATTTGCAGAAAAATGGTGTTTCCCACCTTCCCCTTTTCTTTCGGATTCTTCGAATCTTTAATTGCATTATTCTTCCATAGAAAAACTTGCATAAATAGTTATTTTAAAAAGGAAATTTACAGATAACTTATCCTCTGTTCAAATGAAGGTGCTAATACTCGCTCTCATGTTTCCACAATTGTCATGTTTCTCGCCACACAGTTTCTGCATATTGCAAGTTCTTATTTGTGTTGATATTGGTCTTGTGAATCAGATCTCGTACAATGATCGGCCAAATGCGGAGCTTATAATGAAATCAGGAAAGGCTGCGGATCTTGTGATCAGATTGGTGGACATTTGAATCTAGAGTCCATGTGTCTAAATTCGGATGGCAATTAGATTTCTCTCCCATGGTGATCTTTGTACATATAATAAGCTAAATGCTTGTTTCCATGGTGATCTTTGTGCATGTAATAAGCTATTCCTCCATCACTTTGTTCTTGATGTACAGTCTGAGGAACAATTCAATTGATGGTCTGTGGTAAGCTTGTGTGTGTCAATTGTCAACTTTAACATTATTTCAATATTGTTGTCGAATCTATATATGTAATGATTTGTGCATTGGTGATACCTTGTGGTGGAATATGAATTATATGAAATGTGCATTGTATGTATAAAATTGAGCTGCATTAGGTGGGAAGCATGTTTCCTGTGTAGCTGACAACCTATTTCTCGAGTGTTATTCGTTGAAAAACACTCAGGGCTGAAAGTTGATTTCTGAGTGTCCGTTGAAAAACACTCAGGAATGAAACTTGATTCCCGAGTGTCCTTGGTTGACATACACTTGGAAAAGTATTCTGTTATGGTGGTGAACCCGTTGTGCGAACTATTCTCCAGAGTGTTTTATTTTTCCCGAGTGTACGCCCGAACACTCGGGAAAGTTATTTATCCCGAGTGTAAATCTCAGACCACTCGGGAAACCAGTTATTACCCCGATTAAACTATCCCGAGAGGTTTTTCCTGACGGCCGACCTTCGGGGATTAATTTCCCGAGTGTTTTGGCGACTTTCCCGAGTGTTTCGGGCACTCGGGAAAGGAACGAATTCTGGTAGTGAGTAAGAGTGAAATTATTAGTATTTTGAGTTGCTACACTGAACAAAAGAATACTAATCACTTGCTAATCCATCATCACCTTGTTACAAATGAACCATCCCAAGGACGAGAGTGCGACAAAAATGCATGCATATAACTACAGTACTGAACTTGTTATATACTCGAACTAATAGACGCACGTACACGAGTACATTCTTGGTTGGTTCTGTTTAGTGAGTAGCTCTCATGTAATAGTAAATTCATTGTTGGATACGATGATAACATTTTAATTCCAGATTTTAATATAAGGCAAAGATCATATATAACTAGAGATGCATAAGACGATATCAACAGCAGACAACTCATTGCACTTCTAAACATACTCAATAACATGATTATAACAGAATATATTGGTCGTACACACAACTTACAGTATAGGTCGATGAAGAACAGGAAGAAGTGCATACTCGATGCAGTGCAGATCGTAGACGTCGCAGTGCAGCAAGCGGTCGCGCATATACGCTGTCCAAAAATCTCATTGCCGCCCCGTGCAGGTGAACTCCGCGACAGCGGTTTGGAGATACCACTCACTCTCCTTCCCGGTGCACACTGAGGAGAAGGGACGACTCGATTCAAACAACACAACCCTCCAGCACAAGAGAACAGAGAGGAAGAAGAAGAAAAATTGGAATGGAAATGATCAGTTCTGGTCTGGACGTCTCCAGATCATTTTAAGGGCCGAGTCAATTACTCTCTAGTAACTGCTTAATATAGCACACATTAGAACACTAGTAACTGCTAATTCAAAACCAATTAATGGTAATTAAGCAGTATTTATCAGATCCTGATTACACGTTGTTCTTCAGCTTCGACCACTGGTCTACAACTTTGACCACGTTATTTGGATCACTCTGGTTTGACCACAGTGTTTCGACCACACTCTCTTGGAGTGATCCGAAGAAATCTCCAAAGGAGGTCCGAGAGGATCTCTCGAAGAGGTCCAAGGAGACCACGGTGTTCTTACCACACTCTTTTGGAGTGATCCGAAGAAATCTCTAAGGGAGGTCTAAGAGGATCTCCCGAAGAGGTCCAAGGGGACCACAATGTTCTTACCACACTCCTTTGGAGTGATCCGAAAAACTCTCCAAGGGAGGTCTACGAGGATCTCTCGAAGAAGTCCAAGGGGACCACAGTGTTCTTACCACACTCTTTTGGAGTGATCTGAAGAAATCTCCAAGGGAGGTCTAAGAGGATCTCCCGAAGAGGTCCAAGGGGACCACAGTGTTCCGACCACACTCTCTTGGGGTGATCCGAAGAAATCTCCAAGGGAGGTTGTAAGATCGAGGAGGCCGACTAGAGGGGAGGTGAATAGGCGGTTTTAAAATCTTTTGGCTAAAACCGAGTTTTAATGCGGAATTGTAAATCAATTCGGTTCTGCACAATTAAAGCCTAAATCAACTAGTCTTTACTAAGAGCACCAACAATATAAGTCTATTGATAATGATAGCAATCATACAAAGACATGTAAGCAATTTAATTATAGGAATGTAAATTGCACAAACTAAATCACAAGAGAGCAAACCACAATGACACAATGACGTTTTACCGTGGTGTTCGGAGACTTGCCGGTCTCCCCTAATCCACGTTGAGGTAAGCCCAAACTAATTGGACCGGCTCCACGAATTAAGCCAAACACCTCGATTCCACTAGTGGTAGCTCTTTCCCGCTCCGGGTAGGTGAGCTCCAACCTTCACAACACGCCGGGTCGTCTCACAAGCTTCTTGAGAAGATCACCGGTCCACGACGCGTCCACGCCGTCTAGGTGTCGGCAAACACCAAGAGTAATAAGCCAAGCCCCTTGCTTGACTCTCACCACGTGCAACGAATGCACAAGCTCAAGTGGATCTGAAATCCACCTCTAGATGCAACACATGCAACTAGAGACCTCTCTCCTTGCTCACAAGGTGCAACACATGCACAATGGAGAGGAGAACCTCACACTAGCTCAAGAGAGTGAAATGGGATGTCAAAAGTTGCCCTCCAACCGGCCAAGGTGAGTATTTATAGCCCACACACAAAAACTAGCCGTTGGAGGAGAATCTGCTGAAAATCGGGAAACCGGTCGGGCCATGAGCATAGGGCGGTCGGTCAGGCCTCTGATTAGGCAACGACTATAAAATAGCCGTTAGATGCAATTCCGGTCGATCCGCCCTCACAGGTCCGGTCGACCGACCCCCGTCGATTCAGGGCCTTCCGGTGCAAAAACCGAAAAATATACCCTCTGGAAAATGTTGGTGGCCTTATAAGGGCGGTTAGTCCGCAGGCATGTGGGTGGTCAGACCGCAGGCATGTGGGCGGTCAGTCCGGCCCTGGATTTCAGCACAGGCGACACTCGGAAAAACGGTCATAACTTTTGACTCCGATGTCGGAATTGAGTGATCTTGGACTCTATGGAAAGCTTATTCAGAGGGCTACACAACCCACCTATTTAATTTGATCTCAAACACATTTTATCAAATCAAAAAGAACAACTCCAAAGAGCCACTACCATGGTCTAAGTCCAAAGTATTAGCAACAAGCAATCTTAGACCATGCCAAGGGAAAATACATGAATCCCAACAATTTACAAAACACATTTGCAAACTTAGATCATACCACAAGGAGTAGATACATGGACTTCAACCATTTGTAAAACACATTTGCAAAGTATAGTCACATGCTACAAGGATTAAATGCATGAGCCTCGACTATTTGCAAAAAACATTTGCAAATAATAGCATCATGCCTCGGAGAGCTAGAGCAAGTGAGATTGAGCTATCAACACATGATGAGACTCAACCTACTAGACAGGACCCCTCTTAATAGTACGGCAACCTATACTAGCAACCCGGTCTCCCAACCAAACACCGAGACCGGTAAAAAACTAGGAACACATCCTTAGCCCTAGCTAGTTATACCTTTGCCTTGCGCAACCACTTGAAGCTTGATGACGCACATCTTTGCTTCAAGTCCAGGTCATTGACTTGATATGCATCAACTCATGATGCATCCTTCACTTGATTTCCATCAACACATGATGGGTCTTCTTTTGACTTGACGATCAACTCATGATCATCTCCTCTTCTTGAACTTGATACACATCAACACATGATGCATCCTTTACTCCAAGCTCTTCAATATCATCAACACATAATGTTTTTCTTCACTTCGGTATCCTGACTTGAACATCATCAACACATGATGATTTTCTTCATCCCGAGTCTTGACTTGATAACAATCAACTCATGATGTCATCCAAAGTCTCCATCCTCATGGAACACAACCTATTCATCCAACTCATGGAAAATGTTAGTTCCACAATGTGATTGTCATTAATTACCACAACATACCATTAACTCATAATGGGGGGACAAGATACCACAATCTTTCCCTCTTTGGTAATTGATGACAATCACTTCAATTACAAATAATTGAATGTAGATTGGTATGAGTATATATGAACTACACAAGTTGTATATACTCAAAGGATATATGAGCATGTATGAGCTACACAAATCTCATATATTCATATGAATATATTAACTACACAAGTTATATATACTCAATGATATGTTTCAAAGTAAAGATCCTTAATATATGTGGAAACGGGAATATAGATCAATACTAATGAAACCACAAAACATAGTGTGAACTCCCCCTAAATGTGTGCATACACAAATGTGTAATAAGAACATATGCACATATTCAAGTTAGACTTTTGGTGGAATTCATCCTATATTTTGGATCCGAGGAATGCAACAATATATATATAAATATAATGTAGAATGCATACCTCTTTGATTTTCACCTTTATATCCAATTTGAGACTAAGCAATAGGTATATAAATAAACATGTTAGTCTCACAATTAGATTTATCAAGATGAATGCATACCTGTTTGGATTTTTCCTTTTATATCCAAGCTGAGACTAAACAATAGATATATCAATAAGAGTGTTAGTCTCAAAAATAGATTTGTCATTAATAACCAAAACTCCATTAACACATAATGGCGGGTCTAGATTCTTCAATCTCCTCCTTTTTGGTGATTGATGACAAATCCTTGATCAATAACAATATTTGGATATAAATCATCATAAGATAGGAATTTAAGCTATTTAACTATATCCATGCATGTCACTAAGCAATTTGAAACTTCAAGCATTATGCATATGAGAATGACATGCATAAGAAGGTGAAAATACAAGAGAGAATCCAAATATGTTGCATTGATTATATAAATATTCTCCCCCTTTTGGCATTAAACACCAAAAAATCCAAAACAAATTCAAGCCAACATAAAGATGTTGCAAAAGAAAGAGCTTGGCAATTGAACTCATTTTATTTTGAGCATATAGCATTCTCCCCCTTTTGAGATCGCAAAACATTTCCACAAACTCCTCTTTTATGACTGAAAAGAGTAAAACACTTGAAATGAGTTATATTGGAGTTTAACTATAGGGAATGATATTTGGAACACATTCAAATAAACTCATCCTTGAAATGTTCCCAATAAACATTTTTAATGAAGATACCATGCTCATTTTCACAAATTCACAAAATGAAATTATGTTGAGCTCACAACTTTCTTAGAACATTTGAAAATGGTATGCAAACAAGCTCCGAAAAAATTGAAATAAATCATGGAGCTAGTCCTTATAAATACACACACTTTTAATTTTAGGAGGCTCAACCAAATATCAACCATTTTGAAGATATGAAAATCACAAAGTTTCAGAAATCTGAAAATTTCAGGTTTTTCAGATTTTGATATTCCGTTTAAGCTTCAAAAGATAGCTGAAAAACTGGTTAAGAAAGCTCCAATAATTCTGAAACAATTTGGCATAGAAGATAAACTATAGAGGATAAAAAGTCCTCATTAAAGCTTCCACAAATTATGAACCAATTTGGATATATAAAAATCTCAAATCAGCTCAAAACAATGCAAAAGTCTGAAATTTCAGCATTTGATCAAAGAGAGAAAAAGTCAAAACTTTTTCAAATCAAGTTGAAATACTTTAAAATTTTGCAGAAACAAACTTTGGACTTCTAAGAAACTTTTCCAAGAAGAATTTTTGAAAAAGGAGTCTCCATTCAAAAGATATGCCAAAATGCGCTTTGAAGGCATGATTTTTGCTTAAAGAGGAGAAAAAGGTTCAAAAGATATGCCAAAATGCGCTTTGAAGGCATGATTTTTGCTTAAAGAGGAGAAAAAGGCAAAACCTTTTCAAATGAAGTCCAAATACTTTAAAAAAATTTCAGATTTTAACTTTGGACTATTTAGAATGTTTATCAGAAAGAATTTTGATAAAAGGAATTTTTTTTAAAAAGATAAAGCAAAATGCGCTTTGTAGGCACATAGAGAGAATGATTTTGCATTAAGGGCTCAAAATGCAAACTACTTTGAATTCCGTGGAATTTTTCACTTCCTTGGCCTTGTATGAGTTATAAATACTATTTCAAGCCAAGATACACAAAGAAATCCGGCTCAAATAGCCAAACTCACTATATGCAAGAATAGTTCATTTCGGGTTAACACTAGTTTTTCGGCGAACTTCAAATCAATATAACTTTTCAACGGTTGGTCTTTTGTAAAAAACTTTGAACTAGAGAAAAGTTTGAAATGACCAAACCTACGAGTTTGGTATTGACAACTTTTTCAAAAACTCAATAGATTTTGATTAGGGAAATATGTCGTTTAATTCAAAATCAAGATCATACAAGATCATTTTGAGGACAAATTAGCTATTTTTTTTTCTAAAATAGGTATTTTTACTTCAAAAGCATTTGAAAGCATTTAAAATACATATTTAAGTACTCTTGTCTAGTTTTTCACAAATTTGAGCCTTTTAAGCAAAATGTTTGACTTTTGACCAAAGAGGCTCTTTAAAAAGCTAAACTTGCATATCATTAACAATGTCACTCCAAGAATACCAAATGAAGCAAATGAGAATGAAAAACATGCATTCACAAGATCCGTAACCATTTTGTACAAAATGCAAAATAGTTTTCCCATATAAGAGTTTACCCATTTTAAACAAAGACTAAAACGTTTTTCATTAATACTTTTTCAAAACTTTTTAGGAAAAACTCTCCCTTACACAAAGGTTCTCTTGAAGATAAACTTCTCTTCTTCTTTGACACACAAAGGTTCTTTGATATTCTTCTCCTTTGACACACAAAGGTTTTCTTCTTGACAATACTCCTTTGACACACAAAGAGTTTTCTTCGTCCAATTCATATCTTTGCTTTTGACACATAAAATCTTTCTCCATCCATTCCATATCTCCCTCTTTGTCATCCTTTTGAAATATGTCCATCCAACACTTAAGATGACTTCAACCTCTTCCACTTGATCTTTAACTTGCATCCAAAATCTTTCTCTTGACATTAAGTACAAAGCATTCTCCCCCAATGTCTTTATATCTCTGTGAGGATTATTCTTGAAAGATAGTCCTTGAACTTCAGTTGTTGATACCATGAGTCGACGATACTTGTTGGTAATACATGTAGATACCACTTGTAAATAATACTCGTAGATACCACTTCTAAATCCATATGTTGATACCACTTGTAGAGAACATGCGTCGACAAGACTTGAACTCTCAAGGTGCTTGAACTTCTTTTGCAAAGATCTTTAAAGAAGGCATCCAAAGAGAAGAGAAAAGGAAAGAATCTACTTGAGAGAAAAGATTATACCAAGAATAATTAATTCCCTTTGTAGACACTAGGAGAGATACCACCTTTTTTTTTAAAAAAAATCATATATCGGAGGTATCAGGGAGAGCTTGGTTTGAAAAGATTTGATCGGCAAGAAATGAAATAGATATCACTTGATACCATTTGAAGGATATTACAAGAAGGGATAAGATGATATCAATTGAGAGAATACCACTTGTAACGATTAGATGATATCACTTGAAGAATACCACTTGTAAAAACAAGTAATATGAATTCCATACCGAGATCAAGATGATCAATAGGTGCTACCACTTGAATGAATACCACTTGAATGATAAATTTATCACAATTCGATCAAAATGGTATTTGGAGTCAACAAAGTATATGTGGATAGCTTGCAAAGATATCAAGGGTTAGCTTGACTTGAGGAGATAGCCAAATTAGATTTAGAACTGAATTGAATCTTGCCGATGTCAAGATGATTATAAGAAGCTACTATTGAAAAGAATACCACTTGAATAATTGCATTTGCAATCAAGGACAAATAGTAGTGAGTAGCTTGTAAGGATTGCAATATACATCTTGACTTGAGGGAGCAAGGGAGTGGCTGCAAAGAATTGAAATCGACAAATATGATCAAATCAGCCAAAATCTCGTGTCCGGTCGACCGGTGGCAAATTCACAGTTAGGCAGGGACACGCGATCGACCAAGGGAATGAGCAGTGGTCGAGACCGATTTGTTGGCCAGCAGAAAAATTCAGATATGAAAATGGGAGAAAAGATGGATTTGTTGTACATTGCTCCAAATTGTCACACAAACATCCAAATAAAGATATTTGGAGCATTTCCAACTAATATAGACTTTAGAAATCCAATTTTCAAATAGTTTCTATAAATTAAGCTTTAGTTTTCGCAATTGAAATAGTATTTTCGATACATTTCACAAAAAGAGCCAAATTGAGCAAATGATGAAATCTAGAGCATCCAATTGCATGTATGAGTCGTAAATACCATTATGGACCTATTCATGTGAATAGTTTTGGCTCATATGGCGAAACTCACTTAAGTGCTAGAAAGTGACCACTTAGGTCAAACTAGTATTTTGGACGAGTTTCAAAATCAAATAACTTTTGTTGAGTTGGTCTTTTGGAAATCTTTTGAATACAAAAAAAATGTTTAGAATTGCCAACTCTAAGATTTTCATTTTGGGACAATTGTCAAATTCTTTCTAGAATAGATTTTACACAAAAATCTAGTTTTGGTCAAAAACAAGATTCTAAGATCTAGAATTTTGGGTAGAAACTCATTCTCATTTAAAATATGTTTTTCTTGAACAAAAACCTTTGCAAAACCTTTGAAAAGCATTTTTATACATTTTGCAACTAGTTTTTCAAAGTATATACTACTAATTTCAAAATTTTGACTTTTGGCTAAATGGCTAATTTTTTTAAAAACATAACTAGCACTTAATTAATTTGGGCACACATAGGGATGTGATATACATGTATATGACTTAGCACTCCCCCTTAATGTGCCACTACCATCTTGCTCACGGTTTTAATAACAAAGATTTAGCACAAGAGCAAGAACACCCCTTTTATAAGATTTTACATGAATGCAACCTACACAAGGCATAAGGGCTAGATACTTCAATGTAAATACTTGTTACCGAGATAGCATTGGTTTATGATATGAATTGATCTTCCTCAAGCTTGGCTCCATATTTTGCATATGATGGAATTCACCTTTTTATGAGTGAGCCAAACCTCCAATGCTTCTCTAAGTACCTATTTAACATTTAAGCACCTTTTGGTACCCACACTCGGTTGGGTCCTTGAATGTTAGTCACAATAGGTTTGGGCACCCAAATGGCCCTAACAATAATTTTATGTGAGCTAACATTCCTAGCAAACACATTGCCATTTTTATCTTTCCTAAGCAAATAATGATCATTATAGATGATTGGCTTAGGAGTGATACCTTTGGGACATTCCTTACTAAAATGTCCTTTTTCCCGGCAATTGTAGCAAGTAGGGCTTTTGCTTCCCTTTGATGTCTTCTTATCTTGCTCAATTCCAGTTTGCCTCTTCTTTGATGACATTGACTTGTCATCCATTTGATTTGGGCACACCGAGGCAATGTGACCATTCTTCTTACATCCAAAGCACTTGACATTTTTGAATTGTCTTCCATTTTGCTTTGGGATGCTCTTCACCTTCTTCTTGGTGACGAAACCAAGTCCTCCCTTGTCATTTTTCTTATTAGGGCACACGGAGGAAATGTGACCCTTCTCATGACAATTAAGACACTTAATATTCTTCGTGTGTCTTGCATTGTGCCTCATCTTGTTATTCTCCTTCTTTTTCTTGGGAGTGAAGCCAATTCCACTCTTATCATGCAAGTGTCTTTGCTTGCTCAATATATCATCGAGAGTAGCCTTCCCTTTGAAGCTTCTTTCCAAGTCAATTGTCAATTTCTTGACTTGGGCCTTGAGCTCATTATTTTCTTCTACAAGGTTAGTATCACAAGACATAGAAGAAATAGAAGCATCTATATTTGAGCAACAAGGCATATCAATTAAATCATCGCAAGATGTGGATATACTAACTTTAGATGAATTGCATGAGATAGGAGCAATACAAGGCAAATCATCTAATAGATCACATGTAATCCCTATATCCACTTTAGAGCTAGTATAACTTTTAAGAAGGAGGCTTTCATGTTCATTCTTTAGAGCATCATAATTATTTTGAAGCAAGTTAAATTCTTTCTTCAAAACTTTGAATTTTGAAACCTCCTTTCCCATAAAAACATTTTGCTCTTCTAGCATATCAACCAACTCATCATATGAAGGCTCATCATTATCATCATCATTATATACCTTCTTTTTACCTTTTGCCATAAAGCAATGAGGCGATGTTGATGGAGTTGAGGATTCATCATCGTCGGAGCTAGAGGTTGAGCATTCTTCTCCCAACGTCTATTCTTCTATGCAATCATTACTAGTGGAAGTGGACATTTCATAGTGGTCTTGAAGATGGGTCCACATCTCATGAACGTTCTTGAGATTGCATATGGCATCAAATATCTCTATACTCAAAGCACTAAATAAAGCGTTAGTTGCTTGAGCGTCGAGATGTGAGCATTTCTCTTCCTCAATAGTTTGAGCAAGAGGATCCTTTGGAGGAGAAAAGCCCACATCTACAATCCGCCATATATTTTGGCTCATGGCCTTAAAATAAGATGACATGCGGATTTTCCAATGAGCATAATTTGTGCCATCAAATAGAGGTGCTTCACCTAGGTACATTATATCACTAGTCGCCATCCTTTACTCTCTAGACGGTTAAGTCTAATAAATGAGAGACCAAGCTCTGATACCACTTGTAAGATCGAGGAGGCCGACTAGAGGGGGGGTGAATAGGCGGTTTTAAAATCTTTTGGCTAAAACCGAGTTTTAATGCGGAATTGTAAATCAATTCGGTTTTGCACAATTAAAGCCTAAATCAACTAGTCTTTACTAAGAGCACCAACAATATAAGTCTATTGATAATGATAGCAATCATACAAAGACATGTAAGCAATTTAATTATAGGAATGTAAATTGCACAAACTAAATCACTAGAGAGCAAACCACAATGACACAATGACGTTTTACCATGGTGTTCGGAGACTTGCCGGTCTCCCCTAATCCACGTTGAGGTAAGCCCAAACTAATTGGACCGGCTCCACGAATTAAGCCAAACACCTCGATTCCACTAGTGGTAGCTCTTTCTCGCTCCGGGTAGGTGAGCTCCAACCTTCACAACACGCCGGGCCTTCTCACAAGCTTCTTGAGAAGATCACCGGTCCACGACGCATCCAAGCCGTCTAGGTGACGGCAAACACCAAGAGTAATAAGCCAAGCCCCTTGCTTGACTCTCACCACGTGCAACGAATGCACAAGCTCAAGTGGATACGAAATCCACCTCTAGATGCAACACATGCAACTAGAGACCTCTCTCCTTGCTCACAAGGTGCAACACATGCACAATGGAGAGGAGAACCTCACACTAGCTCAAGAGAGTGAAATGGGATGTCAAAAGTTGCCCTCCAACCGGCCAAGGTGAGTATTTATAGCCCACACACAAAAACTAGCCGTTGGAGGAGAATCTGCTGAAAATCGGGAAACCCGTCGGACCATGAGCATAGGGCGGTCGGTCAGGCCCTCTGATTAACGGCTATAAAAATAGCCATTAGATGCAATTTCCCGGTCAGTCCGCCCTCACAGGGTCCGGTTTGACCGGACCCCCGGTCAGTCCGGGCCTTCCGGGTGCAAGAAAACCGAAAAATATACCCTCTGGAAAATGTTGACCGGCCTTATAAGGGCGGTCAGTCCGCAGGCATGTGGGCGGTCAGACCGCAGGCATGTGGGCGGTCAGTCCGGCCCTGGATTTCAGCACAGGCGACACTCGGAAAAATGGTCATAACTTTTGACTCCGATGTCGGAATTGAGTGATCTTGGACTCTATGGAAAGCTTATTCAGAGGGCTACACAACCCACCTATTTGATTTGATCTCAAACATATTTTATCAAATAAAAAAGAACAACTCCAAAGAGCCACTACCATGGTCTAAGTCCAAAGTATTAGCAACAAGCAATCTTAGACCATGCCAAGGGAAAATACATGAATCCCAACAATTTGCAAAACACATTTGCAAACTTAGATCATGCCACAAGGAGTAGATACATGGACTTCAACCATTTGTAAAACACATTTGCAAAGTATAGTCCCATGCTACAAGGATTAAATGCATGAGCCTCGACTATTTGCAAAACACATTTGCAAATAATAGCATCATGCCTCGGAGAGCTAGAGCAAGTGAGATTGAGCTATGAACACATGATGAGACTCAAGCTACTAGACAGGACCCCTCTTAATAGTACGGCAACCTATACTAGCAACCCGGTCTCCCAACCAAACACCGAGACCGGTAAAAGACTAGGAACACATCCTTAGCCCTAGCTAGTTATACCTTTGCCTTGCACAACCACTTGAAGCTTGATGACGCACATCTTTGCTTCAAGTCCAGGTCATTGACTTGATATGCATCAACTCATGATGCATCCTTCACTTGACTTCCATCAACACATGATGGGTCTTCTTTTGACTTGACGATCAACTCATGATCATCTCCTCTTCTTGAACTTGATACACATCAACACATGATGCATCCTTTACTCCAAGCTCTTCAATATCATCAACACATAATGTTTTTCTTCACTTCGGTATCCTGACTTGAACATCATCAACACATGATGATTTCCTTCATCCCGAGTCTTGACTTGATGACAATCAACTCATGATGTCATCCAAAGTCTCCATCCTCATGGAACACAACCTATTCATCCAACTCATGGAAAATGTTAGTTCCACAATGTGATTGTCATTAATTACCACAACATACCATTAACTCATAATGGGGGACAAGATACCACAATCTTTCCTCTTTGGTAATTGATGACAATCACTTCAATCTAAATAATTGAATGTAGATTGGTATGAGTATATATGAACTACACAAGTTGTATATACTCAAAGGATATATGAGCATGTATGAGCTACACAAATCTCATATATTCATATGAATATATTAACTACACAAGTTATATATACTCAAGGATATGTTTCAAAGTAAAGATACTTAATATATGTGGAAACGGGAATATGGATCAATACTAATGAAACCACAAAACATAGTGTGAACTCCCCCTAAATGTGTGCATACACAAATGTGTAATAAGAACATATGCACATATTCAAGTTAGACTTTTGGTGGAATTCATCCTATATTTTGGATCCGAGGAATGCAACAATATATATAAATATAATGTAGAATGCATACCTCTTTGATTTTCACCTTTATATCCAATTTGAGACTAAGCAATAGGTATATAAATAAACATGATAGTCTCACAATTAGATTTATCAAGATGAATGCATACCTGTTTGGATTTTTCCTTTTATATCCAAGCTGAGACTAAACAATAAATATATCAATAAGAGTGTTAGTCTTAAAAATAGATTTGTCATTAATAACCAAAACTCCATTAGCACATAATGGTGGGTCTAGATTCTTCAGAGGTC
The DNA here is from genome assembly GCA_036346405.1 of Phyllostachys edulis. Taxonomy (NCBI): domain Eukaryota; kingdom Viridiplantae; phylum Streptophyta; class Magnoliopsida; order Poales; family Poaceae; genus Phyllostachys; species Phyllostachys edulis. Next base: position 9,917,901 of record CM070565.1, on the reverse strand, counting down.
CAAGAGGATCTCCTGAAGAAGTCCAAGGGTGGTCTAAGGAAAACTCTCACTGGTCATATGGGACACTTGTTTCGACCATAGTGTTTTGACCACACTGGTCTTATGGACCACTTATTTCAACCATAGTGTTCTGACCACACTGGTCTTATGGACCACTTGTTTGAGAGAGAGAAATGCACGGTTAGCAAATGAAACTAAACTATGCATGCTTTGGAATTTCAGGAATGAATGGGCCTTTACAAATAAGGGCCCGATTCTAACATTCATAGCTTTACACGTAACCAAACTACAATAGATCTTCAGATCTCTCCCTCCGGAAAACCAATATCACCCTTCCCGCCCCTCTAGAAAACATTTTTTTCGGTACTCCTCGCTAAAACCGATTTAAAAATAGGAATATTCCCTATATGCCACTAAGAGTTGTCCCGATTTCGTCCCCCCATCCGGAAAACATTTTCCGGTGTTTCTCACTAAAACTGATTTAAAAATGGGAAAATTCCCTACATACCACTAAGAGTTGTCCTGATCCCATATTTGCCACTAGAAAAGTTCGATTCAAAGTATGCCACTGAGTTTCTTATTTTTACCCCCTATGTGCCACTTCCATGAAATGATGTTTTTGCCCTTCTTCCTCTGTCATATATAGCCACCACATCCCCACCTCCTGTCGACCTCCTCCCTTCGTCCCGCCGATGCTGCTGCATCCCCACTTCCCTGTCAGAGTGCTCCCCTCTGGGCACGGACCCTCGCCCACCTCTACTCTTCTCCCCCCCCCCCGCCATCCACGACGCTCTCGCACTGGAGCCACATTCGTTCGACGGGGCAATGGAGTCGTCCCTCTCTCTCTCTCCCCCGTCGTCAGCAGAGCTCGAGTGCGGGCACGAGCAAGTGCACCTTGTCGAATCTAGAGCTCGGAGGTAGGGAAGAAGACGGGCTCCTCCTCCTCCTTCTTTCTCCAGGCTGGCAGAGCACGTCTTGGATGGGGAGGAGGTGGCAGGGCTAGTCAGTCTCGGTCGGCCAAACGTGAAGCAGGTCGTAGGGAAGGGACCAATGACAGTGATACTTGATCTAGACCAAATCTAGGCATGTGCAACGGTGGTGAGGAGGAGACGAGTGTGGAGGTCGGTGGCGGCAATGAGGTGGAGTCCGCGACGTGGCCTTCCTCCCCTCGGGCGCCCATGATGGCTCAATGTCACTGGTATCCGCCACCTTGTGCTCAATCAGATCGGGAGGAGGCTGAGCCGCTGGCTCTTGGAGGTCGGTGAAGAGGGAAAGGGATAGGCGCAACGGTTGGGTGTGATGGGTCTGAGGCATGGAGACGAGGAATGGCGGTCGGTATGGTCGCCATGGTTGGGCTCGAGGTGTGTTAGTGCCAGGGAGAAGAGAGGGAGGAAGAGGAGTAAGAAGTGTAATGTGCTGACATGTGGGACCAGAGATATTTTGGGCATATTGATAAAAATCTGACAACATTTTGGGGGTAACGGCAATGAGACCTAACGGAAGCGACGGTAGTGGCATGAAGGGGCACAAAGAAGAAACTCAGTGACATATAAGGAATTGAAGTTTTTCTAGTGGCAAATACGGGATCGATACAACTCTCAGTGGCACACAGGGATTTTCCCTTTTAAAATCCCTCTAGAAAACCGGTACCACCCTTCCCGTTCCCCATCTTCTGCTCAAGATTCCGGTACCTCTCACTAAAACTGATTTAAAAATTCCTCCAGAAAACCGGTACCACCATTCTGTTCCCATCCTCCCCTCCGGAAATGGTACTTCTCACTAAAGAAAACCACTTATCATTAAAACCAATTTTAAAATGGTACTTCTCACTAAAGAAAATCACTTCTCACTAAAACCAATTTACAAATTAAGAAAATAATAGTGCAATTTACAAATTAAGAAAATAATAGTGCAAAATTAGGAGGAGTGGGGGACTTGAACACTTAACTTCAAGACTCAAACCCACATGTGCTAACCATCCCACCACATAGAATAGCGTGGTGAGTTGTTTGATGCTCTTGTTTTATTGAGCATGTACGAAGTGCAATAAACTTGCACAAATAGGTAGGTACTAAAAATTGTAGTAGACACAAAACTAAACTACAGTACACATAAACTAAAACTACAATAGACACAGGGCAAATGACTGTAGTAGATATATACCAAAAGTTGCAGCAGAACGAATCCCAAACTGCAATGTACAAAGACCAAAAACTGCAGTAGACACGTGACTAGCGACTGCAGTAGACACATACATAGAGAGCAGTACCCATAAGACAATTACTAGTCTGTATGAGCGAGGAGGGGGAGTAGAAAGAGAAACATGGGATAATTTCAAACTTTGAAGAACGATATCTCCTAGACCAATTATCCTATTTTCGACTCGTTTGCACTGTTGTGAACCAAAAAAAAGTAGCTTAACAAAATGAGATCTATATCGAATATGTTTTATTGATGTCAGCATCGGTCTACTGCACAACAGGTGCATCATTACTACACATTTGTTGGAGACCTACTGCACTATCTGAACGCGGAATGCACGGGGGAGAAGTGTGAGTGGGAGGAAGTTGACTAAGGTGGGTGGTGGTGGATTTCGTTTGATTGGGTTTTGACCAAGGTGGGAGGTGGGTTTTAGCCTATATATGCTCCATGTAACGGATCTCAACTTCAAGAAAGAACGAACGCTTAGGGTCTCTTTTATTCGCAGGATTCTAAAAACGTGGAAATAAAAAAAAACATAGAAATAGAATAGGAATGCATGTGCAAAATAGAGGATTAGAAAATGTAAGAATTTCTCGTCCTCTGTGCACACCAATTTCACAGAGAGGTTGGAGTGGACGGTTTTTCCTGTAAATTTCCTGTGAAACCATGGGGAATGAATTGTATTCCTCTGGAATTTTTTGCTAATCATTTGGAATCCCAAATCCTGTATTTTTTTTTCTCCACCAATCCAGTGAATCAAAGAGGCCCTTACTATTGGACCGTCCAGCCGATGTGGCCCTCGGGCTTGCTGTCTCTTAATTGGTTGGCTGAATGCCCCATAGGTCTAAAATACAAACCATTTGTTACATGAATACATATTTCAGTGGTTGGTTTATTATTCGCCATGTCTTCGGTGCAAATTTATGCGTAAATTAGTAACCTTGGTTCCTGTGGGCCTGTGGCGTGGAGCTGAATTATTCACTAAGAAACACAGTAGATTTAACTGATGATAAAGCGTGAAATTTTGAGTCAAGTGGTTGAAGCTGCATCCCTTAAATTATTACCACTTACTGCTAATACATTATTTTGGCAGTGGATCAAGAACTTTTTTTTATTAATTAACCTATTTTTTAATTTATTTTTATTATTAACCTATCGCTAACTTTATTTTCAATTCTAACCATTTTGGCCACGCCACCACTTATGGCGTAACAAAATAACATTATCACACCAGCATCATGGCGTGACCAAATCCTATCACTCCACCACCAGTGGCGTGACAATATTATTTGGTCACACCACCGTCAGTGGCATGATAAGAAGTGCTATTTAGTTAGACTTACCTTATGGTGTGGCAGTGTTATGTTGTCACGCCACGGTGGTAAGGCCAAAAGGGTCAGATTTGAAAATAAAGTTGGCGATAGGTTAGTAATAAAAATAAATTAAAAATAGGTTAATTAATAAAAATAAAATAAAAAGTTCGTGGATCAAGCGGACACAGTGGAGACCATTTGCATGTTGCAACAGTTGTTTAAACGATCGATGAAGAGCTAGGGCGACAACGGATTCCACCATCGTAAGTGGACTGTGATTCATGATCAAATGAAGTCCACCAGATTTTTTTTTCCGCCGAAAAAGAACCAGATATATCTTTATATTCACTTGCATGTCCGGCCGGGACAATCAGCATCGAGAGTTTGAGATTCCAAATAAAGCTAGCCTCAGTTAGGCTCTCCTGCTCCCTGTATCTTAATATATAACCAGTTTTAGTAGGCTGTTAATATAATCGATTCTAGCTAGATTAATTTAGGAAACGATAAAGGGCAGTATCATCTAGCAAAGTCAGCAGCTACCAAACCAGCAAGCTCTAGAGCATTGACGTATGGCCGCGTATCTGAGTGATTACGTTTAGTTTCTAGTTCATACATGGAGATTCAATAAAGGTCGCTCGAATAGATCAGTGCAAATAGTAGTACATATATAGTCTAGAGTCGGAGCCAGGCTAAATTACATATATGTTGGATGGATTCTTAAACACGTATATATATTTGTTGAGTGGTGCGAATTTTATATGGCTTGTTATCATTGGAAATATTTCTTAACTCGATATCCATCAAACAAAAAGATTGGCAAGCATTATTTCCCAGGAATGTTTTTGGAACATAATAATTTAGTATGTCAAACGTAAAACTAGCTTAATTTCAAAAACAAGTAATACTAACTTACGTCGACCGGACGTCAACTTCATACGTAGTCACTGATGTAAAACCAGGCATGCAAGTTTAATTGGATGAACGGCCATGAACAAATACGCCAACTTCACCCGGTTTTAAAACAAGGCATTATTGCTTAATTAAGTTGATCTTTTCCACGGTTCATTGCACCTTACCACCAAAGTATACTTGCCCAAACAACCAAATACTGAACACTCCTACTTTTCTTACTCCGGCGGGCCCCACAAGGATTGACGACATAGACAAGTTGACACATAAGTGCATCTAGCTTGGTCATGCATACTATATCCTTTATCACGTAAAATTTAAACTGATGTGAATGAAAGAGAATAAAAAAAAAGAAATATACTGTCTACAATTCTATAGCCGACTGTATCACTAGAATCAAGAAAAACATTAAAAGATTGTATGTTGTCTATAATCTTGTAGCCGACTGTATCATCAAATCCATTGTATGAGCTGTATTTAGTACTATCTACAGGTGACATAAATAATTACTATAGATAGTAGCTATCTGTACTATTTTACATGCAAAACCCTGACGCAGGTTGGATCGCGATAACGGCGACAAAATGCCACATCCGTTACTTTAACGGAGTGCTTAGTTTTTTTTATTTGGTTTGCTTAATTGCTGGGTCGTTGTATCTTAAAGCTAACCGGGCGAGTTGGCTACAGCACTTACCTGAGAGACTTTGCCACCCGAGAGGTCACAGGATCAAATACAAGACACGACTAAATAATTGAGAAAGTAGCTCGTAGGCACGCGGTGCGATTTGAACTTCAAAACGCGGCGTGGGTGGCTTGAGTTATTTTCAGCCCTGGATAAATCACCTGGCAAGCCATCAGATACCTTACACGTTAGACTTACCACGGTGGAATTTACCTATATACATTCATCGGAAAAGTGAGTGCGACTTGTGTTTATGGTCTTGGTCTTGTGAAAATCCAGTACAGGACAATTTTGTGGATTGCATGACGAATTTGTAAATACCATATGATTCCAGTTGGATTTTTCTTGGAGACTTCAGCTTTATTCGTTTTATTCAAAATCGACACATGCTAGGAGGTGACATCAATGCAATATTCACTTTTAATGGTATTATTAGCCATCTTGGATTAATTGAACTCTCATTGAAAGGTAGAGCTTTTACGTGGAGTAATATGAACTAAATATCAATTCAATTTCAGCATAAGACTATTAACATCATTGAGCAGTTTAACAGCAAGACAATAAGACCAAGGGTGTCCAAACCCACCATACCAGTAGTAGCCCTCGGCATCCATCGCAGAGCACTAGCCATTTTCATCATAGAGTAATAGGGGTAGAGACAGAGAGGGAGTAAGGTAGGGTGATACCTCAGTACAGTGCAACCACGGCGGCGACCCCACCACCAGCACAACCCTCATTTATCTCCTTCACCTTGCATAAATCACACAAACATCAGGACACAACTTAAGGCTCAAACATAAAAATCAAACTCAACAAAAGACATTAAGCTAACAGAGAGGAGAATAGAGGGAGGATGGGGAAAGCAAAGCTAGGGGGGCCAAGGCCCGAGTGCAGGAGGTCGAGCAGGAGAATCAAGCCATGGACGCTGGCAGACAGTAGGTGCAGGTGGCGGCATCATCGTAGTTGTGGCATGACCCTGACACTACATAAGACATTCTTATCGTACGAGTGTCTTGTGCAGTACAGAGTGGTGTCACAACCGGTGGCGACGGGAAGAAGGGCGGTGACGGTGTCGAGGTGGGGAGGGGAACAGACGAGAGTAAGTACGCTGGGGAGGTGACGAGTTAGGGCAAGCGCAAACCCTAGCGGCCGGGTTCCTACTAATAAAGATTTAAAAAAAGTAGAAACCTATAAATAAACAAAGTTTTTCTAGTGGCGGAGGTAGGCTGCTATCTCCGTCTTCAATACTTCGTAGGCAATGACATCGGCGTCAGACGGTTCGTGATCGAACGAAGCCTGAAATGCGTCCACCCGCCAGCACGCTCGTTCGAGTGTCTCCCGAAGACCATCGGATTGTTGAACCAAGATGAATTGAGCCCATAGGCTCTCTTCCCTTGCTTGAGAAGTCTCGGCCTGGTCGACTCGGTCGCCCGCCGCCTCGATTAAGTAGTCCAAATGACGGCAAGCCTCCTGGAGACGTGCAACATCGTTGTGGAGGACCACGTCGATGACGCGGTAAACTCGCCAAAAGTGGGAGATCACTGGGGAGACACGGCGGACGAGGATGTCAAGACGGTGGAAGGTGGCCGTCACCTGCTCGGGCAAATTCTCGGACAGAGGAGTGAAAACACTGTTGAAACAATGTTCTTCCGCAGCACGGTTCAACGTACAGCGAGAGAGGTGCTCGTATAGTACGGCCAGGTAGGCCATCAATGCCGGCGACAAGGAAACAAAAGAGGCAACCATTTCTGTTTTTTTATACACTACTACAGGAAACCTCATCGCAGACGGTTCGGAACCGTCATTACTGACGATTTTGAGCTGTCTATATTTGTTGATGCGTGATAACGGTATTATCCTGAGCGGTTCAAAACCGTCGTGATACGCACTATCACGAGCGGTTTTTGTTGAAACCGTCGTGAAGGCTATTATCACGACGGTTTTCATCAAAAACCGCTCGTGATCGAGAATATCACGAGCGGTTTTCATCAAAAACCGCTCAGAAAAAACTATTATCCTGAGCGGTTCTTGTTCGAACCGTCGTGATGAGTTTTCCTGAGCAGTTCTTGTTTAGAACCGTCTCGTGATAGCCTTTTCGGGCAAAAAAAAACCCGGCAAACGGCTAAAACTTCGGAGGCGTTTAGAGGCCCTAAACGACCTTTTTGGGGTTTTCACTTTTTCGAGACCTCGCGAAGAATCTGATCTTGACTTATGGATTTTCGGATTGAGCTTTTCGTTAGCTTTCCAGAGCCAAAGAACGTCGCAATCGGAGTTCGTATGCAAAAGTTATGATGATTTTACCGAACGGTGCGCGATCTATGTGAGACCCCGACGTTTATTCGGCTCATAATACTTAGTCATCCAATTGACCCTAGTATTATCAACCAAATAAACCCGGTCTCGAGAGATGTATACTTCCCGAATGCGATATACATACCTCACAACAAAAGAATGTATCAATTCCATACAACACATAGTACATAAGCAACAAACCGAAGTTAATATTAATAAGGAATAGGTTATTACAAAGAGGGCCTTCGGCCAAATAACAACAAAACTACAAAGATACACAATGAAGCAAAAGTGCCATAAAGATGGCCCAAAATAAGAGCCAACCAAGGTGCCTTTAGCCCACAAGGCAATCGACCAGGACCGCCAAGCTAGTCGCTCTCCCAACCACCAAGACAACTCACAAAAGTAAAGCCCTTTGGGCTCTACCTCCTCTGCAACAAAGTTGTTAAGCAAAGCAAATGAGTACAATAAATTGTTTATTGTACTCGCAAAACCGACGTGTAAGATAACGAGAACTATAATTTAGCTATATGCAAGCTTTATTTAAGTGGATGAGGCTTTGGACTCATTTTAGCACAAAGCAAGTTTTCATTTGCAATAATATAGTAGATTGAAAGCAATTTTACAAAGCATTTTTAATTGTTGAAATAACAACGAGATAAATAACAAGGTAACAACAACAAGAACAACACGGAAGTGACCAACCCAAGTCACCACAAACAATAGCATGAACTCCCGTTCATACCAACCATGTCAAGTTTTAATTAAAGGTTGTAGTCTAGTCTTGAACGGCCTTACCAAGCATGTCCATAACCTAGGGCGAGGCTATTGAATAGTTTTATCCTGCGGGGGTGTACCATCTGTACCCACACGTCGAACCGCCTTTCCTTTAGGCACACTACATTTGGTATGCTTAGGCATGGCTAAGTCCTACGAGACATTTCCAATGGACAATGCTAATTCGAGTCGCACAACCCACGGGAGAAGGAGACATCACACAACCTACCGGAAGCTAATGCTCCCTCCCACATCACACACACATTTTATCTTTAAAAACACACCAACCGAGCGACCCCAATTAACACCGCCTAATGTACTTAGTCAAGAGGGTTCCATATGCCCTCGTGTGGTTAGCACGCAAAATCGCAGCTTAGTGACCCAAGTACTCGGTCCTTAGGGACCCAGCATACCACCACATCCAAAAACCACGCCATCCATCCAATATGCCCAAGTCTAAATCAATCTTTTATTTTCAGTTTTTGATTTTACAAATTAATCAAAGCACAAGTCTTTGGACATATAGGAGTAATAATCGGTTTTGAGTGATCAAGACCATCGACTAAGTCGATGATCGCCCATTCTATCGAAAACTAAGCATGTCTAAGCAATTTAAATCGAACTACTAAGTGATAGGAGCTCATCCAACGAGCTCCCACCACGACAAATAACCTAGGCTCATGGTAGTAGAGGATAAACAATTCCTCTGATTATAACATTTCAAAGTTACATTACCAATTTAAAATTAATTAAAATTATTATTTTATTGGATTTTACGAAATTTGAAAGAGTTTGATTGCTTTATTGGAATTTCTAAAGTTTTAAAAGTCAAAAATGAAATTTATTAAAGTTTTGAAGTTTAATTTAAGTTAAAGTTGAAAAGTAAAAATTTAAATAATTTTCGGAATTTTTAAAAGCTTTTCCTAATTATTTTAAAGCCAAAATAAATTATGTGCAAAAACTATTACCATTTAAGTTGGAATGATCTTTATTAAGTTCAAAATAATTCTAGAATTTTTGATAATTTTTTAGAATTTTGGACTCTATTTGTTATCTACTAAAATCTATTTTGACTTGTTGTGTAATCTGAATTAATTTCGAAAATTAATAAAAAAAAACTTCCCATCGGTCACCCATCCAGGATCTGCTCCAAGGAGCTGCACACTCCGTGCAAAGTCTTAACATGCATGTGCTAGCCACTTGCCCCTTTTGCTTTCAATTAACACATACCAACTTTAAGTCCATTTATTCCTCTTTCCTATCTTCTTCTTCCTCCAGCCATTTTTCATCTTCTCTGTTTGGGTTTTTCTCCCGTGAAGCAAACTCATGGCCGACCATCTTCGAGCTGCCTCCATGGCCGACCCCACCTCCGGTCGCCACTCCCTGCGCCACCACGCCACCTTCCCTTGCCCTTCCCTCCCTTTTCTTCTTGTGGTCCAGTGAACACATGCGCACAGCCCAACCTCCATTAAAGCCATCACAAGCTCTTTAAAGCTTCCGTTTCTTCACCGTTTCCTTGCGCATTCAAGAGAAATAATGCCCCACTTCCTTACCGCCTCCACTGCAGCCATCATTTTCCACTTTAAATGCTTTAATGTTGCATTTGCACCGCCGTTCTCTCCGGCATGTAACAGCTGCCCCCTCAAACTCCTGGCCTTCCCTTGCCCTATAAAAGGAGCTCCTCGACACCGCAAATTCACCCACTCCCCATTCCTCGCCTGCATCTCCTCTCCCGAGAGCTCTAGAACCCGGTACTACTTCTCCCTCCCCTTGAACTCCGATGAGCATTTTCCGTCAAAGCAGTGGGAGTCCGGCTTCACGATTGCTGCGAGCAGCTCCACTAAGTCAACACCAACCTCGCTCACCTCCCCCTCACCAGAGAACCACCCTCCATGGCCGCCACCTTCCTCCAGGATGCACCATGCTCTTCTGTGGTGTTCCGGTAACCCCTGGAATATATCCACCATTACAGTCATCATCTGTACCTCCCCCTCGTCTATATGCTCCTCTTGCAAATTGGCAAATGGGGAGGCCGCCTGCACCTGTAGTTCCTGGATCATACATGCCAGGCTCTTACACTTCAATGATGCTCTCATTTGGAATGATTCCATTGCATGGCGCTGAGTTTTTGCCCAAACAAAGCTTCTGTTCACGTTGCATACACAGTGCCATAATCATCTAGTCCATCCTTGAGTTTTGTTCATGATCGGCTGCTTACTGATCTTGTTCTTGTTTGGATGCATAGCCATTTTCTTTCCCTTGCTGTAGAGAAAAGAAAGTGAACAATGCATTTCCAACATATCTCTCCTCCGTTCTCTCTCCTCGGTCACTCATTTCCCGAGCCGACTATGTCGCCGCGTGCCCCTCGGCTTCCTTTACATATCCTTGGAATTCGGCCCTCAATCTCGCCACCAGCAAAAATTTTCCGCAAACGGCCCAATCACATTCTATCGTCGTTTCCGGTGCCGTCGTTGATTCCCCGACGACATCGTCCACGTCGTTAACCGCCGCCGCAGCGCTCTCGCAGATGCTCCTTCCTTTTCCCTGAAACACCCCCGGCTCATCGGTGCTACTATTCATCCGACACTATTTTGCGCGCCGCCGTAGCACCGGACCTCCGCCGATGACGCGACCACAACCATTGGGTCCGTCTAGTTCCCGGGATTCCATTTTTGTGCTTCGCCGGCCGCCACCCCTTTCCTCTCGCCCGGTGTCGCCATTTCTCCATGCACTTGGTTACTATTCACGTTGCATGGTAAGCTACAGTGCCATGCAAGCACATACAATTTTTTTTTATTTTTTTTGATTTAAACTTCTACAATTTCGTTCGTTGTCATACGAACTCCAAATCCAACGGTTCTTTTTCCTAAATTCATCTAAATTCATTATCTACTTTCAGTATTTATTTTGTAATTTTTGGATTTTTATTTGGATTTTATTTGAATATTATTTGAATTCGGATCGTTTACGCGTATAGATTTCGACGACTTCGGACGACCGGATTTCAACGCCGTTTGAGAATAATCCATTAAGCAAGGCAAGTTACATTCTTGATCATATTTGCACCTATTATTTAAAATTATATAATTCTGTTTTAAATTATTACTGCATGCTTATTTACATTCAAGTAATTTAAATTCCTGTTTTAAGCTTTATAGTTATTCCCAATGCCTTTGTATGTCTAATTATTGTCAAGAGAGGTGGTATGGATAATTTTATCGAATGCAACATATTTTTGAAGTTAGAATTTGATGGGTTTGGATAATAAAAGGAGATTGTACATGGATGTGTGAAGTTAGAGAAAGATTGTTAATAGATAACACATGTTGAATTACAGAAATAGGTGATTATTGGTATTGGATTATGGAAATAGATTGTTATTAATGATCGGATTGTGGTATTATTAGAGTTATATGATTGTTGGATATTAGATGTCAATCATAGACATAGATTATTATTGGATTATTGGATATTGGATTGAATGATGTTGGATTATTAGAAATACATGATTATTATGGTTGGATTATAGAAATAAATAATTATTAGATATCGGATTTTAGAGGTAGATTGTTGTTGATGTTGGATTAATAAAGAATGGATGATAGATGGATACTATAGTCAAATCTTGAATTATTGATGTTGGATTCTAGAAATAGATTGTCATTAGATATCAGATTATCTAAAAATTGATTATAGGATTACATAGTCATTGGATTGATATTGAATTAGTAGAAAATAATTTATTAAGGAATAATGGATTGATAGATATCGGATTAGAAAATTAGAGTATAGTTAAATATTTGGATCAATTGAAGTTGGATCATAGAAATAGACCTATATGGTGTAGATTGGACTAATGGATATTGGATTCTTTGAAGATTGGATTATCACAATCTTGATGGTTTACATACTGATCTCGTTCTTGACAAGTCTTGGACATTTAACCCTCACCCTAGATAAAATCTAGTTGATACAATAGTATGAACTAGAACATTTTGAGAAAGATTATGCTTAGCAATGCTTAGACCCAAAAATGTTTGATTTGGGAAACTTTCAGCCAAAAATCAAATATTGTTTAAGAATCTATGGCATTGGTTTGTCATGGAAGTTTTGTCGTAAATGAATTTGAGAAAAATAAAATAAAATTATGGTTCGTACTTGGGCGAAATGGTTGTTTGGATGGTGCATGTTAATGCACGGGATCGAGTCATTTCCATGATCGAGGCCCATGGGTTTTGTGGAAAGTCGCCCAAGTCAATTGAGGACCGGCCTCTGAGCGTTCCTTTGCTATGCCTATAATGGGCTATGCCTCACCGTACAACCACATGTCCTCAGAATGGGGCGTAGGACCTGGCTAATTAATTTGTAAAGTTCCATCGCGGTTGACCTGTTTTGTACGTGGGCGGTCTTTCATGGCCATTTCTTTTGACAAAGTCTTTCATGACTATTGTTCCCACCTGGCGCAAGAGGGGGCTAGGAACTCTGCGGATTTCTATTCCAAAGGGGGCGAAACCTTAGCGAGGGGAAACTGCGGTGGAATGGCGCATTGTAAAGGCCTTGGCACGTGCTCTAGACTGCTTACCTAAGGTAGTGAGCGGTGGCATAGATATATGCTTGGGATAAACTAGAGAATTCGTGTCTTGTGGGTAAAGTGTACAACCTCTGCAGTGTAAAACTATTGAATAGCCGTGTCATGGTCATGGACATGCTAGCAAAGCCACTCAAAGTTAGACTTTGGTTTTGATTTGAAAAGACTTCATCAAATGGATTATGCAAATGGGAATCTGGCGGGAAGCCTTGTGATAGGAGGGTATTCTTCACCATTCATGTGTGAATGTTATCTGACTATAAAATTGATTTATAAAATGAATTTTAGTTATAGAATAACTGCTTTGGAACTTAGTACAAGTATTTACGAAAATGTCTTTGTTTTATGCAAATTCAACCATATTAAGCTTTCCTTTGAGATAGCCATATATGCATGTCATTCTGTTACTTGACGGGTGTAACTTGCGAGCACGGTAGTTGTGCTCATTCTTGCTTAATGCAAACAATTTCAGAGGAGAAGGACTTTGCCACCGGTGTGGATCTCGACAACTAGGCCGCTTCCCCAGTCGATTGCCTGTGGCAGATTAACTGGACTCTACTACATCTTCGTCTTCCGCTGTGTTTATTTTATTGTTGGCTTGTAAGCCCCTGTTGTAACAAACTCTGTTGATTATTAATAAAGTTATGCGATTTATGGATGTTACCATATTTGTTTAACTGTGTGAACTAGCTACTGATCATGGGACTAGTTCAGAAATGCCTGAAGGATTTGGGGCGTTAATCCGGGTCTTACAGTTATGCAACTATAGGCTTGCTAGCGACATTTAACACAAAGTAGCATGCATACATAGAAGTAAAACAATATATTAAGCTTTAAAGTAATGGGACAATGATGGAAATGATCAAACTGCTTGCCTTGCCGTTGCTGGTCAATTTGTTGCGGAGGGTCACTCTCGGATCACCACAAATGTCGAAACCTAACGGAAAGGCGAGAAAGAACCGATAAAACGACGAAAAACAACAAAGACAGCACAACAAACGAACTCCAAATTCTCTGAATTTTCTACAGCAACAAGAGGGTGATTTTTAGGAATTTTGCAACAAGAACCAATTGATTTGGATTCTCAATGCAAAAGTTATGAGCAAAACAATTCTGCTCAGCCCTAAAATACCAAACTGCACTATTCATTAATTTAATTATGAGGCAACATTTTCTAGAACAGAAGTGAAGCTGAAATTTTTACTGTAAAACCAGCACCTCATGAGATGAATAACACAATTGAGTTCATCTCATTTGGAGCTATATTGCACTCTCTACAAATTTTCAAAAACAAGAACTTGAACAAAATTATAATGCACAAGTCCTCATTTTCCTAGCAGCAACATGCTCAAAACTAATGTTCATAGTAAAACCATTAATGGAGGAAACCAACAAAGTTGGTCTCACTCAAAAATAATCTCAGAGCATTAGTTATGTGTTTTACAAGTTAAGCATTGATTTAAGTGTATATTTAAAGTTGGTTTCAAAATCTAATGGCAAAAGCTGTGCTCTGGAGTTGAACTCAACTTACAATCATTTTTGGATTAAAGTCAAGTTCAAGACAGAGCTAACACAATTTGAATGACCTCATTTGGGTTTAGAATGAAAAAGATATGCAATTCTAAAGTTCATACCATTTTTATTTTATACTAGAGCTCACTGGAATTTCTAAAAATCACAAAGGCATGGGAGGGCGTGAGCCACGGATCATAGATCTAACGGCTCGAGACCTCCTGGAGGTAACGCTTACACACGCTCATGAGGTCCAGAGGCCTGGACCTCCTAGCAACACACATGCTTGAGGTGAGGGAGGTCATGGCCGTTGAAGGTGAATCCAACGGACCACAACGATGAGGAGGTCGGGACGGACCAGATCTAAAGGGGAGGTCCTCAGCGGTTGAGATCTTCCAAAGGAAGATCTAAACTATCAAGATCTCCCTAAGGAAGATCTACATCGTCAAGACCTCACAGGGGAGGTCTGGGCCGGTCGAGATGTTCAAGGGAGGTCCTCGATGGTTCAGATCGTCCGAGGAGGACCTTGACGGTCAAGATCTACCCGGGAGGTCATGAGCTAGTGAGATAACCTAGGGAGGTCCTAACGTCCACAGACCTCCGGGGAGGTGCAGGACGGCCACGATCGCGCAAGGGAGGTCTTGGGCGCTCAGATCTCCTCGGAGGAGGTCATGGGCGTCCCGAGCTCACGACCACGCTTCGGACATGGAATAAATCTGCGTGGGACAACGAGGAGGTCCGCGCGGAGGTCTTAAATCTTGGCATAAGCAGCGGGGTTAATGGCATTTAACGCTAACCCCATGATTGCAATGATTGAGGCATTTAAAGCGGTGAATCTCATCCTAAACGACAATGGCATGGTGGGACGTCCAAAAAGATTTGAGGGCGTCCCACGCTTATCGCCGGCGATTTAGGGCACGGCGCCATGCCTTGAGGGCACCGTCGGGACCGCATATAGCCAGCGCAACTGGGCCTACTCTCAGCAAGCGGCGGCCTTTTAAACGCCGGGCGAGCGAAGAGACAACGAAGGCACCACACGGCCAAAATCAAAAGCATAAAGGGAAGCTCATGCGACATTCAGCGTCGCCCAAATTAAAAGCTTCGCGACATGCATTCAGCGGGTGCAGTGACTAAAGGACTAACAGGAGGAATACTGGAGGTCCTAAGGTCTTTGAGGAGGTCGTGGAAAACAATGAAGCTTCACACCCAAGGCACCGGCTCCAAGCTCAACTTTGTCCACCTCTGAAAAATGCCCAAACAAATTAAGTTAGGGTTAACTTCCAAGAGGTTTTGGGAGCAAAAGTGAGCGAGGGTTTGAAAAGGAGCCACCGGAACTCCTAAACCACCGCTCAAGGACCTTGACAATGGCAGCCGCCAAGGAGGAGGCCGATTAGCGGAGGAGGAGCTCGACCACGCACAAAGTGCAAGGTGAGACAATTGTGTGCAAAGGAAGCCAAGGGAGGATTCAAGGGTAACGTATACTTTGTGGTGAAGGTTATGAGTGGGGCTAAGCTCCATGGTTAGCTTAGCCCACGGGTTGGTCCATGGGGTGGCAAGGACATGAGGTTGACAAGGTCAGAACTGGTGACCCGAGAGACGGAAGGCGCTGCATTAAATCTTGGTCGACAAAGAGTCATGAAAAGTACACAGTGGCAGCGTGCATTAACTCACTTTGCTCGAGCTTGCGGTAGCGCTGAGGAAGGAGAAGAACAGGGAGGTCCTTATGACCGTTGGATAAGACCAGGGAGGTCCTAACCATCGGATGACAATTTTGAACCGTTACGCTCAAATGGTGGGAGGAGGTCCCAGCCACACAATCAAGGATGGGGAGGTCGTGGCCCTCCGATTTCCTTAATGTGTAAGCGCCGTGGGAAAATAGGACAGAGGTCCAAAGCGTTGGATCTCCATCCAACGACGCGACCTCTTGTGAGGTCTTAACATACGCGAACATAAGACATGAGGGGAGGTCATGGCCTTTGGATTAAAATCCAAGGGCACACAACCAAAGGGAGGTCCGAGGCTTTGCGTGAAGTGCGAGGAGGTCAAGACCTTTGGATTTTGATCCAACGGTGTTGATCAAGGCAGGGAGGTCTGAGCCTCGCGTGGGCGCAAAGTAGGTCTTGAGCTTGCGCAACACACAAGGAGGTCATGGCCATTAGATTTAGATCTAAGGGCAACGACCTCACGTCTTGTGAAGGACCTAGGCTGTGATGTTTTTCAGAGGAGGTCGTGGCCTTTGGATGTAAATCAGCAGCTGCGACCTCAAGTGAGTGCAAAGGAGGTCGATAGTTAGATTAAGAGGAGGAGGTCGGGAGGCGGTTGGATGTAAATCCATGACTATGACCTCGCCAAGGTGGAAGGTGGTTTTGAGGTTTGATAACAAGGGAGGTCGGGGCTGTTGGATCTTAATCCAAGGGCTATGACTGGACAAATGAGGAGGTCTTTGGGATTTAACACGGGGAGGTCATGACCGTGGATCTTTGATCCAGCAGTTCTGACTGATGAGGTGGGAAAGCCTTTGCGGTGTTGACCGCGGAGGAGGTCTGGCGCCCACGTTGACGAGGAGGTCCACGCGGTCGAGAGGACTTGAAGGAAGGTCTGGGTGCGTTGGTTGAGGGAGGTCGTGGCCTTTGGATTGGATCCAACGGCTCGACCTCATCAAATGGGGAAGGAGGTCGATGGGGTTGAAATGGACCGACTTTGCAAAGTGGCTAGCCCAAGGAACAAGTGTAGGCTTTTAAATTTAGTCTTTAACAATTGAAACTTAGCAGAATTATTTGAGATAGCAAATGAACTCCAAATTTGATGAAATTTTAACTGGAGCTTGCTGACAATGAGATTAACCTTGCATAAAATTTTCAGAGGTTATTATGCAATGCATTTTTCTCAGGAAATTCGTTAAGGTTGTTTAAAGGATTGTTTTACCTCCAAAATTTATCAAACTAGTTTTACAACTTGTGATATTTTTCAGAGGGGTCCCACATCAGTTTTGGGACCAAGGAAAATATATTCTAAATGTTTGGCACAAGATTTAGACAATTGGAAAAATGAATTCGACTTTTGGGTCAACAAGAGCTTTGTGTTTTTGGATTACACAACTCTTGGACAAGAATTACATAAGAGATTAGGGGTTTTCACGATGTGAGAAAAAGTTTTAATTTCTACACATATAATTATACTTGAATAACCCCAATTATACATTTGGGATGTTACAATCTACCATTTATATTTTTGCCCAAACCAAATAACTCAACATGAACTACACACATCACAGTAGCATCACCCACATCACAGTAGCATCAACTCAGTAATCCACATCACAAAGCAAAGGGGGAGTAGAGAGAGAGGTCGTGGGAGGCCGGGCGGCAAGTGGAGGAGGCCGAAGGCGACGAGGTCGTGGGAGGCAGTGACGACGAGGTCGGGGCGAGGTGGAGGAGGCTGGGGCTGATGGTTCGGATGAGGCCGGTGACGATGAGGCCGGGACAAGTTGGAGGAGGCCGCCGGCGACAAGCTCGGCGGAGGCCGGGCGCAAGGTGTGAGGAGGAGAAACGCAGAGGAGGAGATGGAGGTATGAGTGTGAGGAGGAGACTGAGAGGAGGAGATGGAGGTTATATAAAGCGAGTTTGGCACGCCCATTATGTTTAAATTTTCGTTTCCGCCCAACAATCGAGCGGTTCTTGTTAAGAACCGTGCAGTGATAACACCTATCACAGAGCGGTTTTTAATAGAACCGTCAGGATCATCCTGACGGTTCTATTAAAGAACCATCGTGACACGAAACCTCGAGCGGCGGTCTGGCGGAAGCGGCGGCGGTCTTGCAGCGAGAGGATAGCGAGATATCACAAACGGTTTTAATTAGAACCGCTGCAGCGATAACTAATTATCGCTGAGCGGTTCTTATTCAACCGTCGTGTATTATCCTGAGCGGTTCTTATTGAGAACCGTGCGTGATTGGTGAATTATCGCGAGCGGTTTGTGAATAGAACCGTGCAGTGATAATTCCTGAGCAGTTCTATTAATGAACCGTCAGTGATAGATGACTATCCTGAGCGGTTCTAAAAATACCGTCTGTGATAGTCGGTCCACGCCACCCGCAGTCGGCCGACCCAACACGAGCGGTTCCAAAGGAACCGCTCGTGATAAAGCGTCTACTATAGCCTGTTTTGTAGTAGTGATAAGTACTAGAGTTATATGTGGGGATGATTATCTTCGATGGTGGATGATCCTTTTTATAAAATAAGGAATAAATTCAGAGCTTGAGACGAAGAGACGCATCGGGGAGCCGACGCAGCATTGATGTGACGAAGAGCGCGCGGCGATTTAAGAAACTCATCGGGCTTCAATCGAGTCAGATGGCGATATTATCACAAACGGTTATAACAAAAAACCGTCTGTGATATGTAGTAATATCACAAACGGTTATTGTTAAGAACCGTCTGTGAGGTTTCACAAACGGTTGTTTGTTGAAAACCATCTGTGATATGTAGAATTATCACAGACGGTTCACAGATGGTTTTAGTTATGAACTGTCTGTGATATTACCTCTTCACAGACGGTTTTTAGCACAGCTAGTAACATAAACGGTCTCTAAACCAAAACCGTCTGTGATTGCATGTAATACAAACGGTTTTGGTCAACTGTCTGTGATGAGGTGTCCAGTATTATCTTTTTTGTAGTAGTGATAGTTAGACATACATACAGGGTTCAGCACAATATTCATCTCAAAGATACTACAAGTTCTCTTTTAATACCCTCATGTAATCACGATCACTCAAATGGATTTGGAAAAGCAAATGTGTTATGAAACTTAATGTATTTGCATGGCTACTCTTAATGGACAGAATAAACACAAAAGACATGCTACGCACGTGACATTATAATATCGTGGATGATCAATATTGTGTCCTATGTCCAGATAGAGAGGGAGAAACTCTACACCACTTATTCTTTGGCTACCAATTTAGTCAAGCATGTTGGAATATCATTAGCATTAATTGGGATGATACAATTGATTTTCAACTTAGGCCCTATTTGGTACAGCTTCTGCTCCCAGCTTCTCAATCGATTCTCGTAGAGCCGTACTAAACACCCTGATTCTCAAAACCAGTTGATTCTGATTCTCGTGAGGAGCTGTCCAAAAAATGAACTAGCGACGAGAAGCAGCCTTTCTGTAGATTCTCGTGAGAATCCACCTTACAGAAAAGAAAATACCCCTTGAAGTTAAAAGAATTTACCCGCAATTTGCCATCGAACTACCCCAAAGAATTCCTCCATGACCCACAGTCGCTACCCGCTTCGCCTCCATCGCGTCTCTTCCCCTTCCCCTACTCTCACTCGCGACAAGGCGATTCTGCCTCTAGCTCCCGTCTGGCGCCCCGCTTGTCCTTGAGTGCACCTGTCGCCTCGCGTCGCCCGGTGGTCTTGATCTCGCCGCTTGAGGCTCGAGTCTTGCCGCCGCTAGCACGCGAGATCCGCCCACCTCGGAAACCCTAGAGGTCCTTTGGTTTGACGCCTTCTTCACCGCTGCCGTTTCCCGAGCACCACTGGTGGCTTCTGTGAAGGTAAGGTCGTCATCCAGCCTTTGATGGTTACAACCGTCCACACTGGGATGATGGAGGCAAGCACTTCAAAGCTCTTGACATGCTATGATCTGTCCCTTGAAACGAACAAGAACAATAGTAACTTTTTCTCTCTTGTGCGTCAGGTTTCATTTGCGAAAAGGGCATCGATAGAACCAGAGCTCAAGATGGCGCATAACCTGCACAAGATGTCGTCTCTATTGGGAGGCGCGCTATTCATTGCTGAAGATGTCTTCCCTGAAACCCCTTACATGCAACAACCTTCTTGAATGACGATACAGACGGAGAGGCGCCCTGGTATTGCTGTTATCAACAAACAGTTGATAGCAATTCATCAGCCTGTCGACATTGATCACTGCACATTGCATACATTTACATTGAACCTTAGAGATTTGGAACTTTGGAAGATTGTTGAGATGAGTATAGGTAGTGCATTCAAAATGAGACGAAGTACGGAACATTGTACCATCTTGTGCCTGTACTTGTTGTATGATATATTGTATTGTTGTTCCACGAATACTGTGATGAGATGTAGTGATACCTTTTATACTCTTTTGATTGTGTTGAAACCGAGATGGATAGATGTGATTTTACCGAGACATTTGCACAATGATGACGCTGACATAATCGTTGACACAATATTGAGTGGCTATGGTGGCGTATTTCGTGAAATACGTGATCAGCAGTTGAAGGCGTCTATTACCAAATCCGCTTTCAAACGAGCACAAGGCCCTAGCGTCCCGTCTCAGTTGTAATCTATCATGAAGTGTAAATGCAATATAACCTAGCATTGTGTATAGATACAACGTACATACATTCACATGGTCTAAATAAATTTAGGGGAAAAATTCTATAATTTGTGTACAAATACATAGGAGAAAGACGCAAATACAATTGAATTATTACAACTAGGGGTAACATGGTCTATTTGCTTCTAATCCTCCCTCATGGTTTTTAGAGCCAACCTACCAGCCAAACGCTTTCAACAGCAGAGAAGTGGATTCTCAGATAATCAGGAGTAGAATCTAGAAAATGAGAATCTGGAGCTCTACCAAACAGGGCCTTAAAAAGAAAGAACAAGAGTAATCTTCAATTCTATGTCCTATATGGAAATCTTTATTATGGAAGCATGTCACATTTAGAAACAAAGGGATGGCAAAGTGTTTGACAATATCACACCAAATATTTCTAGTTGGAAATACCTTTTTAAGAGTGAATTTGCTCTATATGTACACCAAGTCAAAGAAGACCATAGACATACTTTTTTTATTGGCTAGAAACATTTGTTTGATGTTCTCTGTCCCTAGAGGGCTGTAACATATTTGTTTGCCTTTTCCCCTGTATATAAAACCTTTTTGTTATATATATAGAGAGATAGACACACACAGTAGGGTCTCCCTCACTGTTTCTCGTAAAAAAAAATAGACCTACCAATGATGGACAATCACTAGTTCATTGTTAATTATGGGCCTGTGGCCAACTTAAGATGGCATCCTTTTTGTCTATATGTCAAACATGTTGACATAGTGATGCATCTCGAGCTCACAAGAATCTATATGTAGTTTATAAGAAAAACAAGCCCCGACGCTGATTCGCAACCGCGGCGCCACATAAGTTTGTTTAATTAACGGGAGCTATCGTCCTTGTTTCATTCGCCGTAATGTTTCCACCTAACCCATTGCTAATTACAGCCATAATAATGCCATCTACCCCATCTCAATGGAAAGTGGGCCCTGGGTGTACGCAGGACTTTTCCGCCTCTCATAAGGCCAGGGTAGCCGGCGAAGAACGTGAGCATGGGATTTAAGGAATCTCCACTGGCTTGCGTTGGAATCCAACAAGGCAATAGGTTTCTTTTAATAAAAATGACGGAATCAACCAGGTGTGCCAAGAAGGCTATTGGATCTAGAAAGAGGATATTTTCCATGTCCCGTTGAATTTCACGATGAAAACCATAGGAATGACCGGGGGGAGGGGGGATTATTAGGTTTTGTGAAGGTCGTATAAATATTTTTCAAGGCTAATTAAGCTGGAAATCTCTGGCCAATTAGTGTTGGACGCGGGAGATCCATGCCGGTGCATTTTACGCAATTATTGAATTCTTGACGGCAGCTAACGTAGCAAATGACGAGAACTCATTGTTCATCAAGGTTTCTTTTTCGTTTCTGCAAAATCAGATTTTGTTTTTGTGTGTGTCAAACAAACTCAACCGTTGCCCACAATAATAACTTAATTGCAAGTACCAAGTAAAAGGAATCTACAAAGCCCATTGGCATCGTCAAGTCTTATCTTCCGACTTTGCCTAAACCGCATACACTGTATTTCTACCAAAACAGCAGCGTAAACCTGCTACCCAAAAATGAATGCATAATTGAAGCGTCGAAAACGACGCCAGCAAAATTATATGAAAATACGCAATTATCTTGAGACTACGTCGAAAACAACACCAGCAAAATTATATGAAAATACACGATTACCTAGAGACTATGCTGAAAACGATACCAGCAAAATTATATGAAAATACGCAATTGCCTTGAGACTTGCTCTCTGATTCGACAAGAGAAGAAGAAAACCCAAGGTTCCAAATCAGCGGCTCTTCGTAACCGCGCAGGAATTAAAATCTTTTGTCATGCGTCAAGGGGCATCGAGCTGGCTAAATTAAACCCCCCGAGGGCCATCTCGCACGACAAGCTTTGGATACAAAATTGAGACGACGGGGACATCGTGGACGTAGACGAAAACACCAGCACAAGGCGGCGTATTTTAATCGTGCGCTGGTGTGGCCGCATGCGACCGGTGCACGTCGCCGTCGCAGTCACGGGAAGCGGCCCATGCGCGCCGCGTCAGAGGCCCGCAGTAGGCCGTACGAAACCCGTTTCTCCACGTACTCTGTCCATGACAGGTGGGGCGTAACGCTAGTGGTCCCGCAGGTCAGCGTGGGGCGAGTGGGCGACGGCCGGGGAGACGGCCGTGTTGGGGGGTCGGATCACGGGAGCCGATGGCGCTGGCAGGTCGCCGCGTATGATTTGTTTGATACGAGTACGGGTACGAATATTACCATTGTAGGTGGGGTCGACTCATTTCGTGGACCCACGTGTCGGTGGGAACGTTGTAAGTAACCGAGGAGGAGTGCAATAAATGTAGATAAGAACGATGGGAAGACAGGTCATGCCGACGGGTGGGAATGGAATCACGCGCGAGAAATAAACAAAGCGGCGCAATTTCGTGGCGCACGCACGGTTGCGTAGCCACCGGTGCGACTTTCCCACTGACCCGTGGGGTCAAGTCAAAGAGTGGAGAGCCCGCGACCGTAGGCTACTGTAAACAAACGCGAAAACTCTCGCACCCGGGTTGGCTCGAGTCGAGGAGGGACAGGTGGGCCCCACGAGGACGGCACGTGGTGACGTCGCCTGCGCCGCATCATCCGGAAGCGGCCTTTGGCCGCCGCGAGGCCGCGTGAAAGGCGCGCGCCTGGAGTCCACGTCGGCCGGTGCGGTCCCCACGTGCGATCCCGCAGCCTCGCCGGGACCACCACGCGCGCGTTGGGCCCCACCCCGGATGCTCGCGGATATTCGCGCGGTGCTAAACGCCGTCGTCATCGTGGACTCGACCAGCCGTCAGCCCCATCCAATGGAGGATTCGCGTTCCTCTGTATTACTCATGTTGCTCATCCAATTCCCTCCTCTCTCTCTCTCTCTGTTCGCTCCTTACATCTCCTCCCAATTGCTCTCAACAAGATGCATCCATAAAGAAGCTAGCAATTGTGATGGAGTGTGAGAAAAGCGTGATCGGCCAAAATTCAGACAAATAAGTCAGATATGCTTGCTTTAATTGAATCCCTAGTTTTTGTTTGGCATTTGATCGGCAAAGTTTTGGAGCAAAACTTACGGAAGATATCTTCAGATCAAGCATCGATTACATGAGAATTGATTTTCTTCTTTTTTTCATAATGGAGAAAACACTACGTTTGGATGCTCAGGATAGGCATGAAGTTACAAATCGAAAATCACTTCTGTAAATCATTGAACACAAGAGACAACTGATTCTTGTTTCACAACAAACTCCACTAGTATGACACCATTATCCACTGGTATGGTGCCCACTCTAAACACATCCAAGATCCCTAGGCCCAAGACCAAAAAAAAACCCATTCGATCCCATGCATAATCATAGATCAAGAACTAGCACGAGCAAATTCTGGGAAGGAGATCAGCAGGGGCGTGTTTGCAGCGGAGGAGAGAGAATAGGGAAGCAGCGACGGCTACGAGGAGGAAGATTGCAATAAGCAATGCAACGTAGGAAACGGTAGTACAAAAGTTTTTAATAAGAAAACGAATATTACTCCCACCATCAGCAATATAAGTATACTTTCTTGAGAAACGTCCTCCCGTAATATAAATCCACCGAGGGGATTAAAGATGTAATTGTTACAAAATTTTTCATTCTATACCTATGATTTAATGCTGAAAAGGTGGACGAGTGGGTGTAATATACAATGTAACAGGAGTATGCATGACTCAATCACATTAACTTAAATTTTGTGACTTCTTGCCTTGTGTATAGTGGGCTCGGACTTAGACAGTGGTATTAGTGAGTAGAGTTTTGCCTAAACGCTTCAAAGCCTGCCTGCCATCCCTGTAGTTATATTCAGGAGAGACGAATTAAATCAAGTGGACGACGGGAATCTCCACGTCCGGTACCGCCGTAGTACCAATAGCCCGGTAGGGCCCACACAGCATGACACCACAAAGACAGGGCCCGCACATGACACACCCTCCTCACCCGGGCCCACCCTACAGGCAGGTAGGCACGGCTCATATCTCACTGTCCGGATGCGCCTCAGCTCGCGGCCACGGGCGGCGCCAAAACTGCTGAAGTAATCCGTGACAAAATCCCTTCTCGGCTGGGCCCCCACCCTCGCATCCGACCGCCCACACATCCCGATGCTCGCCACGTGTCCCCACCTCTGGTCAACAATCGCGTCCCCTCCCCCCACTTGCACGTGCGTCACATCGCCCCTGCTCCCGTCCGCTCCTCGACACGAGTCCCGCTGCCTCCGGTCTATATATGCCCCCCCGTTACGGCGAGCTAATGTTCCATTCCGATCTTTCGCGAGCTCCGGATTAGCAACTAATCAGCCTCCCTGCTCTCCCCTAATCCGCTGCTTGGAATGGACTGCGGTGGTGGTGCGCTGCAGCTGCCGCCAGGGTTCCGGTTCCACCCGACCGACGACGAGCTGGTGATGCACTACCTCTGCCGCAAGTGCGGCGGCCTCTCCGTCGCCGCGCCGGTCATCGCCGAGATCGACCTCTACAAGTTCGACCCATGGGAGCTCCCAGGTATGTAATTAATCTCTCGAAATTAACTGATGTTCTTAGTATGAAAATTTTGTGTTAATGGATGGATGTGTGCGTGTGCGTGGATGCAGAGAAGGCGATGGGAGGGGAGAAGGAGTGGTACTTCTTCTCGCCGAGGGACAGGAAGTACCCGAACGGGTCGCGGCCGAACCGGGCGGCGGGGACAGGGTACTGGAAGGCGACGGGGGCCGACAAGCCGGTGGGGTCGCCGCGGCCGGTGGCCATCAAGAAGGCGCTCGTCTTCTACGCCGGGAAGTCGCCCAAGGGCGTCAAGACCAACTGGATCATGCACGAGTACCGTCTCGCCGACGTCGACCGCTCCGCCGCCGCCCGCAAGAAGTCCAAGAACGCGCTCAGGGTAAGCCGGCTCTCGCCAGTTAATTCATTCATCTTCTTGCAGTAATTACTAGTGTTGGTATATGCTTTCCTGTTCAATCGACCGAGCCTCAGTTTGTTTGTTAAAAATAGACATTTTACTGACAATATCCAACGCAAATCTTTCTTGAAATGGCAAGCCATAGCTTTAGCAAGGTCAATTTGTTAGGTTCGCATATATGTAAATCAACCAAGAGAGGCTACCTCGATAGGGAAAAAAGTATGTCAAATTCAAAAACGCAAAACCACATGTACATGCGGAGAAATCTTAACCCTAAAAAAAGTGCCGCAAGATTAGTGCCGGTGGAATTCAATTATTAGAAGATATGATGATGTTGAAATTTTGAAAGTTTGATTCAATCTCGAGTCATATTTTACGATATTGATGGTACCTCTACCGGATGTATACGCCTGAAAAACCACGTTCGTGCGAAATTGCCAAGTTGCAGCATGCTCAAGTCGTCCCTTTCGTGACAGCCTGTGTCTGCTTCAATTTGATTGCACTAGAGACGAGTAAAAAAGCGCGGCTGCGTGGCGTCACGGCTCACGCAAACGCAGATAGAGACAACGGCGCTAACCTTATCGTCCTCCGTCGTGTCCACGTACAGAACAGCGATGGCCACATCCATCGAACATAGCATCATCACCTCGAAACGTAAATGGCAGTCTACTTTAATTACTTTTTACATGTACGCATCGATCAATCTTGGTAGCTAAATTTTTTGTTACTTTTACTGTGTGATTCTGCAGTTGGATGACTGGGTGCTGTGCCGAATCTACAACAAGAAGGGCGTCATCGAGCGGTACGACACGGTGCCCACCGGCGACGTGAAGCCGGCCGTGGCGGCGGCGGCCAAGAACCCGCGGCCGGGGCCGGAGATGAAGCTCGAGCTGTCCGACTACGGGTTCTACGGCCCGCCGTCGCCGCCGCCGACGTCGGCGACGGAGATGCTGTGCTTCGACCGGTCGGGGTCGGCGGACCGGGACTCGATGCCGCGGCTGCACACGGACTCCAGCTGCTCCGAGTACGTGCTGTCGCCGTCGCCGGACTTCCCGAGCGACGGCGACCGTGACCTCGACTACGCCGAAAGCCAGCCCACCGGCGGCGGCTGGGCGGGCGGCGACTGGGGCGCCGGCGACGGGTTCGTCATCGACGGCTCGCTCTTCGAGCCGCCGTCGCCGGGCGTCTTCGCCCGCGACGCCGCCGTGTTTGGGGACATGTTCACGTACCTGCAGAAACCGTTCTGAAGGAACGCAGCATCTGCACGTACTACGTACAACTCTAGTCCACTGACATGTTCAGGTCGTGCAATTACCAGCTCAACCGTGCGCACTTCCTCCTGTCGCGATCAAAGGAAAGCATAGAGAAATTAACGGTACATCAATACCCAATCGGGAATTCAATCGCGAATTCGCGATCGGGTGTAGAGTTTTTCGTACCATAACATATATATAAGATGCTCACTTCGTCGTGGCATCTAATAACGTTACAAGGATCTTTGTACCTGATCCTGTCCCTGATCTTGGCTGCCGCATAGGAATGGGAAGCATGGTAGATGCGATGACTTGGTAATTTTCGTCGATATATAGCCATTGGGTCGATTTTTGTTGAGAAATAGCAATAGTCGTTACCTTGCTGACTCGTAAATCAATCTATACACGAGCAATCACATGAACACCAAGAGAGACAATGAACACGAGTGTATAGAGGAGAGCCAGTATTTTTATTCATCTTTATATCTGTTGTACATAGTGTCCTCATATTTATAGCTCATAAGGTGGAAACCATCCAAGGATGGTTTAGTCTTTTACCTATAAAACCCTAGGTTTCGTAACAGATTTAACGTGTCAATTTTTTGTTGCGTTAGTTGACATGCCCGCCAGATAGATTCCAAGAGAACAAGGAAGAGTAAAAAGATAAAAAAATGAGACTGAAGTTTTGGATTCAGGGGCTGTTGATAGTATTGTGTAGCTAGTGTAGAATTGGTTCAGGTTCGTGGCAACTGGCTGACGCTTTAGGTTTTGTCTCGTGTAAATGTGCAATGTAATTGCAATGTGATGTAATAGAGTCGCTTTCAGTGTGGTCTCTCGCGTGACCTGGAAAGCCAATTTTGTAATGCAATTATCGTAATAAACAGTGCTGCAAATTGAGTGTCTTTGCTCCATAAAGTTTACCAAAGTGGCTGGCAGAAATACACACCAAATGTTGTGATAGTTGTTGAGGTACGGGTAGGAGGACTGATGGTAGAGCACTCGCCCTCATCTAACCGTTGGTAGGGCTCTTTCCTGTTAAGGTAGCGAGACTCTGAGGCTTTGTTGAACTTTTGATTTCTTATTGCTTGATTGATAATGGATACATGCTGTCTCTTTTATAGAGACAGTCCGACTTGACGCCTAAGAAATAATCTATAAAAAAACCTATCAATCTAATCTAACTTTCCAACTATTAAAAATAATCTTCCTAACAATAACTAGATAGATAAGGAATACTAAAATAACATACCTAACTATTTTTTATTCTAGAAAATCAATCAACATATATGGAAATAAAGGCGCTACAGTACCAGATACTGTTCACAAGAGCCACAGTACGTGTGGCACTGTTCACGCGCGCTACAGCCTCTTGCCTTTCTCCATAACAGTGCCATGCCAGTGGAAAAGCCTGTCCCCTGCTGATGTTAATTTGCTCGCATGACTGGATGAGAATGACAGAGAAAGGTCGGTCTGCCTTTTGTATTTTGCGATGGGGTATAGTCGATGCCAATCCCACTCATGTAGCTGGGAGATGTCATATTGTCATGCATGCATGCCACTTTTGAACCATAAAAGGGCATCATGAGTCATCACTTTTTTTAGGGGCATCGTGAGTCATGACTATATGGCATGCGCTAAACACAGGTCTCTGAAGGTAGCTTGTTCATTAGTGAGTAGTACATCCGAGCTCCAGAAGGCACTGAAAGCTACTGTTCATTGCATTGCAATCTTTCTGTTGACAAACGTAGGTAGGAACACTTCTGATACAAACTTCCTATTGCAAATTTTGACACAGTTCAGTTGCTGTAGTCCAGCTCTGAACACGATACCAAATTACCAGTTGACAAATGCTTCCGCTTGTTGTCAATAACTACAAGACTATTGGCGCTTCAGTTCAAATCCAGCACTGAAGACAATACTTCCTGACATCAAGAACACTAATCTTGCAGGATTTAGCCCTGCATTGGTAAGCTTCAGAGATTGCTCAATTACGCACTGAAAAAAAATACCAACTGGTCAATTTTGTTGTGCCATTGACATGACTGTTCCTTTGTTAGTTTCAAGAAAAAAAAATACTCCCAATAAAGAAACCGATGTCTTGAATTCAGGTCTGGCTGCTGGTATTGTCTGTCTAATCTAGTACAAGGGGTCTCAATTCTGGTCACCAGTGTGTTCGGTCGTGTGATTCAGTAATTGCAAGTTTGCAACGTGATGTAATGGAGCAGCTTTCTCTTGCGTCCCTCATCATCTCATGACCTAAAGCCAATGTTTGGTGTACTGTAATTTGTAAGTTATGTCCCCAGCCCTCCTGTTCACAAATCTGAATATTTTGTTCCACAAAGTTTACAGAAGTTATTAGCATAAGTACACAGCATGCGCGGGGGGGGGGGGGGTGGATTTGGCCCAGTTGTGTTTGCTTTGATGACAAGAAGATTGGTCTGCTTTTTTGTACATTCTGTGATGAGAGTTTGTTCATGAAGAGTCTAATCATTTTCAACTGAGAGATGTCGCAGAATTACCGCCTTCGAATCATGACAATGCATCCAGACGGGAGGCGCAGGCACGCCATCTTCTTCTACCTGTGACATTTCTACAGCCATTGCAGTGGTGCAGGCCCAAGCTTGAGCGGCTGGTCGACTACAGCAAATTCTTCCCGTGTTTTTTCTTCTTCTTTGGCATTTAGCAGTAGCACAAACACCCCTATGTTACACCGATGCTAAACTTAGAAGAGAAACATGGTACATTTGAGGTGAGTCGTCCGTGACTGAGAGCAGTAGTTGGAAACCGGTATCTCGAGTAGATCATCACCGGCGCTCCTGAATGTACTGATCAGAGCAATCCTCCACGACACGATCGAGAGCTGACGCACCGGCGCCGCCAGGAACCGCCGAACAGTGGGATACGAGGTGCGCGTGGCTTACGGTCGGAGGATACGAGGGAGCAGCCTCGTCGCGACGGCGGCGGCGGCGAGGCCGGAGGCCGAGACTGCCTTCTCCCGTTGCGGGCGTGGTGGATCTGGACCGTGCGTGCAAGCTTGATCCAACGGCTTCCTCGATACCAGCTCCTCCGTTGTGGGCGACACGGTAATAAACGATAGTACAAGGGTCTCTTCTGTGATGCGTGTCGCGATGCGTACAGCACGATTTCGATCGGACGGTTTGGATTGCCAATTTTATTTGCGATCCACTCCTCAGTTGATCAAAAGTTATTAAGTTGTAATACGAGGGTCAGTACTGCAAAATAATCCTAAACGACTCCACTTTCTTGATCTGGACCGCGCAAAATTGATCGGACCGTTTTCGCGGTGCCAGGTTAGATCGCGATAATTGTGCGCGATCACGGGGGAGCTGCGAAATCACGCTTTCTGGCCCACATGGCGGTGGCATATCTCGACTCATTGACATGTGGGCCGTGGTTTCCTCAGGGCCCCATCTCTCAGTCTCACCGACCTTGACCGCAAGAGCGGCTGTTCTTCGCTTTTAAAAAAAGAGCGGCTGTTCTTCGCTTTTAAAAAAAGAGCGGCTCTTCTCCCCGCCGCCGGCGGCGGCGCTGGCAGAAGCTCCCCGCCTCCCGACCGTGTGCATCCTTCGCGCCCCTCCCGGAGGCTGCCCCTCTCGGCTGCGGCCGCTGCTTCATTGTCCCAAGGTTCGGAACTTGTCATCTCCTTCGCCGAACTGGCTCGTTTCCTTGGTTCCAATCCAGTAGGTTTACAATTACAAGGGGAGTCTCTCCTCTCCTCTCCTCTTTAATCTGCTTGTAATTAGTAATCTGTGGTGATAAGAATGCTTTTACCGTCGCATTAACTAGTTAGCTGTAGAAGACTTTTTTAGGTTAAAATTGTGCATAATTCTGTTTTTTCTTTCTTTCTTGTGCTTGATCAGACATACTCTACCCAGTCAGTTGCAGACTTTCACGTATGTTCATCTGACATCACAGCATCTTCATGCGCCAGCATTTTAGCTTTAGATTGTTCCAATTATTATAGAAGGTAGACATATGCAAGAATGCAACCGGAGTGTACTACTAAGGCCATGTTTGTTTCGGCTTCGGCTTTGGCTTTTCAATCAAAAAGCCGGCTCAAACAAACGGGTTAACTTTTGAAGCGGCTTTCTCGAAGCCGCTTTCTCATTGTCGTCACGGAAGCCAAAGCGAAAGCCATGGAGAGCTTCATGGCTTCCCGACCTTCAATCCCATTACCCCGAACTTGAGTATTTACCCGCCAAATGCCATCGACTAAAACCGGTTGCCTCCTCCCCAAGACGCCTTGCTCGGCTCCTCGGCGCCTCAACCCCTTCTCCCGTCCGTCGCCTCGGCCCTCCTCCCGTCGCCTCCTCCTCTCATGGCCGTGAGGCTCACCGCCTCCTCCTCCCTCCTCCCGCCCCCAACGTCTTGCCCCCTCTCTCTCCTCCTCCCCTTGTTGGTCCACCTCCTCCTCGGCGGTCCGCCGCCCCCACGACAGATCTGGATCTACCCAGATCTGGGCACCTCCTCCTCGACTCCTCCGGCTCGCCTCCCTCCTCCCCCACAAGCATGTCCTCCTCCTCCCCAGCGCCACCCTCCTTGACCCTCTCCTCCTCCCCGGCCTTGGCCCCTTCTTCCCAGCAGCGCGCCCACCGCCATTGAACTCCCCGACTCCTCCTCCTCCGACCGACCTCCTGCTGCCACGACGCTTAACTCCTCCGGCTCGGTCCTCCTCCCCCTTGCCACCGCCGCCTCCTCCACCTTCCTCCTCCCGGCGCCTCCTTCCCAACTCCCTCCTCCTCCTCGGGCTCCCTCCCCTGGCCTCCTCCCTCGGCTCCATCCTCCTCGTCGGCCTCCTCCCCCGGCTCCATCCTCCATGCACGGCAGTACCCCTGCAGCGATGAAATTGTTGGTTTGGTGTTCATGTGATGAAATGCATTGCATCTTTGTGTTGCAATCGATAATTCAGTGTGAAAATGTGCATGTTCTTGGTGCTTAGATTTTCCTGATATGTAGTTGGATATGTAGTTGTAAGCATTGCTGACTGAACATATTTATGATGGATTTCCTTTTATCTGACACAAATTCTACATTATGCACAATAGATATTTGAATAGCATAATGGACGGATAAATAAGAGATTATTAAGATAGTTAGTAAACTCTTATTAAGATATTTGCTAAGGATCTGAAGTTCTGAACCCTAAACCTTCTGAGATGTTCTGCTTAGCTAGACAAGCTTTCACTCACAAAGTCGTGTTCGAAAGGAAGCCATGGCGACTTCTTCTAAAGTTGCATCATGGGGCACTATGATTTTTGCAGAGTTACATACATGCTTGCACGAGCTGGCTGGGTAGAAAAGCTTGTGGAGCTGGGGGCATGGAGCATCCTTGAAGAAAGCAAATGCTCAGACAAGGAAAGGCACCTACCTAAATATTCAGATTGCAATAGTCAAGTGAGCATCTAAAGTTTTCTTCAGCTTGCAAGTTGCAACTAAGACAGTACAATTGTTTGCATGGGATGATTGATGAGTAGTCTAGTATCCCTGCTTCAAGATCTCAATAGAACTAAATGGTTTTGAATTGTTGTTGTGCATTACTCAACTCTCATTACCACCAATGCATTCTTTAAACAAGTGGGAGAAGAGCAATTATTAAGACAATGTGGACTATATATATGAGCTCAGGGTTTTGGAACTATAAGTATTGACCGTTCATAGAATTATGAACCAAATCGAGAGTCATGTAGGTCAATCCCATGGTAGATGACACTATAAATTGTTAGGTACAAGGAAATGGACACCGTGCTTAATTTGTTAAAATGACTTGATTGTTTTGATCTCGATGCTTTGTTGCATTCCAAGTTCTTAAAGGTGCCCTGGACAACAGTATAATTAGATAGATATGATTGGTCTACTGAATTTGATAAATGAGACTTGTTTGTAAATTAGTTTGCAGTAGCATCTGTTGGCAGATGTACTTTGTATGTGCTATGCTATACAATTAGTAAACAGGAATTTCATCAGCTGCTTCAGAATAGCATTTCATCTTTGTACTACATTAGCTCCACTTCTTGTTAAATGCAGTCTTGGTTGTGATGTTGTTAATGGAACATGGTCTTGTATTGGTTACTCAAATTGTTCTGTAGTATGTTCCCATCTGTCTCCATATATTCTTTCATTTGTCTGCTATGGGCAAATTTTAGTTTTATTTATGATATTGATTATCTTTGTAAGTACTTGATGTTGTTTCATTAAGACATTAACAGACTTAAACAAAGTGCCTAACATCTATAGAGGCGGTCCCAAGCTTGGAAAAAAGTGGAGGGCATTAATTGTTTGTAATAAATATTTATGTAACAATTGTTGTAATAAATATTTATTGTAATAATTGTCGTTAAATACGCTAATCGTTGATTCACATGGTGGAGAAATTCGTGCAACATGCTTCAATTCGGTGCTGGATCAGTTTTATGACCTAATTGAGGTTTGTAAGGTGTACTTAATATCTAGAGGATCAGTGAAACCTGCTCAGAAGTAGTTTATAATTATATCCATTAATGCATGTTCCGCTTACTGTTAATGCCTCGTCAATTGCGTTAGTCGTCGTCAATTGTCGTTAAATGTTGTTAAATGTCGTCAATTGTCATTAAATATTGTTAAATGTTGTTAAATATCGTCAATTGTCGTTAAATATCGTTAAATATTGTCAATTATCGTTAAATATCGTTAAATGTTGTTAACTATCGTTAAATATTGTCACTTGTCGTTAAATATTATCAATTGTCGTTAAATATCGTTAAATATCATTAAATGTTGTTAAATGTCGTCAAATATCGTTAAATGTCGTCAATTGACGTCGTTAAATGTTGTTAATTGCGTTAAATAGCATCAAACAAGCTATTATTGTCCTCAGGGGCATTTCAGACATTTCACATCTCGGAAGCTGCAAATGCCCGACTGCCAAAAAGCGAACGACCAAACACCAAATCGAAAAAGCTCACCAGAAGCCCACGAAAAAGCCTGCGGCCTGATAGGAAGCGCTTTTAAGAAAAGCACAAAAAAAACAAACAGGCCTAACTCCTGAGGTTCGATTTTCTAATGAAAATCGGTTGTATCGGGTTTACCCCCCCGGTAAGGTTGTAAACCGACGCCGAAATTGTGGGCCCAATAGAGGGTCCAGCGGTCCGGCCCAATCCACGAACACGCAGCCATCTCCCCCGTTCCTCAAATCGCTCTAGGTTAGCCGTAGTTAGTGAAACCTGTGCACCAAATCCTCTTAGGGTGGCGGCGGCAGGAGCTCTCCGTCTCGCTCTTCTTGGTGAGCGGCGCATGGAGCTCCCATCTTCTTCGCTAAGCGGCGACGCCATGAAGTCGGCGACCCATCCCAAGGTTCTTGTTCGGCTCCTCACGAGGCCTAAGCTCCCGAAGCTCCTCCTCCGCGCTGCTGGCGCATGGAGCGCTTGGCAAGACAATGGAGGAGGCCAGGCCTTGCGCAAGGAGGAGGCGGCGGCAAGGCCAGACTGGTACTCTCTTCCTCCTCCCGAGGCCCAAGCTCCGAGCTCCTTCTCGTGGATTGTTATCATCCCTGATTATTGTGTGTGTGGTTGATTGATTCAAATTGATCTTCTTTGTTGAGTATTTTGAGTGTTTGATTGCAATAATTGTTGAAGTGCGACGTCTATTTAGAAATTGGTGAAGATTTTCGACCAATTCGGCACATTTTCAGCCGATTTTTGAAAAAAAAAAAATCAAAATTCAGTTTGAAATTTTCGGCCGAAATCAACCGAAAAAAATCCAAAAATCGGCCAAATCGGATCTATCGGTACCCCCCGGTAAAAAAACAAAACCGATTATCAAAACCCTGACTCCTGAAAGGCTGAAACCGCAATCAGCACATGATCAGTGAACTCAAACTGATCAGGAAGAAACAAACAAGGATCCGGTAGCCAATTTTCGGACCCGGATTTCATAATCCAGAATCCTCTGTGAAAACTCTGCGCTACTCTCTGGATCAGTAGGTAGCGCTCACAGGATACATCACTGAATCAATTCATACACAACGTGGACTGAACCATTCATAATATTACAAACATGAGAGTTCATATAGACCGCATCAGATCGAGTTTACAATTAGGGCCGACTTAGGCCAAATGAGTTCATTACATAAATTGCGGGAATGATAGTGGAAGTGTCGGACCCGGATTCTGAGAATCCAAATCCTCTGTGAAAACACTGTGCTATTCCCTGGATCAGTAGATAGCACTCACAGATACATCACTGAATCAAATTATACAAATCGTAGATTAAACCATACCATTCATTAATTAACACTTCAGAGTTTACATAGACCGCGTCGGGTCAGGTTTTACAAAAGGGGCCGCACAAGGCCAAGGATTACATTACAAAAGTAGAGGCGACAACGGAAGCAAAAGGGGTAGAGCACATCTCTCCACAGGCAAGCGACTGGGGTAACCCGTGTGCGTCTGATATTAACCAAGGACTTGGATAATATTGGATGCATGCAAGCACCAACGAAGTCAACTAGACTGGGGCAAGACTAGAACAACTATGACTAACTACGCTTCATTCATCTCCAAGGCCTCCAACTTGGGGATCCTTGTAGTAGTCGTAATCATCCGGATTTCCTGCTTCTGAGGGTTTTGGGGGAAAGAGCGAGAATGAGCACTACTACCGTGCTCGCGAGCCAACACACAATGCAATAAAATACATGCAAGGCTAAACAAGGATGGCTCGGATTCTTTTATTTGCTAAAGCAACATTTTCAATTATCATAATTACAAATTCCTATCACTTAGCATTTTAACAAATTACATTTTATTAAAGAGAGTAATTGTGCAACATTTGTAACAGCAGAGGCTACCTCTGCCTTATGCTTATTTTGATTGGAGTTACCTCCATTATTACCACCACTAAGCTCGACGGCTCAGGTAAAATCCAACACAGGGCTAGGTGAGCCCTTCACATTTTCAAACCACCCACAAGGTTTTTGAAATAGAACTAACTCAAGTTAAGTTCCCATGTCCGCCTTTGACCGTAGGCACGGCTATTTAAACAGTTTAATACTCTGTAGAGATTGTACACTTTACCCACAAGAGATAATCGTCTTGCTATATACACACGTTTCCTTAGACATGTGAATCAAGGGGAGATCACCACAAGGCCTTTACAATGCCTCCAGCAGTATTAGTTACACCTGCTAAGGTTTCGTCTTTGAAGGGTTACGTCCGTTTAGATCCGTTAACCCTTACCCAGACCCCCTCTTGCGCCCTCTTAACGACTTACGTCGTGCGCCCCGACACCCCTCGCCACAAAGGCTTACGGCGTCGCAGGACATCTACCTGGTGCAACTCGCACTAATGGATACAAATTATTTAGCCAGGTTGTACTTTACAGACTTGTGGTTGCACTTTACAGACTTGTGGTTGCACTTGTTTTACACAGGAGGTCATGACAAGATTAAGTCCTTAGGGTTATTTGGACGGTTCATTCCACATACCGGTATTCTCTTGGGCTACATTAGCACCCACCAACATACCAGTATCCCTTGGGCTGCATTAGCGCCCACCATCACATCATCCAACATACCATCCGCCCAGATGGGAAAAGCAGGTTATTAGGATTTTGAGAAGGGAAGCCAAATTATCACATTCACCTCAGTCATTTCCCCGCAATGACTGCCCAAAACTATTTTTATATTTGAAGAGATGATGATTGGGGTATTTAATACCCTGGTACTTAAGCAAGACTAGCGTGTCGCTTAAGTACAACCTATAACTAGTATTACCATATAGATTACTAAGGTGACAAGGATTAAGGGATTCAAATTATCAAGGATGGCATTATAATTAATTAATCATCAAATGGGTATTTAACTACCTTAAGTTTTAACATACATTTGATTAAAGAATTAAAGCATGCAATTTTGGTAATTTAAATAAATATAATTTGCATAAAATGTAGGCTCAATATGATCCAAGTATTGACTCGCCTTGGATATAGGTAAGAGGATCTTGGTATTCTTGTGCTTGATCAACTTGGAGGTCCTCCGCGTCTTCGAATCCTAATCGGACGATCGCACCGGAAAAAGGCACAAACAAGCAAAGAGAGCAAATAAATAATAAAGAACAATAAATGAACTCCAAATTGAACAAGACCTATGCTATTAGCAAGATCTTGAATTAACAAGTTTTTAGGAATTTAATTCATAATTTTTGGAGTTACGACGAGGGAGAACGAAGCTTCCGAACTTGGAATTGGAATTAAAAGAGAGAGAGAGAGAGAGAGAGAGAGAGAGAGAGAGAGAGAGAGAGAAGGGGTGCACTACACAGTGCCATGGACCCGGTTTACATGCACAAGGCGCCGGTTCACGGCACAGAGAAAAGGGGGGCCCACATGGCAGCCAAAGGGAGGGAGGGGGCAAGGCAATGACCGGTGGGGCCTGGTCCAATCCATCCCCAAACCGATTCGGTTTACCAAGAAAAGAGAGGGGAGCAGAGACAGGCTCGGCGGTGGCTTTGGGCGGTGGCGGTGCCGGCGGTTGGCGTAAGGAGGCGGCGCAGGTGAGCGAGGCTTCGAGCATACAGGACCTAGGGAAGTGGCGGCGGCTCGGAGAGCGAAGCGGCAGCAAGGGTGAAGCGCGGCGGATCACGGCTTAGGGCGGCGTTAACCAAAGCGGCGACGCAGAGAGGCGGCATGCGCGATTCTTGCCAGCGATGAGGAGGCGATGGGATGATCCAGCGGCGAGGTGGCCGATTGCTTTGGCGGCAGCGACCCGCAGAGGAGGATGAAGCACGGCGGTGGGGCTTCTTGGCGGCCGGGAGGAGGAATAGTGGTAGGGGACGGATTCCTTGGCGCCGGGGGCACGTGGTGACGGGGTTCCTCGGGTGAGGAGCTCACCGGAGCGGCGTCGTGGCCAAAGGAGGGAGCGCGGCGGTGCTCTGCTTGTGGCTTACCCGAGAGCTCGGGGGAGGCGTGAAGGTGAGCAAGGGCACAGGGGAGCTTTAAATAGGCAGCCAAAGGCGCGGGAGCAAGGGGGGCCAACGGGAGGAAGACCCATGGAGCTGCGTGGTCCCGAGGCGGCGACGACACGCGCGGCTTGCACGAGGGGGAGACAGGGTGAGGGAGCGGGGGAGGCGCTGCGAGGATGAGGGCGGCTCAGGTGTCCTCGGCTATCCGCAGGCGCTGCATGCAGCAACGAACGCAGACACGCCAGAGTGGGACGATGATAGCGTCTTGTGGTCTGCGATAAGACAGGTGAGGAAGCGAGACTTGAGTGCGCATGCACCCGAGAGCAAAACTCGAGGCGGGGTGGCACCGCGACGAGGAGGGAGAGGCGAAGCAGGAAGCAGCGCTAGCGCCACGTGAGAAGAGATGGCCTCGGTAGCGGCTCAAGACAGAAAAAAAATTGAAATGGAAGTGGCTTGGGCCGGGAAAGGAAAAGAAAAAGGGCCGGGCCAAGAGAGAGGGGAAAGAAAAGGCCGTTAAGGGTTGGGCCAGGAGGAAAGCAGGCCGGGTGGGAATGGGCTTGGCCCGAGAAGAGAAATGGGCTGAGCCCGAACGAAAGAGGGGGCCCAACTCAAAATGGCCCGAGGGACAAAAGAGAGGGGAAACTCCAACTCACGAATTTGAATTTCAAATGTTACGGACATTACATTTGAAACACAAACCGAAAAGGAAAGAAAGTTTTCGCAATTACTTGATAATTTGAATTACGGCGAAGAACGAAAACCGAAACGGTAAACACTATTCCCATCTGAAAAACAGGATGTTACAGGAAGCAAAAGGGTAGAGCATGTCTCTCCATAGGCAAGCGACTTGGGTACGACCGATATTACCCAAAGACTCAGATAATATAGGTTGTACGCAAGCACCGGCGGAGCCAGCTAGATTGAGGCGAGAATCAGACTAAGGAACTAAAACTACTCTTCATCATTGCCTTGCCCATCGACATCTGGATCCTCGTAGTAGGTGTAATCTCCAAAATCCGCAGATTCTGAGGGTTTGGGGGAAAGAGCGAGGATGAGCACAACTTCCGCGCTCGCGAGCCAACACAACAGATGCACTATTATACATGCAAGGTTTAAAAAGGATGGCTCGGGTTCTTTTATTTGCTCAAAGCAACATTTATAATTACCAATATTAGAAAGTCCTATCACTTAGCATTTTAACTAAATCACATTTTATTAAAGAGAATAATTGTGCAATATTAATAACAGCAGAGGCTGCCTCCACCTTATGCTTATTTTTTTTATTGTGGTTATATCCACCTATTAACATCACTGGGGTACTTCCACCCAAGCAAAACCAAATTCAGGGTTACATCAGCCCGACATGTTTTCATCCCACCCACAAAGTTTTATAAATAGAACTAACTCATATAAGTTCCCATGCCTACCCTTGACCGTGGGCTCGAACTATTTATTACACTCTGTAGAAGTTGTACATCTTTACCCAGAAGAGATAATCGTCTTGATGTATACACACGTTTCCTTAGACATGTGAATCAAGGAGAGATTACCATAAGACCTTTACAATGCATCCCTTAGTGTTAGTTGCACCTGCTAAGTTTTCATTTGAGAGTGGTTACGCGCACACACCTGCGTCAACCATGCCCCCAAACCCCCTCTTGCGCCACACGGTGGCTTATGCCAGCATCCCAACCCGTGTCCACGACGGCTTACACCAGCGACACGACTCGTGGGTCACTCCAGTGGTACAACTCGTATTGGTGGATACATATTAGTTGGTCGGGTCGACACCATTATAGACTTGTGGTTGTACTGTTTTACAATAGGAGGTCATCACATGATTAAGTCCTTAGGGACCATCTGGGCGGTTCATTCCACATACCATCCACAAACCAACATTCCTTGGGCTGCATTAGCACCCATCAACATACCATCCATTATATCATCCGCCCAGATGTGATAACTGCAAGTTATTAGGGTTTTTGGGGAACACAAATTACATTATCTCAACATCTCAGTCATTTACACCCAATGACTTCCCAAAACCATTTTCATGATTAAAAGAGATGATGATTGGGGTAGTTAATACCCCGGTACTTAAGCAAGACTATCATGGCGCTTAAGTACAACCTATAACTAGTATAGTTATCAAATAATTACTAGGGTGACAAGGATTTAAGGAATTCAATTATCAAGGATGACATATTAATAGTTTAATCATCAAGTAGGTATTTAACTACCTTAAAATCATTTAACATACATTTGCATAAGGAATTAAAGCATACAATTTGATATTTTAAAAGAATATAATTTGTATAAAATATAGGTTCAATATGATCAAAGTATTGATCCGCCTAGGTCTAAGGCAAGAGGGTCTTGATAGTCTCGATCTTGATCAAATTGAAGGTCTCCCACTTCTTCGAACTCTAAACGGACGAACGTGCTGGAAAAGAACAATCAAGCAAACAAAACAAATAAATAACAATAAATAATAAATAAACTCCAAACTGAGGAAAAACAGTACCAATAAGTAGGTCTTGAATTTAAAAAAAAAATAGAAATAAGTTTCATAATTTTTGGAGTTAAAATGAGTGAACTGAATTTTAGAAATCTAGCATTTGAAATAAAACAGGAAAAATAAGGGGGGAGAGAGATTATCTCTCTCTCTGACAAATGGGTCCCAATGCACAGTGGTACGGTTTACCAAGCCCACATGCGCTAGTCCACGGTTACACCAGAGTTTGGACAGTGCATTCAACACCCGGGCCCACTTGACATTGGGACACAGAGAAACTAGGAGCTAAGCACCACATTAAATCACCTCGGGTCCCACGTGTCACTGACTCGAGGAAGCAATTAAACCAAGTTTAATTAAAGCTAACCCTAAAGGACATTATTGATTCGGTGATTAAAGAAGTTGCTACAGGAGCTGTCCAAAATCAGACAACAGAGGATCAGGCTTCCTTTAATGAGCTGCTAAGATTAAGCATAGGGTCCACGCGCATTGACTCAGCCGCAGCATTAAACCAACAGCTATTAACACCCAAACCCTTAGGACCAAGATTTGGCAGTTAATGACGCTACAGGGTTGTCGGCTTCGGACAAAAACAGAGGCGCCCTGAGCGCTTGTGGCCAGGCTCGTCGCCGGCGAAGGGAACCACGACGGCCGGCGGTAATGCAAAAAAACGGGCTGCTCGTGACCTTGGGGACCCGGCGGTTCCGGCGGCGGCGGCGCGGTCGGCTTAGAGCCAAAAGACAACCCGACGACTCTTGACGAAGGATGGAGGAAGCATGAGGTAGGCGGGGGCTCCAGGACCTTACCAAGCCAAGAATTACGGCCGGAGGTGGACGGGGGTGGTAGAACGTCGGCGAGGAAGGGCTCGGCCGGAAGCGAAGAAGGAGGTCAAATTCGAGACTCCTGCTGGACCAAAGATTAAATTAGCAAGGGGGAAGCTTCACTAGACCCTGGAACATGAAGTGACGCGAGGAGGGGAGAACAAGCTTCACTGGAACCGAAGGAAGACCGATTGGCGGTGGCGGCGACTTGGAGCTAGAGCTTCCTCTTCGGTTTTTCTGGCACTTGAGAGTGGCAGCGAGCGAGGTGGTAAGGTGGAAGGGGGCAGAGGGGAGCTCTAGGGGCACCTCTTATAGCCGATGGAGGGGAGGTGTAGCCGTTGGGGCACTCGGTGGCGGCCATGGCAGCGGAGAACCGGGGACGGGACAGTGAGCAGGCGGAACACCGGAGGGGTGACGCGGCTGGGACGAGCTTCGGGCGTGCGTTGACGCGGGAGAGCCGGGATGGGACGCTGTGCGCGCGGCGTTCCGGGATGGGACGGGGGTCCGGGCACGGTCGCCGAGGCGCTGACGAGGGCGGACGCGGGCCGTGTGCTGGCGGGAGCGGCGAAGCCGGGACGGGACGTCGACGCAGACGGGCGGCAGGCGGGGGCGCGCGTAGGAGCCGGGACGCGACGGGCGTTGACGCCCTGGCCCTCTGTTGCGGCCGGGTCTATGGGGAAGAAAGGGGAACAGGAAGGAGTCGGGCCGAGGAAAAGAAAGGATCGGGACGGGCTGGGCTGGAGGCCGGCTGGGAAAAGAATTGAGGGAGGAAACTAATCTCTGAGAGATTTGAAAACTGAAGCAAAACTTGAGAGCTTTTGAGTTTGAGGTTTTGAAACTTTGAGAGAAACATGAGTTATTTAGCTTGAGCTTTGGATTCAAATTGCAAATTGACAAATCTGAAATCACTGTTCACAAACTGAAAACCGGCTGTTACACCAATTCAGAAGCCCATGTACAGCATATCATCATTTTTTGCATGTCAAAGTTAATAGAGCCACAGAGGTGCAATGCGTAAATAAAATGCATGGGACAAGAGATCAGGCGAGGAGCATAAGAGCTTTCTAATATCTTAAGGACATTCATTTATTGTTGTTAAGGTATGAACTTCCCTAGCCATGTTGATGCAAACCTTATTCAGAGACACGAAGTGATCATGTCGGACCCGGATTCCAAGAATCCAAATCCTCTGTGAAAGACACTGTGCTATTCCCTGGATCAGTAGATAGCACTCACAGATACATCACTGAATCAATTCATACATGGCGTAGATAAGACCATACCATTCATTATTTAACACATCGAGCTTTACATAGACCGTCGATCGGGGTTTTTTACAATAAGGGCGGACGAATGGCCGATTACATTACAAAAGTAGCGAAAGCGACAACGGAAGCAAAAGGGGTGAGAGCACATCTCTCCACAGGCAAGTGACTGGGGAAACCCGTATGCGTCCGATATTAACCAAGAGCTTGGTTAATATTGGATGCACATAAGTACCAGCGGAGTCAACTAGACTGAGGTGAGACTAGAACTACTAAAGACTAAACTACGCTTCATTATCTCCTAGGCCTCCAGCTTCTAGATCCTTGTAGAAAGCGTAGTCTCCTTCGTCTTCATTATCTGAAGGGTTTGGGGAGAGGAGCGAGAATGAGCACTACTACCGTGCTCGCGAGCCAACACACAATGCAATAGTATACATGTAGGGTTAAACAAGGATGGCTCGGTTCTTTTATTTGCGAAAGCAAGCTTTTCAAATATCATACATACAAGGTCCTGTCACTTAGCATTTTAACAAATTGCATTTTTGATAAAGAGAGTAATGTGCAATAATTATTTTAGTAGAGGTTCCATCTGGCGGAAACTCTACCAATGCATCTTTAATTGGAGCGCCTCAATGACCACACCCATCGAGCTCGAAGACTCGGGAAAATCAACATGTATTAGGTGAGCCCTTCCACCATTTTCATACCACCCACAAAGTTTTGAAATAGAACTAACTCAAGTTATGATCCCCATGTCCGCTTTTGACCAGTAAGCGCCATTGCTTAAAACGATTTAGACTCTGCAGAGGTTGTACACTTTACCCACAAGAGATGGTCATACCAGTTACCCCACATGATTAGTAGTCATGTAGTTGGGCGGCAAATCACAAGAACCTTTCTAGATATCTTGCCCTTCATTATTTCACCCATACGGGTTACGCCCATATGTTGTGCGGGATGTTCACCACAA
This sequence comes from Phyllostachys edulis, assembly GCA_036346405.1. Lineage (NCBI taxonomy): Eukaryota > Viridiplantae > Streptophyta > Magnoliopsida > Poales > Poaceae > Phyllostachys > Phyllostachys edulis. The sequence goes on along the minus strand of CM070565.1, from coordinate 9,874,541 downwards.
CGACTAGTCTTGGTGGCCCGACCACAACGACTAGCGTGGTGGTAACTTCACCTTTTTGGTGTCCCTTTCAAGCCGGAGTATCTCCGCCACTTGTACATCTTCGACCCCCTCCAATGAGATGACTTTCAGGGTTTGATAACTTTACTAAGCCAAGTTGCACTTTGCAGACTTGTGGTTGTACTTGTTTAACTCAGGAGGTCGTGACAAGATTAAGTTCTTAGGGTTATCTGGGCGGTTCATTCCACAAACCAACCATCCTTGTGCTCCCCGAGCACCCACCGCCTCACCATCCGCCCAGATAGAACTAGCAATTAGGGTTTTGAGGAGTAAAACTGAATTATTTTCACACCTTTTAGTCAATGGACCACCAATGACTACCCAAAACATTTTATGTTTGAAGAAATGATGATTTGGGGTATTTAATACCCGAAGATTTAAGCAAGGCTAGCATGTAAGCTAAGTACACCCTATAGCTAGTATTACCATATAGTTACTAGGGTGACAAATGAATAATGGATTCAAATTGTCATGGATGGCATATCAATTAATTAAACATCAAGTGGGTATTTAACTACCTTAAGCTTTAACATATATTTGACTAAGAAATTGAAGCATGCAATTTGTTAATTTAAAAGAATATAATTTGCATAAAATGTAAGAGCAATATGATCAAAGTATTGACTCGCCTTGGGTATAGGTAAGAGGATCTTGATAATCTTGAGCTTGATCAACTTGGAGGTCCTCCGCGTCTTCAAATCCTAATCGGGCGAAAATACCGGAAAAAGGCACAACGTCAAAGAGAGCAAATAAACACACAAGAATACACAAATGAACTTCAAATTGAACAAGACCTATGCCATTGGCAAGATCTTGATTTAACAAATTTTTAGAAATTTATTTCATAATTTTTGGAGTTATAACGGAGGAGAATGGAATTAACGAAGATTAAATTGAATTGAAATAAGAGAGAGAGAGAGAGAGAGAGATAATGGTCCATAGCACAGTGACATGGGCCGGGTTTACACGCACAGGGGCGCTGGTCCACCGGAATAGGAAAGGAGGGGGCCCACATGGCAGCCAAGGAGAGGGGAGGGCTCAAGTCAATGATCGGTGGGACCCTTGGCCATCCTCCCCATTCGGCTTCTCTAAGGAAGAAAGGGGGAGCAGAGCGGGCTTGGCAGCGACATCGGGCGGTGGCGGCGCCGGCGAGGGGGGGGGGGCAGCGAGGCAGCCGGCGACGGGCGGAGCGGAAGCGCCAGAGGGCGGCGGATCCACGGGAGGTGGCGGCTGCTCCGGAGAGGGGCAAAAGCGGCGGCAGCGAGGCAAGGAGGCGCCGGCGACTCAATGGCTTAGGCGGCGCCGGAGTTGGGGTGGCGGAGAGGCGAAGTTTGCGCGCGCATGGGCAGCACGGGAGCTCGGGGAGGCCGGTGGCGGGGTCAAGTCGGCCCGGGAGCGACTCAGGCGGTCCGGCGACGGCGACCTGGGGCGGAGGAAGAGGGGCGGCGGCGACGGCTTGATTCGGCGACGGGGAAGGAGCAGGGAGGAGGGGGATGGGATCCTTGGGCCCTGAGGCTCGCGGTGACGCGGTCACCGGAGGCGGAGGCTCACCGGAGCGTCCAAAAGGTGGCGAGGCGCGACGGCCAAAGGAGGGAGCGCGTCGGTGCTCTGCTTGTGGCTTACCGTGAGCTCGGGGTAGCGAGAGGGAAGCAGGGGGGGGAGGGGAGGGCACAGGAGGTGCTCTTATAGACAAAGAAGGAGTCGTTGGAGCTCGCGTGGTCCCAAGGCTTGGTAGAGAGCAAGTGCGGCGACACGGGTGGCTCTGCGTGGGCAGGCGCAGGGCGTGTGCGCAGAGCTGGGATGGGACAAGATGCGCCGAGGCAGGCAGGAGCTGACGGGGAGGTGATGGGGCGATGCGGCGTGGGCGTGGGCACGCACGAAGCTGGCGTCATGGCTCGGGACGGGACGAGGGTGACGACCAGGAGGGCTTGGCGCAGGCGCAGTGATGCGAGCGGCATGGGCGAGCCCTGGTGCGAGCAGGCGGGCGCTGGCAGAGGGCGCAGGCACACGGACGCTCAAGATGGCAGAGGGCGGCGACTTGCGCGGCCGTCGAGGACGCATGGCGTCACAGGCGTGCGGGCGAGTTGAAGGGACAAGGTGAAGGAGGTGCTGGCGTCACCGCGTCGACCAAGGGGCGAAGCAGGTGGGAGCGGCGACGGGGCAAGGCGGGAGCACGAGCAGCACTGGCACGCACTTGCTGACACGACCATGGCGTGCGCGGAGGCGGGGCGAGGCGGTGCTGGCGACAGCGCGACAAGACCGCGGGGGGGCTCCGAAGGTCTTCGAGGGTCAAGGAGTGGGTGCGGCAGGAGCTGGTGCGGGCACAGAAGGGGAGGCCGAGCATGGTGCTGACAGGGGAGGTGTGGGCGCTACCAGCTCGCACGGTGCTGACCAACGAGGAAGAAGGGGCAGGGAGGCTCGGGCGAATGGGGCCAGGGGAGAGAAGAGGGCAGGGGAGAAGAAGCCGGACCAGGGAGCTGGCCGACTCGGTGAAGAAGACCAGAGGAACGGGGAGGCTGGGTGAGAGGAAGAGGCCGGGGAAGTTGGGCCGAGAGTGGCGACCGGGTCGGTTGGGCCAGGAAAAGAAGTGGCCGGGTGGGCCTAGAAGCAAGAGGGAATGGGCCAAGGAGGGTTGGGCCGGCCCAAAAGAAAAAGTGGGCTGAGCCCAGGGAGGGAAGTGGGCCAAGCCTAGAAGGGGAAAAAGAAATACGAAACCGAAGTTCAAATTTGAAATTTGAATTCGAAGTTTGAATGGAGAAGCAGATTTGAGAAGAGGCTCAAATCTGAAAAGAGGAATTCAAATCAAATTTTTGAATTCGGGAATTGCTAAAAGGTTTGAAACACAAACCCGAGCTAGATAGAAGCTAGAAGTTTTGAAATTACTTGCTAGTTTGAAGTACATTTTGGAAATAAAGAACCGAAAGTAATTACTATTCGCCGTTTGAAAAACGGGACGTTACAGATCACAAATTCATTATTTTGCATTCTATCGCACCGTGCATGGGCCTATCCGAGTCGCTCTCTCTCGTTGTCATATATCACAATCTGATCCTGCATTGTAACGTCTGCAAAATGGAAGATCAGTGGAAATCATTATACAAAGATGCATGGTGCCCTGGTTTCAGAAACTGGACTGTGTATGTCTGAACTTCGCACCTCCAATTATGTTCATTTCGTCCAGAGGATGCCAAGATCCATCGAGGATGCCCAAGCACACATTCCTGTCTTTCTGCCACAAACATGCAAGGACATATTAGCAATTGTTCTTTCGTTCGATGATTTGTTGTTCACTGCTGGTAGTCAATTGATTTATGGAATGCTTACAGAGATAATGAGGTAGTTTTGAGGAGGGATCGCCATGGTGGCCATGTTGAAAGATCAAAGACAGTGACTTGAAAAACTTCTTGACGTCGGCGACAGATTTGAATAGCTTATCCCCTCCCCAGCATACAGGCAAAGAAGGATCAGGGTCGCGGAGAGCGTTTTTCACCTGCAAGATCCACATACCACGAGTTCTGTGCTTGACGTCTCTGTTCAAATATATGGGCATCAGAATGCACTGTGATTTGATATGTACCGCAGAAAGAGTTGCTTGGTATGGCTGGGCAGCAAAGTGGGTGTAGGTCCTACCACTGTCAAATATCACCTCCATTGGATTCACGCGTAGCGGATTTCTATCGAAGTAAAATTTTTCTGGGTCAGGTGAGTAGTGATGAAGTTTCCTGTAAATTTTCTGATTATGTTATATAATGTGTGGAAGTGAAACCAAATGAAAATAAAAGAAATCTCATTCATAGCCTTGTATAACTTATTTAGAGGATTCAAACACTGAAATTGACACCTACAAGGCTACAACCAGGGATTTTTTCACTGGTTTATTTTTTTTAACGGGGGTGGCCGGTAAGGCCGAAAATCAGAAAATTTTGGCCGAAATGTACATTTTTTTTGAAATTTTCGGATTTTAGATTAAAAAAACAAATTCGATTTTTTTGGGACAAAATTCATCAAAACTGGTTTTTTAGGGGCCAGTTTGTATTCCCACCGGTAAATCCGGTTTGGCCGATTTTCGGATCCCTGGCTACAACTTTATCAAATCATTAGCACAAACAAGCACTTGAGGGGCAACAGTACAGTGCTTACTTGCCCCGGACCATGGGCACGCCTGAAGTGGGCACTTCTCAACCCCAATGAGGAGGAAGCCTCCTCTGATGCTGAGGCAATGGCCAATGACATTCTTGGTGATCATCCTATGTTGCTTGAGCTGCGAGACAATGTCCAGCGTGCCCCTCCCAAGCCCAAGCACGCCGTCTACCGGCAATTCCTTGCGTTCCTCCACATTCTGGTTGTATCCACAGCTGCCCAAACGAAGGTAAACCGTGGACAACCAGATCCAGTGGGCACTGATCATGCAAAATTTCAGTGAGTAGCGTACCCGAAGGCGACTTTGGGACGCGCATTGCTGCGCACGGGGAGGGGGAAATTGTCGGCGAGGAGCGCACCCATGGATGAGTCGCTCTTCGCCTAACTTATCTCATAGTCGCATTGTTCTTCTCTGTTCCTGCAGTCGTGCTTAATGCCCAGGTCCGCGTGCACAAAAATGCAGCGCGGGTCTTCACATTTGCACCTTCTTGTCCGGTGTTGGTTTGTACAGTTTGTGTGGCACCTGTGAGCCCCGGCCGGTAACCGCCGGTTACCGGCCGGTAACGCTTACCGGTGGGGTGGGGGGTCCAAAATCCCGGCCGGTATTCTCTGGGTTTTACAAATTCAAATTTTGAATTTTAGATGGTTTTTAGTTAAATTTGAGTGAATTTCATCCGGGAAAAATCCGGTTTGACCGGTAACCGGCCGGTTACCGGTCCCGACCACCCAACGGTAAATTCCCTAAAAACGGTTATGTGACAACAGTCACCAGGATAACATCAGGCACAAAAAAAAAAACGAGAATACCTAGAAGGAAGTAGGTATCTTTTCAATAAGAAGAAGAATATGCACCCACATTCGAGCCGAAGAAAAATAATTTCGAGTCAACTCTAGGACTAGAAGTGAATGCATCCTATGTGAACCATGCATCTGCGGAGAGATGAATCACCAATCTTGAATTGGAGAAGACAGTCAGCGATTCTTTTTTTATTCTTTTAGAGGATTCGATAATTCATGATTGATCAATTGTTCACATCCGAAGCAACAATCCAAGGTAGTAACAGCATTGAACATTTGATTGACATGTCAATCAGACATTACAAATTTAGGACTAAAAATGTACAAAAATACATAAATTGGGAGTTATGAGTTCGGACACGAAAAAGCAAGGGCCACCGTAGGTGTCAATTCTGATAAAATTGAAATGTAGCATTTGAGTGAAACCTTGTTACAACTCTGGCAGGGGGCGTCACACTGCAGCCAGGTGAGGTTGCTGTTGGTGTCGACGTCCAGGAAGTATGTCTTCGCGGGCTCCCCAATGCCATATGGTAACGTACAAGTGGCTGTAGATAAACAGCAAAATGTGTCAGATTAATGCTGCAGTGGAAGTTGATCCACAGAACTTTTCGAGTTTTGGAAGGAGATCAAAGCCTGCATAGTTGCATGTTACCTCTAGAGCTGTTTTCCAAACAATTGGAATTAGAGGAACAGAGAGCAAGAAGAGGAACGACAATTAATAGGCAAGCACACAGAAGTGACAGATTGTAACTTGCATTCGGATTCAACAAATAATAATAGTGGTGATCATATAGGCAGAGATATCTCTATTTTGTCTAATCAGAAAGGATGGTCTTTTTTGCAATAACATTTGAACCGAATCGACAGCGATGCTTTGAACACAAACGCTGAACAAAACTGCAAAGAACCTAAAAGAAGACTTTGGTCAACTAAACCAAGACTAATGCACAAAAAAAAGAAAGCTCTATACTTCGGACGCTTGCACACAGGGAAGATAGCTACAGATCCAAGCTGGGAGGGGATCGAGGTGTGGATATCATAAGGATATGCTCATTGTGGTTTTGGTGTATGTTTTCTTGTGTATTCACTATTGCTCATTTGGTTCACATGAGCCGGCCGGTATATGGCCCATATACTCAACACTCCCTCTCAAGATGGGTGATAGATATCTATCATTCCCATCTTATCACATACTGACAAACACTCCTTAGTTCCCAACCCTTTTGTTAGACAATCGGCTATTTGTTCTCTGGAAGTTACATGACTAAACTTCAAAGTACCCTTATCAAGTCTCTCTTTGATGAAGAACCGATCCATCTCCACATGTTTCGTTCGGTCGTGCTGAACTGGATTATTTGTAATGTTGATTGTTAACTGGTTGTCACACCAAAGCTTTAATGGTCCACCTATTAGTAACCTCAACTCCGATAGGAGACCTCTCATCCATAGCATTTCACACAAGCATATTGCCATAGATCTAAATTCTGCCTCGGCCGTTGGTCTGAACACCACCGATTGCTTCTTACTCTCTAATATACTAAATTTCCCCCCACAAAGACACAATACCCCGATGTTGATCTCCTATCATCAAGGCAGTTAGCCCAATCAGCATCACAATAGCCATCAACGTCCAGGTGATCATTCCTTTTGAACTATAGGCCTTTTCCAGGACTCCCCTTTAAGTATCGTAGGATTCGATGAGCTGCTTCCAGATGTCCACTCCTAGGGTCATGCATATAGCGACTCTGGCAACTTCTTGCATAGGAGATGTCAGGCCTTGTGTGACACAAGTAAATGAGACGACCAACAAGCCTCTGGTAGCTCTCCTTATCAACTGGATCTCCTGACTGAGCACACAGTTTATGGTCTTGATCAACTAGGGTCATTGTAGCTCGGCATCCAAGCATTCTTGTACCATTGAGAAGATCCAAGACATACTTCCGCTGTGAGAGAACTATCCCTTTGGGGGACCTCGCGATTTCAATGCCCAAGAAATATTTCAGCTGGCCTAGATTCTTAACCTCAAACTCCTTGCTCAGTCTCTTCTTCAGTTGCGACATTTCAACATTATCATCTCCTGTAATGACGATGTCATCCACATATACTGCAAGGATTGTGGTGTGACCCTTTGAGTGACAATAGAACACAGTGTGATCCCCATTACACTACATGTAGCCCATACCACACATAGCACGACGAAATCGATCAAACCATGCTCTTGGAGATTGTTTAAGCCCATACAATGACTTCCTCAACCTACGGACTTTCCCCTTAGTCTGAGGTGTACCAAAACCAGGTGGAATCTCCATGTAAACCTCCTCCTGAAGATCACCATGTAAGAATGCATTCTTCACATCAAGTTGATATAAAGGCTAATTATGATTTGCTGCACAGGATATCAACGTTCTCACTGTACTCATTTTTGCCACTGGTGCAAAGGTCTCATCATAGTCAATCCCATAGGTCTGACTATAACCCTTTGCCACAAGCCTAGCCTTGTATCTTTCAATCTTCCCATTTGGGTCTTGCTTCACAGTGTAGACCCATTTGCAATTAACCACCTTCTTCTCCATTGGGAGAGGTACAAGCTCCCAAGTCTTATTCTTCTCTAAAGCTGCCAGTTCCTCCAGCATAGCTTCGTGCCACTTGGAGTCTTGCTTCGTAGCTCTCCAATCAGCTGGAACTACTACAGACTGTAGTGAAGCAATAAAGGCTTTGTACTCTGGTGACAGAGATTCATATGACACATAGTTTGCTATATCATGCTCGAAGCCATACCTTAGAGGAGGTTTCCCTGCCCCAGCTCGTGGTTCCTTCCTCAAGGCAATAGGCAGATCTATCGAATCATCTGTAGTACATAGCTCATTATCAGATAAGTCAGCACCTTCAACAGCCACTAGAACCTGCTGTTGTTGTTACTCCAACTGCAATTGTGCCCCGCCTGCTACTGGAACCTGCTGTTGCTGGCTCCTTGAATATACCCTTAGATTTTCCTCCTCATTGACCCTTTTCCACCTATCTCCATCCATAGGACATGGAATTGAACCAACCACAACCCTTTGTTGCTCACCTTCCTCAATCCTTGTGGCTTCAAGCTCCCCCTCTCGACAAGCATCATCCATGCTAGGAGAGTCGAGGTCAAACAGAGAACTCAAATTAGTTCTCTCTCCATAGAAGGGCTCTGACTCCCTGAAAGTCACATCCATACTCACAAACGTGCGTCGTTTAGAAGGGCTCCAACACTTATATCCCTTCTGTTCGGAAGAGTATCCCAAAAAGATGCACTTAACAGCCTGAGGATCCAGCTTTCCCACCGAGGGTCTGTAATCTCGAACAAAGAATGTACATCCAAATACTTTTGGAGGGATGATGAACTCATTTTTTCCTTTCAACATCTCACATGGAGCCTTCATTCCAATTATTCTTGATGGCATACGATTGATGAGGTATGTTGCAGTCATAACTGCTTCATTCCACAGAAATTTAGGCACATTCATAGTATACATGAGTGACTGGGCTACCTCTAAGAGATGACGATTTTTTCCTTTCAGCCACTCCATTTTGAGGGGGTGTATCTAGACCGGAGGTTTGATGTAAGATTCCTTCGGCTGATAAGAAGATATCAAACTCCTTATTTACATACTTTGTTCCATTGTTTGTTCTTATAATATGGACATAGGTATTGAATTGATTCTTAACATATGCATAGAAGTCTTGGAAGCATTTTAGCACCTCTGTTTTGTGTTTCATAATATAAATCCAAGTCATATGAGTGTGGCAATCAATAAAGGTAACAAAATATTTTATGCCGCTAGTAGAGACAACAGGAGATGTCCATACATCAGAGTGCACAAGTACAAAGGGGAACACACTGCGAAGTCCCTTGCTCACATATGAGGATCTAAGGTGCTTTCCAAATTCACATGCATTACACATTAGTTTACCCTTGTCCACTTTGTTCATTACATCAGGAAACACCTTACTCATATTTTCAAAAGATATATGTCCCAGCCGACAATGCATAAGCATCACCCTAGCCTCCTCTTCACTTGACGTCGCCACCAAAGCAGTACATAGCCCAGTATCTCCCTCCCTTAGATCCAAGTACCACAACCCATTACTCCTGACACCAGTCCCAAGCTTTCTGTCATTCTGTCTCTCCTGAATAAGACAAGTTTCTCGATCAAATATAACCCGGCAATCCAAAAGATTAACCAATGAAATTATTGAGAGCAAATTTACTGGAAATGATGGAACATGTAAAACTGATGGTACTGTAATGGAAGGACTGTATTGGACAACACCAACCCCTTTAATGGGTTGAGATGTTCCATCGGCCGTTTGGATAGTTTCCATGTACGTGGGTGAGAATGGAGTATATGATTTAAATTCATCCAGGATACCTGTAACATGTGTTGATGCACCCGAATCTATAATCCATTTACCCGGATTTGAGTGAGCCAGATTAATAGAAGCGCTGGATACAATCGCAGTCCTTTCATCTTTGTTTCCTAAATTTTTAACTCTCTTCTTTAGCTCCCTCAGCTCCTCTAGCTCTGCAACTAAGACCTCCACATGTTCAGGTGACCCTTCTCCAGTCATTGTAAAGTTCGCCTTGTAGCTACTCTTGCCTCCCTTGCTTCCACCTCCTTTCTGTCCACTCTTAACATAGACCCGATCTTTACCCCAATTAGACTTGCGGGAATGGGGACAGTTGCGGCTCAGGTGACCCGTCTCACCACAATTGAAACAATCTCTTGTTTCAGTTACTACAAAGGTAGGACGAGTAACTGGCAATGTAGTGTTTGTCATCACATTTAAACTAGTCTCTTCTTAAGCAATAGCAACAATTGCTTCCTCTACTGTAGGAAGAGTAGGCTGGTGAAAGATAGTAGCTCGCCTTTTATCAAATCTTGGATTTAGCCCTTTCAGAAATTCAATCATCCGTCTACGTTCAATTCACTTCTTAACAGTGGATATGCAGTCTGCATGAGGCAACTCTAGAGGATCATAGTGATCTAAATTAACCCACAATCGTTGTAATTCAGCAACATACTCCATCACGGGGCTCTCCCCCTGTCTCAGATCACTAACTCTCTCCTGTGTCTCAACCATCAACATCACATTTCCTGCTCCCGAGTACAATTTTGATAGAGTTTTCCATACCCCAGCCGCATTTGAGATGGTATCGATAATTGCAGCAATAGTAGGAGACACTGAACTCAACAGCCATGCCACCACCAGTGAGTTGGTAGTACTCCAAGTTCACCACTCTGCACTCATCTTGTCCACTGGCTCAACTGATTCTCCTTTGACAAAGCTCTCCAGCCCTTTTGTCCTCAATATCAACAATACTCTTCGTGACCAACTCAAGTAATTTCTCACACCTACCAACTTAACCTCATTCGGCATCACTTCTATTTTTTTTGCACCATCTCAGCATAAGGAACAATTATTCTACCTGAAGACGATGCCCGACTCGTCTTCTCTGTGAGAAGTTGTGCCAACTTCTCGAGCACGTGCTGCAGTCCTTAATTCTCCCCCATAGCTGCAACACGATCTCAAAGAAATACCTAATGGTCCACAATGTCCAATAAGGTCCTTTTTCAGAAGAATAGAAAACAATCTCCCCTTCAGCCTTTTCAGCAAGAGACTATTGCAATATCTATCGATGCACCAAGTCCCAACTCAACATTTATGCCTTGTGCCTGGTAGCATCACACAATCAAGAAATACCTCAAAGTCACAGGCAAGGTACCCTTTCTTCCTCCAGCCGCGAGTCTTTTGCATGTGTCGCCCGGATCCCACTAGCCTTCGCGTCTTCCTTCTCTGCCTCGCCTCCTCTTCCACACGCTGCCTCGGCTCCCCTGCCTCGGGCTCTTGAGGTTCGAACCTCCGATCGTAGCCACAGCTTCGCGCGCTCAAGCTCCCCACGCTCGATCGGCCGCTGCGAGTCTTCACAACCCCGAGCTCCGCCCTGCTCGGAGCTCTCCACCCCGCACTACTCGGTCGCCGCCTTGAGCCTGCACGCCGCTAGGATCTCACCTCCTCGGGCCTCTCAGTCGTCACCCGCGAGCCTTCACAGCCGTGAGCTCCGCGCTGCCTGGCCTTCCTCCTCCATCCGAAGCATGCGTTGCCTCACGGCCTCCCGCGCACCGCGACGAGACGTCGCCTCCACCACAAGCTCAGGCACCACCTCCTTGCCTTCTTCCTCCACTAGGACCGGGCACCACCACCAGCACTAGGTGCCGCCGCCACAGCGCTAGGGTTAGGGCACAGGTGAGGGCTCTAATACCATTTGGTTTTGGAGTATGTTTTCTTGTGTATTCACTATTGCTCATTTGGTATATACATACAGAATACATGGGCCACATGGGCCGGCCGGTATATGGCCCATATACTCAACACTCATGATCTTAGGATGATGATACAATTGGCAATGGTGTTGAGGGTTTGTTGAAACACACGTTTTCAACAAATTGAAAGCTAGATCGAGTTAGGCCGACGGGCGGTCGATCGGCCATGGCCATGGCCGTGATCGGCCAAAAAAAGGTGTCTTTCAAGTTTGAAGCCAGGCCAAAAAAAAATAGACGATGTAGGCAAGAGAGAGGATTCTTCTACATTTGGTCTCATAATTTTTGGAGCTTTGAGTTAAAATTCTATTCGTTTTAAATTTTCAGAGGGGTTTCAGATTTTCATGGAGGAACTTTTGCTAAGTCCCCATGCTAGGCGGTATGACTGGTTTTGCCCTGTTCGTTGGCCGACTTGGCAGCGATGTTTGTAGGTTAGGTCAATTTCATGGGTTTCAGTACATATGTGTTGTATGATGCATATTTTGACTAACGTGGGTCAAGTTGCTAAGAACTTGTTCTCGAAATCGATTTCTTGTTCTATTGTTGTGTAGGAGGCTTGGAGGTCAACGATGGTCAGCGACGAGAATGATTGGGACTAGGCTTAGAGAGCTGAGATCCAAAACGATCGAGAATGCCGGGTAAAGTCAGTGGACTCAAGCATGGCGCAAAATGTACAAGGATGACCGAACGGGAAGTTTGGTTGGACGGGTTACATCAAGCGACACAGAGGTCGGTGCAAGTGCCATGGTAGTTTCGGTAGAAGCCAGATGGGAGAGACTTGCTGATATGAAGAGAGTCGTTGATCAACCTACACGTGGCGAAGCATGGGATTGCTTTATGAAGATTGGACTCGGTCTTTTGGAGAAGGATCGAGAAGGGGTATTTTAGTAACTTCACTAAAATATCGTCTTGGTGACCTTTGGCTAAACCATGGTGCAAGACAGCACAAGAAGAGGTGGTTTAGGTCAAATGAAGATAAACATCACGAAGAAATGGATTCGGGAAGCCCGGTTCACCATCTGCTTTGAGAAGCGTGCCTGGGTGTAGACCCATTTGTGTGTGGGCTTAACGGGTGCTCGTTAAGGTCTTCTCTTTCAGCCTAGCCTCCACTATAAAAGGGAATGTCCAGATGTGGAGTTCGGAAGTCCTTCTAAAAAGAAAAAGCCTAATTTGTGTTTTGGGATTTTTGGAGTAGTTAAGGCTAGGGTTTGTGAGAGATGGATTGATTGTGTGCTCAAGTATTGAGCCTTCGTCCTTCATGGTGGAGAGGTTGTAAAATAACATCTATCTCAAATCAATCTAAGCAAGATTTCTCCAAGATGAGTCTCTTCTTGTTCTTGCTCTCTTTGGTGACATTTGGGTTTTTGATGATCCTTTAGTTTCTTACGGTGATCTTGCTTGCTATGATATATGGGAATGCACCTAGGATCATCTTGATCATCTTTTATACGCGAGCAAGTTTTGGGATCAAAGTTTAATTTTTCTATGTTCTTGTGCAATCCCTCCCTCATCTATGAAACTTATGGAACCTTGGTTTGATCTGCTCGATCGTTGATTGGAATATGTTTCTGACCTTCTTGATGAGCTATGGTTGAAATTTGAGAGAATTTGGATCACTGGATCAAAAGTTGAGCCGATTTGTGATTTTGATTTCGTGCTGATTTCACTGTTCATCGGGCTGCAGGTCAGACCGCCCATGGTGAGAGGTCTGACTGCTAGGCCAATGGTCAGACCGCCCAACCTGAGAAGTCTGACCGCCCGACTCACATTTATTTGAGTTTTCGGTGTTTTTTGGATGTTGTGCTTCAGGGTTTCGATTGAATTCAATACAAAACTTTCGCTGTGCTTGTTCATTGATCTTCATAGCTTCCATAGCTATTAGAGAGAAAATTAAGTTGGACCCAATCAAGATAAAAAAGAGACACCCTCTAGTCGCCGTTTGGGTCCAACATGAGGAGGTCGTGTACGCAATTGGGTAGATGTTTCCCTTGAGTGGGAACAACATGGAGGAGGACGATGACACGAGTGGGAGCAGGTGGCCGACGATCGAGCATACTAGGACTTCCAAGTTTCAAGCATTGTAATGAAATCAAGGTGGGTAAGAGTGATTCAAGCGCTAAACACGATATTTTGAGTGCATACAAGGACTTCCAAGTTTCAGCCACCCATAGAAAATGTTCTGGTTATTTTTTATTGTGTGTATCTATACGGCTGTAATTTGCAGTTGTGCCTCTCGAGTGAATGCGATGTTTGGCTCGAGCACAAGGGATGTGAACCCACTGACAATCCATATTGAAAATTTTGAAACAAATAAATTGATATTGGATAGTGACAATGTGTATGGTGCACACAAATTTTACGATGAATATATTTGGTTTCGTTTTCTTAAGCTCTAAAAAGTGGGGATCCCATTTTCACATTCTTAGGGGGCATCCCTAGCCCTCGCATTTTCCTTAACACATTTCTATTAAATTTATTTTTTGTGGACCCACGTTCTTTTCCCATCCCCCTACACTACTACAAAAATGCTAATACTGGACGCCTGATCACAGACGGTTCATCGAAACCGTATGTATTAAACACAATCACAGACGTTTTTTGTTTACCGACCATCTGTGCTATTTTGCGCGCTAAAAACCATCTGTAAAGAGGTAATATCACAGACAGTTCATGTTGAAAATCATCTGTAAAGTATCACAGACGGTTCTGATAAAAAACCGTCTACGATATTACCCAATATCACAAAAGATTATTTGTCAGAACCGTCTGTGAAGTACGGTTTTTGACATGAACCGTCTGTGATATTATTACATATCACAGATGGTTTTTGCTGAAAACCATTCGTGATAATTAACTCATCACAGACGGTGCAATGTACATAGCTCCCCAACAGAGTCTTCTTGATCTCCATCTCTAGTGCTACGGTAACCGCGGGAGATCTCCAAGCCCGGCGAGTCCATCGCCACTCCGTGCTCGGTTTGAGTATCGCCTCACCTCATTGAGCCTGCTCGTGTGGTCCATTTCAACTATTGTCGCCCACGCCGAGCTGTCACCGTGGACCTCTCTGTCACCGCCGCCGCCATCGACGCCAACTCTTCTCCGGTGAGTCCTCGACCCCACCAAGGTCGATTTCCCCACCTATATGTCCCCCTAAAGCTGTGCATGTGCTTGGTTTCAATTTATTTCCACCGAGAAGACCTATCACTGAGGAGCTTGCTGCCGTCGCCTTTGTTCACCGATGACTAGCCACCTTGGACCTTCCCCGACTTTGACTAGCCGCCTTGGACCTTCTCCGACTTCATTGACACCTTCCTCGTGATTGAGGTGAGCTACTGGAGCATAAGCATCCTTTAATTTGAGTAGTTTCAGGCGTTTACGCCGAAATCGCTAGTAAAGCCCATGGCGCCGCCATGGGACATCACTGTCGGTTCGCCTCAGAAGATCTTAGAGCCCCAAGCCACGACTATTAGCAATGTGATATCACCCTAAGCCCAATTTGAGCTTCAAATCATACTGTTTTTAATTATTTAGTTAATAAACTAACGAGTCTATGACATGTGGGACCGCCATAGATTTTATAAATAAAATCATGAAATAAAAAATGAGTCACTGACAAGTAGGGCCCACATGTAAGTTTATAAAATCTAAAAAATTGTAAAAAAAAAGCCACCTTTAGTTCAGAGAAAATACACTTTCTCTGTTGGAAAGCGTAATTAAGCCTCAGAAAATACGCTTTCGAAGTCACCCTTTTATTTATTTCTAGGGTTTTCAATACGAACCGTGTGATGGACCAAAGCTGGATGTACGCTGAGAACCGCGTGAGTGAAGAGTACATTAATGGCATGTCTGCTTTTACAAAACCTGCCGAGGAGGATATGTTGAATAAGGGGGGTGGAATATATGTACTGTCTATGCATTGACTGCGAGAATCTGAAGATGTTTAAGAACCGAGCGCAGATCAAAGCACACTTGATTGAAGGGTTTCAAAAGGGTTATACACATTGGACCGATCCACGGTGAAGAGCATATTATCTGAAGTCAACGATATGTCGCCGGATGATGTCGATTGTAGTTCCGATTTGGATAGGCTGCACGATGACAATCTAGATCAGATGCTTCGCGATGCAGAACGGAATTGTGATGAGAGGGAGTATGTTAAATTTTGAGGCTTGATGGAGGACTCGGAGAAACCTTTGTTCCCAGGCTACAAGCCAGAATACACAAGGTTGTCATCCGTACTTGAACTGCTGAAATTGAAGGCAAGCAACGGTTGGTCAGACAAGAGTTTCACGGGGCTGTTAGGTCTCTTAGTTGACATGCTTCTGGAGGGAAACGAGTTGCCCAAAACCACCTACAAAGCCAAGAAGGTTCTTTGTCCATTGGGAACGGAAGTAGAAAGAATACATGTATGTTCGAACGACTGTATCCTCTACCGTAACGAGTATACAAATATGCATGTATGTCCGATGTGCAATGCATCCCGATACAAGCGTAAGAATCAATCAGATGACGACGAGGGAATCGAGGTGAAGAAAAGACCTCCTGCTAAGGTGGCGTGGTATCTTCCTATAATTCCCGTTTGAGCGGTTTTTGCGAACCCAAAGAATGCAAAAGCTGGCGTATTGGCACTTTCGAGGAGCGTAAGAATGACGGAAAGCTAAGACACCTGCCGATTCCGCCCGGTGGAGAAACATCGATAGTAGGTTTGCGAGACTTGGTGCGAACAGGAATATAAGGTTTGGATTAAGTACATATGGAATGAATCCTTTCGGTAACATAAGCAGCCGACATAGCACTTGGCTCGTGACACTTTGTATCTACAACCTTCCTCCTTGGTTGTATATGAAGCAGAAGTATATTTTCTTTGTCGATACTAATCCAAGGGCGAAGCAACTTTGAGAATGATATTGATGTGTACCTAGCACCATTGATGGAAGATCTAAAAATCTTGTGGATTGAAGAATGCAATTATGGGATGCGTACAAATGAGATAACTTCACTTTACGTTCCTTGTTGTTCTACACCATAAATGATTATCCTGCCCTTACTAATCTGTCGGGCCAGAGTACAAAAGGGGCCAAAGCATGTACTCACTGCTTAGATGATACCGAGAGTGTGTGGCTGAATCACTCGCGAAAAATCGTGTACATGCTTCACCGTAGGTTCCTTCGGAGGGCTCACCCATACCGCAGGATGAAGAAACAATTCGACGAAGAGAAGGTGGACAGTTCAGCTCCAATGCATTTAAGCGGAAAAGAGGTCTATGATATGGTTAAGGATTTAGATGTTGTGCTCGGAAAGGGACGTAAATAGAGGACCCGTGAGAAGAACATCTAGAAGAAGAGATCAATATTTTGGGACTTACCTTATTGGGAGCACCTAGAAGTTCACCACTGCATCAACGTCATGCACGTAGAGAAGAATGTATCTGACAGCTTGATTGGTCTCTTACTGAACATTCGTGACAAAACAAAGGATGGTGTCAACGCACGGCTTGACATGGTTGATATGGACATCAGACCTGAGTTAGCACCAACAAAGACCGATAAAGGACGAACGTACCTCCCCCCCTGCTTGTTACACTCTGTCCAAGGCTGAGAGAACTGAACTGTGCCAGTGCTTGCATAGTGTGAAAGTTCCGTCCGGTTACTCCGCCAACATGAAGAAACTTGTTTCGATGGAAGATTTGAAGTTAATTGGCATGAAGTCTCATGATTGTCATGTGCTGATGACACAAATGCTCCCTGTTGCAATTAGAAGTATTTTGCCGATCAAGATCCGAGAGACAATCATGAGGCTGTGTTATTTCTTTAACACAATTGCTCAGAAGGTCATCGATCCCGAAGGACTAGATGCTTTGCAGGATGAGATGGTGACGACTCTATGTGATCTTGAGATGTATTTTCCTCTGTTGTTTTTCGATATCATGGTCTGTGAGAACCTAACTTGGAATACTTAACCATCGAGATGGTTCTAGCATTACAAATCAAATATCTCGACTCTCGGCGTATATGTACTTCCCAGAATTGTAGTACACATACCCCATACAAAAATTATGCATCAATTCCATTCAACACATAGAACCGAAACACAACTAAGCAATTCAAAAGACATACATAATAGAGTTATTACAAAAGGGGCCGACCGGCCAAATAACAACTAAAGAGTTAAATAAACAGCGGAAGCAAAAAGCCATAAGATGGCGATTAACAAGAGCCAATTAGTGTGCCTCTAACCCACAAGGCAACCAACCGGGCCACCAACCTAGTCGTCAAACCCGTCACACAGCTCACAAAAGTGGATCCCTTGGGGATCAGCTTCCTCCTCTGTAACAATTAGTTAAGCAAAGCAAATGAGTACAAAAAATATACTCACAAGACTTACGTGTAGAGTAACAGCCTATACATAGCTACATGCAAGCTTATTTAAGTGGAGGAGGCTCTAGACTCATTTTCAGCATAAGGCAAGTTTTCATTTGCAATAATGTAATAGATTTAAAGCAGTTTTACAATCTGTTTTTATTCGACAAAAACAGCGAGATACAAGTAACAATAATAACAAGACATCCTGGAAGTGGCTAATCCAATAGCCACCACAACAATAGCATGAATTCCCCATTCATACCACCCACATCAAGTTTTAATTAAATGTTATAGTCTAGTTCTCACGGGGCGTATCCAAGCGTGTTCATAACCTAGGACGAGGCTATTCGAATAGTTTGAACCCTGCAGGGGTGTACCAATGTACCCACATGTTAGACCGCCTTTTTGCCACAAGATTAAGCACACTACCTTTGGTATGCCGGCACGGCTAAGTCCTACGAGACGTTTCTAATATAATGTCTTAACTACGAGTCGCCCGCATGGGTGAAACCCTCCGTGAACCGCCCTTGTGTGTGCAGATAGGGCTCCCACGGAGGACCCACACGTTGTGTCGGGACATCGGCCCAGCCGTAGCAACTGCCGATGCCCCTCGAGGTGGAGAACCTACCGGGAACTCCACCACCGCACACCCAACACACACATGGAATATTCCTTTTTTTCAACACAACACACACAACCTCCTGCGACTCGGAGCTAACACACGCCAAAGTACTAAGTCAAGAGAGGTCCGATATCCCTCTCATGTGGTTAGCACGCAAATTGCTCAGTACGGTGGCGCAAGTAACTCGATCCTTGATTGACTTGGGCACCATTCCAGTCACACCATAAGATCACACCATCAACCATTGTGCCCAAGTCTCAAATATTTCATTTTCAGTTTCAGTTTTTGACTTTACAAAGTAACAAAGCACAAAGTGCTAAGCATAATGATAATAATAATTTTGTGTGATCAAAGTAAAGTCGATAACCGCCCAATTCTACCGGTAGCTAAGCATTTCTAAGCATGACACCGTAAAGATAATAAAAGAGCATAATTCAACCACCGGGCTCTAATTCATCGGTGAGATTAATACCTTATGTTTAGTGGCAGGGGATGAACAATTTGAGGGCAACCATGCAATAGGAATAACTACCTCTAATCGGGAAAGTAAACTTTGACACAAAAGCATGCATACATACAATTTGTAAACAAAGTATTAGACTTTGAAAGTAATGGGATTATTATGATCAAACTGTTTGCCTTGCTGGATTTCTTGCTACAGAGGATCACTCGCGCAATCAATAATTTCGTCAGAGCCTATCGAAATAATCGAAAGCACAATAAGAACGAATAATACCGAAAAGACCCAAAAATTCAAAATCATACAAAAATCATGAAAAACTCACATAAGGTAGAACATGATTTTAGGTGAATTTAGCAACAAGAATCAATTTATTTGGATGTTCTATGCAAAAGTTATGGCAGTTTGAAAGTCAGTTTTCCAGAAAATCCAAATAAATTGTTATCTGTTACTGTTCATACGAATTAAATATTTTGGTGAAAATTTCCAGAGAGGTGGTGTACTTGAAATTTTTATGGTAGGCAGAGCACCACATGAGATGAACAATGGAATTTGATTGACCTCATTTGGAGCTAAGATGAATTTTCTATGATTTTTCAAAGTTATGAAAGTAGTGCACATGGCATATGTAGAATCAGATTTTCAGTGATAGCAACATGTTCAAAACCTATTTTGGAGTACAATAATATAGGAATCCAACAAAATTGAGTTTACTCAATTTGGAGTTACAGAGAAATACTTATGCATTTTTGAAGTTAAAACAATTTTTAGTGCAACAATAATACTAAACCTAAAGTAATTTTGCCAAAAGTGATTTATAGAACAGTAACATGATTCAAACCATTTTTATATTAAAGTAAATTTAAAAAGGAAACTAACAAAATTTGAATCATCAATTTTGGAGCCAAAATGAATTACTTATGCAATTTTGAAGTTTAACCAATTTTCAGTTCATAAATAAAGCATTTCGGATTTCATATATACATAAAATACTTTTTATACTCAGCCTAACCTAGCTACGGTCACTGACCAGTGGGGCTGTGGTCAAAGTTTGACCTGGTCAAATTTGACTCAGCCCCGAGCGAAGGTGACACCGAAGGCGCATTTTGCGAACTACACCTTCCAAGTCTAAAAACAAGTTTTGGTTTTAAGCACATAGGAATTACGTTTTGCTTAAAAGAAAGCGTACTTCACAACTAACTCAATCCCTTAACCAGATACAAGGGCCCATTTACCAGCGAAACATTACACTAGATCTACACCGAAATCCGTGCTTAAGACAACAATTAACTCTTAATGATTTGCTACAGTTCCTGTCAGCTGCCCGAAAATGGAGCCGTTCTCGGGCGCAAGTTCGCCGGGCGCCTCACCGGCGAAGGAGAGCTCGTCGACGGCGGCCAAGGACGAAAATGGAACACCTGCTATCTCAAGCGCACCAGAGGCACCCCGTGATGAGGTCGGAGGTGACTGATCTTGTGGACGACGGCGAGGCGAGTGGGAGTTACGGGAAAACTGACAACCATGATACGACAATGCTTCATGCGAACTAGAGCACGCATGAGCATTAGAGGGGCTCCAGAAACTCACTGCGATGACCTGGAGGTGGGGAGGTTGCCGGAGTTGGGCCAGCGATGAAGAACAGCGGCGGTGGCGATGGTGTTACCGAGGAGAGCTCGCCCTGAGCAAAGAAAGAGAGAAAGAGATGTCGAAACCGCTAGATAGGGTCACTGTGATGGTCACAGAGCGAGGAATTAGACAATGCCTCAACGTGCCGTCGTCGGAGAAGAAAGGGGCTCTAGAGGCCGGAAAAGGAGCAATCCAGAAATTCCCGAGCTCCTGTGACCCAAAAGGAAAATAGGTTGAGGGGAAAAGCTTCATAAGCTAAGGGACGCAAGATGACGCACCTAGGGAAAATAATGGCTCACCGAAAATGAAGATGGCACGGCAGCGGCGTTGGGTACACGCTCTGGACGCGCTCTAGAGACGTTGCGGGCACGATGGCGTTCCGGGTGCTACGGTCAACAACAAAGGTTGGCATTAGCGCACAAGAACACGGCGAGGAAAAGAGGTGACGAAGGGCCAAAGGCATGAAAACTCACCCAAGAGCTGAGCTCAAACGAGCGCCTCCCTCCTCAGCCACCGAGAGGAGGAATGAGCTCTACCGGGCAAGGAAGAGAGAGATATAGAGCTCCAACGGCAGGGAAGGAAGCAGCGTTAGCAGGCAAAGCCCTGGTTGGGTCATGGCGGTGGTGGATTGACGTCGTGCCCGCACGACGTTGTGGAGGCGCTGCAGAGCGCAGCGGCGTGGCGCATGCGCTCTCTTGTAACAACCAGAGGAGAGAGATTTACCACGACGGTGAGGGCCTTGGTCAGCAACACAAAGCAACGGCACTCGACCACTGGCTCGGTCGGTATAGCTAGTTGGCTCAGCCACGTCGAATGGCTCGAGTCGGGGTCGGGTTCGGACCCAAGGAACAGTGAATTCTAGTTTTTAATAAAAAGGCTGAGAGGATTAGGGAATTTTTAGAGGTAGCTCTGAAGCTCCAAAAATCCTGAAATTTTTAAGGAAGCTTACTGGATTATAGAAAAACCTTGTGTAATTTTGCCAGAAATTTTCATGCAACGCATTTCTCTCTAGAAAATTCACAAGTGGCTGCCCTAGGGGTTTGACCAGAGTTCTAACTAGTTTGACTAGCTCTTTAGAAATAGCAACTAAAATCTGAAAATTATGAAGTTTTTTAGAGAGGTTACTAGGATGATCTAGAACTTAGGAAAAATATTCCCAGAGGATGATCGCAAGATTTGATTAGAAAGTTATCAAGGATTATGCTTTCATCAATTAAAGCATTGGTCTAAGAAAATGGGAAAAATTCACGGGGATAGTTTCTAGAAAATTTCAAATGACATCATGAGGCATCAATAGTTTTAATTTATCCTCATTTTTATACATTTGAAACACAAACCATTGTTTGGGATGTTACATGGTCCATCTCGTTGTTCACATTATGAGGGAGATAAAGATGTGTGGGCCCGTGTTCCTACGTAGCATATACCCGTTCGAGAGGTTCATGGGAATTCTCAAGTCCTATGTACGGAATCGATCTTGGCCGGAGGGCAGCATCGTCGAAGATTATGCAACGGAAGAGGTCATTGAGTTCTGCGTCGATTACATAGCTCAGGTTGAGCCGATAGGTGTGCCTCGATCTCGCCATGAGGGGAGGCTCGAGGGTATCGGGACCATCGGAAGGAAAGCAATCACTCCAAATATGGATGCGTATGCTTAAGCCTATTTCACAATCTTGCAACACATGGTGAAGTGTCCCAGATATGCGACGACCGGCAAGGGCGTGCTTGACAACAAAATCGAGGCGGCGGATGTTTGGATCACGAGACAACACAACAGTCGGTTCAACTAATGGTTGAAGGAGCGACTCGCTAGGTGCTCATCAAGTGATATGCTGACATGGTTGGCAAAAGGGCCAACATTTACAGTTGTGACATGGCGAGGATACAACATAAATGGGTACACATTCTATACACAGACTCAGGATATAAAGAGCACTAACCAGAACAACGGCGTTCGCATAGATGCATTCAGTACCGATGGGCTAAGGAGCTCCTACTGTGGGCAAGTAGAGGAGATATGAGAGCTCGACTACGTGCTTTTCAAGATCCCCCTATTTCGGTGTCGTTGGGTCCATCTCCCACAGGTGAAGGTCGACAAGTACGGCGCTACTACCGTGGACCTCGAACGTGTCGGATACAAAGACGAACCATTCGTACTCGCTAACCAAGTTGTTCAAGTCTTCTATGTAACCGACCAGGCAAATAAAAAGCGCCACGTAGTTCTTCATGGAAAAAGGAGGATTGTCGGAGTTGAGAATGTAGTGGACGAGGAAGAATACAATCAATTTGATGAGTTGCCTCCTTTCGAAAACAGCATAAGGGTCGAGGAAGAAGAACGTGACAAAACTAGGTACATACGCGTCGATCATCATGAAGGGCTAATTTTTAAAGATTAATTGAACAATGTGTGTATATGTACATTTTGATGAATGGTTAATTTTAGTTCATTTGAGTTAATTGATTTGTACTATGAAATGGATGTGCTTGTTTCTGAAATGAATGTGAATTGGATGTATATACATGTACTTGTTGTGTTTTCTGCTTGTTTCAGAGGGCATGGCTAGCATTCCATGAGGCTAACCAATAAACAAAACTAGATTAACCAATACAAAATAATATCACAGACGGTTTCATCTACAAATCGTCTGTGATTATATATCACAGACGGTTTCATCTACAAACCGTTTGTGATTATATATCACAGACAGTTCCTTGGTAAAAACTGTCTGTGATTATATATCACAGACGGTTCCTTGGTAAAAACTGTTTGTGATACATGATATCACAGATGGTTGTTGATTGGAACCGTCTGTGATACATCATATATTACAGACGGTTGTTGATTAGAACCGTTGTGATACATAACATATCACAGACGGTTCCTTGGTAAAAACCGTCTATGATACATGATATCACAGACGGTTGTTGATTGGAACCGTCTGTGATACATCACATATAACAGATGGTTGTTGGTTGGAACCGTCTGTGATGTCCATCCCTATTTATATTCGGACTCTAGGGTTTGCCCGCGCACCCTACTCAAACGATTAAGTTTCTCAACTCATCCCTCCTCCCCCAAGCCCGTAGCTGCCGTCCTCGACGTCGCCTCCTCCTCGAGCTCGGCGCGACTCCTCCCCCGAGCCTGTCGACGCCGTCCTCGACGCCGCCTCCTCCTCGAGCCGTGGCGCCTCCTCCCCGAGGCTCGTCGCGCCTCCTCTCCCGAGCCGCCGCCTCCTCCCTCCCAGGCTCGGCGCGCCCCCTTGACGCCACCCTGTTTGCTCTAATCTTGCTCCTGCTCGTCCTTCTCCTCGACACCCAAAGGTAACCAATGTCGAAGTTGTCGACCCCAACGCCCTTTCCTCACTCTTTCTATCAATAATCATCATCTTTGTCATGGTCCTCATTGACTCATGATAATTCTTGTTGATATCTGGTTCAAACACCGAGTAGTATGAGGTGTTGTACTTGTTTTAGGAATTTGTATTTGTTCTAGTCAATGATTCATATGGTATTTGTTTTGATACTGCTACTGGAATATATTGCAATGTGGTGTGGTGGGCTTGAGATGAATGCTCTGTGATGATAATAGTCTTGTACTGAAATTGTTTTGATAATTGGGTTTGAACTAGAGCTCTAATTGGAATGCTTACTCTACATCTGAGAGCAATATCAAAATGTTAAATCTTAGCTTTATGCTGACTTTATTTATTCACATGATGTTTGTGTTGAGTATATTATTCCTTTTAAATGACTTAGAGGATTTATATGTTTATGTCAATTATGTCATTGTATTGGTCCTAATTTCTTCCCTACATATCCCAATTATTATTAATTAGTGTGTATACCTATACACATAGAGATCGAATCTTATGATAATATGTTCATGCATGTCAGAACTTCTATTTCTTGTGAAGATGTCTTCCGCTCATTCTTTGTCATCGTCGCCTCATATGTCTGATGCACCATCCTCTGGAATATCCAAGCGCGATAGAAGAAGAGGAATATCGAAAAGGCCCGCGGGGCGATTTACCAACACGGAGGTCGATCAGTCAGAAGAGGAATATCGAAAAGGCCCACAGGGCGATTTATCATCACGGAGGTCGATCAGTCTGGGATCCCTATCAATCCTCGCTGAGCAGCGTCCGTATTCCAGAGAACAGTCGGAATAGTTGCACGGGAACAGGTCAACATCACCTACGATTTGTGGAAGGAGTTGACCAAAGAACAGAAAGGTTAGTTGTTGACGGATATTTTCTGATCGTTCGAGATCCCGGAACAACACCAGGACTCCGTGCGACGACACACATTGCTACAGGTGTGCAAAGTGTGGAAGAACTTCAAGGGCATGCTTGTCAAGAACTACATGGAGAAGGATCTGAGGCCCTTCCACAAGTATCCGTTCTTGGAGGAGTGCTGGGCCGAGTTTGTGGCGAAGAAGACGACAAATGAATTTAGAAGTGAAAGTGTGGCACACATGGCCCTCCAGGCAAAAAACAAGCACCCCCACAGACTCGGCACCATTGGGTATGCGGGTAAAATCCCGATATAGAGGGATCAAGACCAGTAAGCAAACCGTTCGAATGTCTCCCCGCCATTTGCCGAGATCACTGATGAGCGCGCTCGAAACTGGTTAATGGAGAGGATATGTACCCTGTCTACGGGGGAAATCTCCTTTCCAAACCCTGCAGACGAGGAAGTGTCTCAGCGCCTGGTAAGATATCAACCTACCTAGTAATTACTCCAAAACTTCATAGGAAGTGAAATGACATGTCGGGCTATTGCAGGTAACACTGAGTGCACAATCTTCCCAAGGCTCATTCCAGGCAGACAGGGAGAGAGATATACTCTTCGCGGCCCTCGGAAACAATGAGCACCCGGGTCGCACGAGAGGCGCTGGTCTTTATGTTCCATGGAAAGATTGGTTCCAAGCGGACTCCGAATCGTACCGGAGTAGGAAGAGAGCCAAAGCCGAGCGCGATGCAAAGCTATGAGAGGAGATTCATGAATCCCTTAAAGATGAGATCACTGAATCCCTCAGAGATGAGATTGATGATCGCATCAGAGCTATGATGCAATGGCATATGGAGAGCTTTGAGGAAAGGCTTAGGGAAGTTCAGTTACAAGTCCCAAATCAGTTGCAAGCCCCTGCCCCTACTGTGCTAGCCAACCCCCAAACATCTAAGTAGATGCGCGTCCAACCCTAACCCTACCCCAATAGGTGACGATAGATTTCCCGTATGACATCTAGGTAATAATTATTATCTCTGGAATGCTCGATCCATTGATAGGCCTATTGGAGTAGCTAATTTTGTATCATTATGTAGGTGGCTATGAAGTGCAAGATCCAAGTGAGATATGCCTCTGTTGCCCTAGATGCTGCTTGGGGCCAGGTGTATCCATCCGGTGTCGGGGCTTTGGTGCACGGTGTAAATCTAATCTTTGGGTTTCGCAAAAGTGAATGTGGGCGGTGTTTGTGCCAATTTCGTGGCCGTCCCAACGCATATTCCCCAAGCAGCGAGGTCATGACTCTAGAAAGCCGTTGGAACATTCATCCGATGGCCCAAGAGGACATATACACGAGCTACCGCTCGGTGTTAACTTCACGGGAATGTCTGCAATCTGTCAAGTCCACGGAGCCGGCCTGCCGGAGCTACTGCAAAGCGGCAAGAGCCGGTGCATCGATGCATCTACACCTCGTGCTCGATCAACTCTTGTGAAGTCAACCTCTACAAAGCGAGGCAGTAAGGGCAAATCGAAGACGGTCGACTCCTATTCTGATATTCCCTTCTTGTCGTTGGCCCATAAATACTTGCTAGGTGAGCTGTTGGTCGAGAGGTTAGACAGCCCTACCCTAGGATCAGCTTGCATGACATTGCATACATGGTACATGGAACAGGCCAACAAGACGGATGAACAACGACGCTCGGGTGTCACCATCAAGTTCAAGAAGGTTCATTTTAACCACGAGGTTCAAGACTGTGTCTTGACAGTGACCTTCGAGGACTTGTTCTGTCTCTTCAACCTCAACTCCCTCGACATCTCACTCATGCGATGCTGGACACTGTAAGTGTGTACAATCACGGTCAATGTTCGTATAATACCGATAAATGTTATATATAACTCCTTGCTTTTGTATATAGATACATGATTTCTGAAGCCGAATTAAGGAATTCACCGGTAGGTTTTCTCGAGCCACACATGGTCTTCGAGCAAACCATCAAGGAGAATGTAAATTTCGTCGAGAATTACATTATAGAGTTTTTGCTGGCTCGCCGCAACAAGGAATTCATACTTTTGCCCTACAACTAGGAGTAAGTGTTGCACTACTAGCTATACTTGTTGATTTGTACTTTATAAGCAACACGGACTTAGGTTTAATGACCATGGTGATATACCTGTGTAGGTTCCACTGGATTCTAATTGTAATTATATCAAAACAGAACTCGGTAATATACCTAGATTCCATACAGAGGGTCAAACACGACTTCATAGTTGTCCGGAATTTAATCATTTAATCAACAGGTAAACACATTTCCTTCATAGAAACTCTATTGTAGTCTTTCCCTCCTTTGCAATGGCTAAGGCTAACTTCTTGGAATCACGTAGGTTGTT
The DNA here is from genome assembly GCA_036346405.1 of Phyllostachys edulis. Classification (NCBI taxonomy): domain Eukaryota; kingdom Viridiplantae; phylum Streptophyta; class Magnoliopsida; order Poales; family Poaceae; genus Phyllostachys; species Phyllostachys edulis. The sequence continues at coordinate 9,847,511 of CM070565.1, read as the reverse complement.
CGCCGTGTTCTTTGCTAAAGGAGGGAAATCCAAGGGAAGGATGCTGCGACACGATGTAAAATTCCCAGTACTCGCTAGCTAGTACACATTAATCCTATATAACACTTCGTAGTAATGCCTCTCGAACTAACCAATTCTATTTTTGCAGTGCCACCAGCAGCCGCCGGCCTGCAACCTCTGTGGATACTATGTTTGCCACAACATGGAATTACTCATCGGTTCCGCGATCACCAATGATCCTCAGGTTTGTCAATCTTGCAACAATTTTTTCATACTTACCAATTTATATAAGCACGAATTTAATCTTCCTAGCAATAGGTTGCGAGCATCGCCGAAACTGCGTTGGAACAGAGCCAGCTCATAAAAATTCGATCACACTTTGCGTCATTCTTGAACAATCAGGTCATAAATCTAGATGGGAATTTCCACAATGTAGATTGAACTTGATTGGGATAAGATTGAACTTAATGGTACATGTGTGTAAATGTACATTAATGGTTAATTTTAGTTAATTGATTTGTGAATTGGATGTGCTTGTTTCTGAAATGAATGCGAATTGGATGTGCTTATACGAAATGAATCTAATTGGATGTGCTTATACGAAATGAATCTAATTGGATGTGCTTGTTTCTGAAATGAATGTGAATTGGATGTATACAACTTAATGCTATATTTCAGCTTGTTTTAGAGGGCATGGCTAGCATTTCCTGAGGCTAGCCAATAAACAGAAATAGATTTAGCAATACAAAAGAATATCACAGATGGTTCCTTAGGACATACCATCTGTGATGCATCATCTATCATAGACGGTTTTATCTACAAACCGTTTGTGATGCATCATCTATCACAGACGGTTGCATCTACAAACCGTCTATGATAATCGATTATCACAGACGGTTTTGAGTTAATAACCGTCGGTGATAATATGTATTACAGACGGTTCGAAAACCGTCTGTGATGACCTCATGTCATTACTGACCCATAAACTGAGACGGCTTACGAAACCATCTGTGATGACATTTTTGAACTGTCTGTTAAGGCCTTTTCTGTAGTAGTGCTACCTTTTCACCTTTTCCTCTCCCAAATTCCATGCAAAGTAAACACACTCATGCCTCCTAGCCGAAGCTAATCACCCACTGAGATGATAAGGAGAACACATAACGATAGGGCCCATGTTTCAGCTACCTGTCATATCCATTGGAGAAGCTCTAAAAGAGATCGAGTTTTCCTAGTATCGTAAAATGAGCTGTTTTGACCTTATTCTTGAACAAAACTAAGTTGCCAAGGACTAAAAAAAAGTAGGGCTCCGGTATCATATTTGTCATAAATTGTTGATTATTCTAAGTTGATTAAAATGTTATATTAAGAGTGCAGGGAAACTAGTAAATATTTACTAGATAAAAAAGTATGTCTTAGCACACATTTATTAGATGAAAAAACATATCCACCATATAAAATAAATTTTGGCAACCGCCAAATACCATGTTTCCGATTTCTAACAAAAACTTATGAGTCACCTTTCCACTCACCAATCTGCTCCCAGAGTGGTGTTCTAATAATCTCCTTTTCTTTGTACTTCTTAGCTATCCGTAATCATGGGCAACCATGGCTCAATGGTGAGCAATGAGCAAACCTTTAGCAAGGAAGATGGGGATGTTAAAACTAGAAATATCCATTTCATTGTACTTATTAGGTATCTATAATGAAAATATATGCTATGTAATTGCCAGATATATGCATATTATTCCCTACGGAAACTCTATAATAAGTATGTAACAATATTCACGTGTACATGATGAGCTTACATGAGGGAAGAATGCTCATTTCCAGTAACATAACTACAACACAAAGGATAAGTTTGAAGTTTCCAATAAAATGATAGAGGTGAACAAATTTAGCGATCCCACATCGATAATTCATACATAACTAGAAATGTTCTCCTTTTTTTTTTACCTCAGTAATTCTCCAAACATATTATGTTCTCAATTATGTCTGCAATGAAATAATATATAGTATGTGATTGCAAAATATGTAGAGATGGCTCCTTGTGGAAACTGTGGAGATAGTAGGTGAGTATCAACGCTGGTTTCGATCTCCATCAACCAACAAATTTTTGGAAATTATTCTCTATCACAATTTCAGATAGCCTGGGGTATCTACACATGGAATTTTCTATGTCTTGCTATAGTGCTTCATTTTAAGAATAGTGGAAGAAATAAGGAGGGAAGCATTTTGCCATTAAAAATACATGCCAGCTATAGCTAGTAATGTCCTATCACAACTGTGTCTGCTACTGAGCTTGGATGACAAGAAGATTGATCTGCTTTTTTGTTCTTTCAGATGGGAGTAGCCACATAGTTACCACCTTGGGACCATTATTGTGCATCAAAGACTAGCAGAATTTTGTGAAGCGATGGAAGTAGTTTTGTTGAACACATGATTTTTACTAGCTACTAGGTTGTGATGCGCGCCCTACCGTGCCGCTGACCATAGATCGTTACAAACACAATCATATGTTTGGAATTTCACATAACGTTTTTTTGTACTGTTTTTTTGTTGGCCTGTCTATAGGAGCTGTTTTGTTCTAACGCCGTGCAAAACAAAGCAGATGGTATTAGCATGAAATCCAGAAAGATGATGTTGCCTAATAAAAAGCTGAACATGATTTTTCACGGTGGTTACATATAGTCATAGCATAGTCTTAATTATGTACAGAACTGTTAGGTAATTCATATTATATATAAGCATGGTCTCTTAAAAATCAAGATGAAGCCATATAGTTACTACATGGGTAACATTTTTTTTTGGGGCCTAGCACAGTTATAATACAAATAGTAGTGTGAGATTTGTCGTATAAACAACCATGCTTTTGCGAGTAAGACATGCACGGTTATAAGCAGCAAAAGGGCATAGCAGCAAACAAAGTAACGTAAGTGGAGTCGCATTTCTTGAAGAGCGGTCTTGGAGCAAAAGGCTTATATCACAACAGTAGCACCGAGGGGATAGACATGTTAAATGTCCTGCAAAATAAGGAAGGTCTTAAATGTAGCAACAATAAGTATATAACCAGAGATGCACTTCAACACAAAGCAATATTAAGCCATCAAGACAGTAAGGTAGAATATTTCATTCAGCCTGTATTATGGGATGAAAGTGCAGCAGCAGTTTCTCAAAAGATCCCACTACATAAATAGCGTAGTGTGAGAAAATTAGTAAAACCGTTATTGACACGGTAATACATAATTAAACTGACCATGACTTGGGGGGGATGCAGCAACGCAGGTCATTTTAGCGAGAACAAAACAAAGTTGACATTTTCGTGCATGTTCAAAACAGCATAAAAAAATTATAACAGTCCAAAATGAGTAGATGTGACCTCAAAAATATGTGTGCTACTATGACCTAAAATACATGAGCTTAAGAAATCACCCAGAGACTTTTGATATCTGTTAAAATGTGGGAAAAATCATCAACAAGTTCTGAAAGTGCACCTTAATATCATTCTTAGAGAAGAAATCGTGCAAAGTGCAATCTCAAAGCCCTATGAAGTGCTGGAAAGATAACAGTATGAACAAAATGTTAAAAGATATTGCAAGCTTCATTTGAAATATGAAGAGTAAATGGATTGCAAAGTGCGATCTGGAAGCCCTATGAAGTGCTGGTAACATAACAGTATGAAGAAAATGTTAGAAGATATTGCAAGTTTCATTTGAAATATGAAGAGTAAACGGGCCTTCCCAAACTCTAGAAATGTATCGTTTGGTGTTATTGTCAGCAGTGTTGATAATGAACATAATGTTGCACGCTGTTCTTGCTTGTTGCAACTAAACAAACCATCCTATGAAAGTAAGTTCGGAAAAGGGAAATTTGTTGGTTATCAACCAAAAAAAAGGTAATAGTGCACGGAAAAATTATGTACCGAGAAAAACGATATCTTTGGATTTAACTTAGTCATACTTTCCCTAGACATGGTACATGCACATCTTTTTGCTAGCACAGTTGATCAAGATATCTGCGGAGTCAATACCTAGAAACAAGCATCGCATATGAATCAGGACCTTATATCCAAGGACGGCGAGAACTTCCAAATGATGCCTCATTGATAGCCTCAAGTTCTCTAATATGGTGACGAATGATGCATTCTGGAAATCTTTTCCTCTCAAGGCAAAGTTTCAAAACCTAACAATCAAATAACAAACTTGTAAGGGAAGGCAAGGAACATTGCACATTGCATCTGTTCTAACAGATAATTGAAGGTGCTTGCCTTAAGACAATGCCTTCGATTCTCCCATGCTGAATTTCCAGGAGGTGCAGTAGCATAAAGCAATCGAGGTAGAACTATCTGAATAAGAGAGGGACATATATCTCCAGTTCCACACAAAAAAAGTTCTCACACTACTGAAAATACCATCCATGCAAAAATAATGAGGGAAAAACGGGAAGGTCTTACAGTTACCTTTCTGATTGCGAGAGCATTGAGTTATTGAATCAACAATAAAGAAAAGATCCACCCTCTTATATAAATTTGATTCGTTTTGCAGGCATTCAACAATAATATCAATCGCCTAAAAAACGAAACCAAAAAAAAAACATCAGAAAATCTGATAGATGGCAGTTGGTTGCATGGAAGGCCATGTTTGTCTTTTTCTTGGTAAGCTGAAGTCTGCATGCACGTTTATAAAGTAATATCTGCAAGCATTATCACTGATTCTTTCCAACTCCGTATGTTGATTACATAGGGTGCCATACCATGTCAAAAGCATAAAGAAACGGTAGATTCCATTCGTGATGAGAGCTAACCATGGTATTGTACAGCTTATATCCAAAGTAAGAAGGTACAACTGGGAGTATTGAACATGCCTCACCATTAACAGAACCTCACAGACATAGCTTAGTGAGACAACAAATATAGAATGGTGTCATGCTGATGCGGAGAGGATGGTATGGTGATACTGCTAGATGGAACTAGTGGCATGGTATGAATCGAAATATGATGACATTGCCATGAAACATGAACAACAAAAAACATTAGGATAACTAAAACAAATTATTTTCACAAGTATTCGCTAATCAATAACTCCAGTGCGACAATTGCAGAGGATGGATATTATCAAGAACAATTACACTCCATCTACCGTGAATTTGTTTTCTACCCTTTTACCGAAGAAACTTAGACATAAGAGCGTGACTCTAAGTGGAGTGATGAACAAATTGGGGGCACATGTGCATCAAAGCGAATTGGAGACAATATAAGAGAAGAGAAGAGAAGAGAAGGAGATAGAGGAGGGGAAAGAAGAGGAGGGAAGAGATGGGGGAAGGCAGACCTGACTGCATGTTGATGCGCTCATTCCTACCGTAGCGGTAGAACAGTCGGTCGAGCTCCAAGTGCGGGTGTCGTAGTCCAGGTTCCCCATGAACACGGGCCTCATCTTGTTTCCTCAGCAACAAGGAACCCCGGAACCAAGATCCAAGATCAACACACCAGAAAACCCTAGCAAGGGAGAGGAGATGAGATGAAATAAATGAGAGGTCCAAAACCCTAGCCTAGAGGAGGAGAGGAGGACAGAGAGCAATACCTGTGTTGTCGTACGAAGGAGAGAGGCGGCTAGGGCTTTGGTCGTCCCCATCTCCTGTCGCGTGGTCATCTTCCCAACGGCCATGACACATGCGAAGAGGAGGAGGCGTGCGGCGATGGGGTCAGCGCGGGCAAAGAGGAGGAGGACAGCGTGGGCAAAGGGGAGGAAGGGACGGCGGGCGCGGCGCGGGGGAAGGGGAGGCTCGGGCGAAGAGGAGGAGGCGTGCGACGATGGGGTCGGCGCGGGCAAAGAGGAGTGTGGCGTAGGCAAAGGGGAGGAAGGGGCGGCGGGCGCGGCGTGGACGAAGAGGAGGCGTGCGCCGATGGGGTCGGCGCGGGCAAAGAGTAGGAGGGCGGTGTGGGCAAAGGCGCAAAGGGGACGAAGGGGCGGCGGGTAAAGGCACAGCGTGAGGGGAGGCTCAGGCGAAGAGGAGGAGGCAAGCACAGGGCCGAAATCCAACAGCGAGCGCCGGGCGCGGAGGCGATCGGACATGTGTTTTTTCCCGAGCGACGTGGACACGCCGAGCGAGCCGCAATTCCACCAGCTTTAATAAATAGAATAGATACCATCAAGCTCTGGAAAGCATCCAGACAAGCCATTGCATCACCAAGCTTTTCAGTGGCAAGTGCCTAGAGGTACAAGCAGTGAACAGGAAACATAACAGTGTTTACAAACATGTATAACTTTAGTTTGTCTTGAAGACGGTGTGCGCACAGTGCAGTAGCTGTGATGCAATCTTCGTCTGCCGCTGGAATCCAGCATTTGTGCAGCCATTGTAGTGGTGCAGGCCCAAGATTGAACAACAGGTAGGCTACAACAAACCATCAGATAAAGCATTTTTCATCTTCTTTGGGTTACGGCAACAAGACTAACCAGTATCGGGAGTAGATCAGCAGTTCGTCACCGGTGGTCCTGAATATACTGATCACTCAAAACAATTCTCCACGACGCGATGGAGAGCTTTTTCAAAACACGCATGATCTTTCAAAACACCCATGTATAGCATATCATCATTTTTTTGCACGTCAGATTTAATAAAGCCAAGAGCAGGGAACTTTATTTTGTTTTTGAAATAATTTCGTTGGGGGCCGAAATCACCAAAATTTCGGAATTTCGGAATTTCGGTTCAAAATTTCGGTGGTTTTTCAAACTGGACGAAATTTGACCGAATTTTGTCCAAAATCAAATTTAGGATGTAATTTGTCTAAATTCAAATGTTTCTGAATTTTTTTTAACAAATTATAAAAATTTCAGAGGGGGACGAAATCGCCAAAATTTCGGCGACATTGTTTTCCTTGGCCAAGAGCCCCAATGCGTAAATAACACGCATGGAACAACTCATCAGGCGAAACATGCGTAAAATATCAATTCCATTTCATTATAAGCAGGATGAGCATACAAGCTTTCTAATATCTTAAGGACGTTCGTTTATTCTTGTTAAGGTATGAACTCCCCTTCTCTACTTCCATAATTCCATCTATCTTTTATCCAGGTTGATGCAAACTTTATTCAGAGACGCGCAGTGATCACGAATTCATTCTTGGGCAATGGGCATACTATCGCACCGTGTATGGGCCCATCCGAGTCGCGCTCTCTCGTTGTCATATATCACAATCTGATCCTGCATTGTAACGTCTGCAAAACGGAAGATCAGTGGAAATCATTATACAAATATGCATGGTGCCCAGGTTTTGGAAACTGGACTCTGTATGTCTGAACTTCGCACCTCCAATTATGTTCATTTCATCCAGAGAATGCCGAGATCCATCGCGTATGCCCAAGCACACATTCCCATCTTTCTGCCACAAACATGCAAGGTCATATTAGCCATTGTTCTTTCCTTCGATGATTTGTCGTTCACTGCTGGTAGTCAATTGAGTTATGGAATGTTTACAGAGATAATGAGGTAGTTTTCAGGAGGTATCTCCATGGTGGCTTTATTATGGCCATGTTGAAAGATCAAAGACAGTGACTTGAAAAACTTCTTGACGTCGGCGACAGATTTGAATGGCTTATCCCCTCCCCAGCATACAGGTAGAGCACGATCAGGCACCAGTTTAAGTGAGTCACCGAGAGCGTTTTTCATCTGCAAGATCCACATGCCATGAGTTCTGTGCAGCTTGATGTCTCTGTTCAAATATATGGGCATCAGAATGTACTGTGATTTGATATGTACCGCAGAAAGAGTTGCTTGGTATGGCTGGGCTGCAAAGTAGGTGTAGGTGCTACCACTGTCAAAGACCACCTCCATTGGATTCAGGCGTAGCGGAGTTCCATTGAAGTGCAGTTTTGCTGAGCCAGGTGAGTAGTAATTCCTGGAAAAACAATGTTGTATGATGTTTAAAGCCAAATGAAAAGAAAAGGAAAATCTCAGCCATAGCCTTCTCTAACTCTTTTACAGGTTATCTTCACACAGTGCACAAATCGATGGTGCGGGAATCATGAGACACTGAAATGGACGCCTACATCTTTGTCAAATCACCAGCACAAACAATTAGCAACATGCATTGTCTATGGTGTATATAATGCAATAGCACTTACCCGAATCTGCTCCGAACCATGGGGACCCAGGTTATGGCTGAGGGAAATTTGTCAACCCCAACGAGGAGGAAGCCTCCTCCTTTGATGCTGATACAATGGCCAATGACATGCCCAGTGATCATCCTTTCGTTCTTGAGCTGTGAGACCAGGTCCAGCTTGCCCCTCCCAAGCCCAAGGATGCCGTCCACCGGCGATTCCACCTGGAAGTTTGGCCCCACATCCTGATTGTGCCCGCAGCTGCGCAAAACAAAAGTCACCGTCGACAACCGAATCCGGTGGGCACTGATCACGCAAATGTTTCAGTTTGTGGCGTACCCAAAGGCGAGTTTGGGACTGGCTTTGGGGAGAGAGAACTTGTCGCCGCGGATGAGCACACCTTTTGACCTCCCCCCGTCTATGTATCGTATTTCGTAGGCGCATTTGTTTTGTGGTTGTGGTGTGCACATATTGGGTGTGTTATTCAGGTCTATGTGCAGATCAATGCAGAGCTGGTCTGTACATGGCACCAGCTTCTCCTGTGTTGACCAGTACATTGTTGCTTGGTGTGGCACCTGCAATGACCAAGGCAGCATGCATCAAGCACCAAACATTGGACCAGAGCAGAGATCATGCCAAGATTGTACGTTTTAAGCCAATCAAGGCCTAGAAATGAACAACAAAGTTGGCAACACCAGACAAGGGATTTAAGATCAGTGCCTCCTATGTGAACCATCTAAGAAAGGATCAATCATCAAACTAGGGCTAGCTACAAGTAGCCCAAGACAGTGTTCAGAATTCTGACGCAGTTATAAGATGGTGAGTATGTAACACTGTGTACTGTACTTTGTTGCAGCTGATGCAGGGCTGGCACTGCAGCCAGGTGAGGTTGCTGCCGGTGTCAATGTCCAGGAAGTACGGATGTGGTGGCTCCCCAATGCTGATGCTAACGTACAAGTGGCTGCAGATGCACATCAAAATTGTCTCAAATATCGCAGAAGAAGCTGATGCACAAAAAGTTCAGGAAGCTGATGCAAAGGTACAGCAAAAAGACCATTCTTGGAAAATAATTGAGACAGGAATCAGAAAATAATCAGCATTGGGAAAACTTGGGAGCAGGTCGCCAACGTACCCAGTTGGGTAGACATCGCCATAGAGCTGGAACACCATGTGGGAGGAGGATGCCATGAGTGGGAGCAGGAGCAGGAGGCCGACGATCGGAGTCCACCTGGGAGCCATGGTGGGGGGGAAGGAGCTGGAGTTGTAGGGAAATGGTGGTGTGGAATAGGTGGTTTCACTTCTCTTCTTCTGAAGCTCGCTAGCTCTCTGTTTCTTAGGATCGTGCAACCTACAGCTGCAGGGGATGTGATGTGAGGTATTTATAGGCGTTGGCTTGGCATCTCTCTATCCTGTGTGCAATGTTTTGTGCCATTTTGTTTCGTATTATGCGGTTTTGCATTTGCGTAATTTTGGATTCCAATTTTGATTTTCTTCTCTTCACGGTTCTGGCTTTCCGTGTGAGATTCCGAAACCGAATCCGTTTCAAGTCAAGTGGTTGCGCAGAAGGCACAACCCTAAACATCAAAAGAAAACGATTTCAAGATTTCCGGATATGCAATCTCATGTTAGTTCCCAAGGATTAGTGTCTAACATGTACCTATCTAAACAACATGGATCACAACCATAGTCAAATGTGCAAAAATAATAGAATCAATGTTACAATTTTGAAAAATAGGACCTTATGGCCCGATTTTTCATAACGCGGCCGACTGGCCAAATATAATCATGTTTAAATAAATCGCAGCGGAAGATAAACTTAAAAATAAAAGGAGAATACCAGGTTGGCATACCCAAAAACCATAAGCAACCAACTGGAGTTAAAGCCGTTGCATCTGCCGCTATCGCCCAGAAATGGAACGATAGTCGAAACCGATTAGTACGATGATCTTACCTGAAACAAGTGGTTAATTCAACTGAGTACAGAAGGTACTCGCAAGACTTACACAAACTAATAAAAAAGTGTTTAATAGGACCTATTCAAAGGATTAGAAAGTATATATGTTAAAGGCTGTCCAAAGGAAGGCAGTAATGGCATTAGTTTTGCACAAAGCAACAAGTTTTATTCCTATACTTTCTAATTTTTGCAAAGGCCATTTTGTAAACAATGTTTGGACCAAAAGACAACAAGTAAGAAAGTGATAATCATAATATCAACATATCAAAGTGGATGTCCACTTTGACAATCCAAACCGCATGGATACCCATCCATGCCGATAACCACAATTGCCCAAGTCAATTTTTATTTCTGAGTCTAAGATGATGTCAATCAAAACAAGTGTCCTCCGTAACCGTGGACACAGCTATTCGAATAGTTTTAACCCTGCAGGGGTGTACATCTTTACTCACACGACTTGATCAGCCCGTAAGCCTCCGAATAATAGTACACTTCCTTAGGTATACCGGTCGGGTAAACCAAGACTCGGTATTTTCAGCAAGTTGATCTTATTGAATTGAATTACCCTTGCGAGACGAGATCCCGCTTAGTACAAGCTACTAATAGAGCCTGCTAACCGGGGCAAGCAAATTGTGTTGGGAATGCCGACCCAATGAACTAAAATCTAAAACTGTGCTCACTCGTACATATTAAATTACAATCGGATCTCTATAAACATATGATCAAACACATGTCCTCACTCCACCTGTTCTCCAACTCAATAAAATCTTCACCTTACTTAATCAAGCAACGCTCATACACCGCGTGTGGAAGTACGTATGGTACTTGAATTGACAGCCCAAAGTTCGGTTCCTAATGATCCGGACAAGACTACCACAATGCCCAATTCTCGTGCACGAAGCACCCTCACTATCAATCACTTGTCCAGATCTAAATCATATTTTAATATACAGATTTTGTACTCAAAATTCACGTTCATAAATCTGAACAAAATCATAAAGAACAGAATGTTCAATGTTTCCCAAGATTGACAGGCTAACCCCATCAATCGATCTACCGTATCTACTGACCTGCATGGCTAAGCATTCACACAAATAATAAATATATCAACACATGATTCCTAACTTAAGCATAGGTGTATGGAGTAATTAAGGGAAAACCACAATGATAGGATATAGCTAACTAGTCTCACAAATTATTGATATACAGAAATAGCATGCAGGTAATTATTATTGCATTTCAAAATACTAAATTACCAAAACTAAGATCAAAATGATGCATAAGGATGCTTGCCTTGCTAGAAGTCCACTTGTTCACTCTCGGAGACGTAATTGTTCACTTCGCACAATTCGGAATCTAGAGAGAAAATATGATAACGAATAAACACCGATAAAACCGACAAATCCAAAATGCTCAAAAATGCATGACATTTACATACTAGTGAGATTATGATTCTATATGCATTTAGGTGTAAACTTTGAGTTAATTGGGGTTCATATAAATTTCTTATGGACTTTTGAAATTAATTCAATTTCTAGTGTAACCATAACAACGGACGATACCTAGAGCCTAGTTGATGTTGTTTGCCTTAACAGGACACCTAGTACTCACAAACACTCTTTCCAGGCATTCTATGTATACATCCACGATGATCATACAGTCAAAATCAATCCTCTTATATGCTCTCCTCTCAATTAGCTTTCTAATTTCTGAACAAGCATATTCAGAGGAAGAAGTTTATTTCATCACCTTACTAACTATTATGATAACTATTCACTTATAATTGAAAAGACAGAAGTTTATTGAATTTTTAACTTAACTAAGTTTGTGTGGATCTTTACTACTACTCAGGTCATGAACTTCTAATCTCTATTTTCTATTCAAATGGCTGTGAGTGGCTATCAAGTATTGTCAAACCTATTTAAGTACAGGATTTCACTAACACCATGAGGTTTGGAATTTTGAATGCTCCATTAACTAGTAAGCCTACTGACTGTTCTTTTCCAGAAGCATTTAGTTCTCCTTTTCTAATCAAACAACCTACTAAAGAACAACTCTAAGGACTGAAAAGTTACTAGCCCAACTTCATTCAGAGTTAAACTTTTAGATTAGTTATTTCATTTAAGAGATCTAGTTGATAGTTACGAAATTTTGGTAGCATTAGACCATTGGTTTTGAAAAAGGATTATACTGACAATTCAGATTTTCCTCTAAACCTTTCTCTGTTCAAATTCATAAAGGGGATTGTACTGTTGGGTCAACTTGGGTTGTTTCCGTCAGATAATTGTCTAAAGATTAAATGAACCAAGAAACTACTGGAGTTAGACAATCCATTAGACCGTTGTCATTTTTAATTGCCCTCAGATCAACTTTTCTGTTCAAATACTTATAACAGGACATTTTTCATAGCTAAAAAGCTACTAGCTGATTTCCCACAAATCTCACTTTCAAAACAGCCAGTCCACTGAAGTGACCTAATTGGCATACACAACATTTGTTAGTACTAAAACAGTTGGTTTGGCAAGAGGGTAACACTAACATTTCAGATTTTCTCCCAAACCACTTCTTCTCTCTGTACATCTATCTCATCAAAGAACTTTACTGTTTTGTTCTTTCCTCTCCTCACTAATTCACCTATACATATTTGTTTTCAGAAAAGCTGCTGTTGGCAGACCATTGTTCAACTAATTGAATTTAAGAAAATCTAACTGCTACACTAACAATGTCAAAAGCCTATTGACAACACTAAGTATCTCCAGGTTACTGTTGTTGGACAAATGCTCAAAGGCTAAAGAACAAAAGTATTACTAACTTCTAGACTTAGTGCTGCCAAGGCATACTGCCAATTCTGAAATTATTTAGACTACTCTTCAAACAACCTACAACAACAAGATTTCTCAAAACTAAAGTGCTATTAGTTAATCTTCTTTCAAATTCAAACTTTCAAATTAGCTAACTTACCAGTGACCTAATTGTCCAACCTAAAAGCTGCTAGCAAAAGATGTGTTGATCTGGGAATGGGTTCAACTGACAATTCAATATTTCAACTGAACATCTCCTCTGATCATCAGTTCATACAAAGAACTTCTATAGTTTTGACACTGATCTTTTCACTAACTTACTCATTCATTTGTCAGTTAGACTTAAGATCAATTAATTCATCACCCTTCAGTTGGCCTATACAGAAAAAGAACAGGGAGGCAGGGAGGCCAGCACAGGGGAAAACTCGGGCGGCTCGGGTCACGGCTCATCGCCGGCGGTGGAGCGGCGAGAAGGTGAAAGCGATGCGTGAATTGGAATGACCGAGAGTCAAGGAGGCTAGAGGAGGTGGCTTTGTGGCACGAGCGGCGTTGTGGCGGCGCGGCAAGGACGAACGACGGCCGGCCGTGGAGGTGAACCAGGGCGGTGGTGCTCGGGTAGAATAGAGGGCAAAGTAGGAGGAGCATGAGCACAAGGGTGCTAAGGGGAACTCACCGGAGTACTTGGTGACGACGGGGAGTGGCTGAGGTAGTCCGGCGACCGCGACCCGGGGCGGCGCGGCCGGTCCAACGCGGGGGCGGTGCTGTGGAGAACAAGAGCACCAATGAGTGGTCGGGGATGGTAGAGGGAGTTCATGAGATACTCATAGGGGAAGGAATCGAGCTGGGGCTCTTCGAATCAACGGCGGCAATGGTGGAGGCGGTTGCGGTCGGACTTGGAGAAGGAGGCAGGCGCGCGGCACTCCGGTGGCTCGAGCCCCAAATTGGCGGAGGGGATTTGATGGTGGGGTGATGGGGCGCCGTGTGACGCGGCTGCGGGTGGTCGGAGCTAGCCGGAGCGGCCGGAGCGGCTACGAGCGGCTCAGCAGCCGAGTGGAGCGCGCGCTTGAGCTCAGCGGCGCTGGCTTTTGGTGGAAGAGGAGAGGTGCGGCTGGAAAGGAGCTATGTGAGCTCGAGGCAAGGCTTAAGTAGACGGGCGGACGCTGCCCTCGGCGAGCTGCGGCATGGGCGGAGAAGAATTGCTGCAAGCGGGACCCGCTGGCCGGTGAGAGGGGAAAAAGAAATGGAATTCCCAGAATTTTAGAAAATGGCTGATAGATAAGTGAATTGTTAAATATCTTTATATATAAAAGAGGACGCACTTTGAGCTCAGCCAGGTGGCCATGTCATTAAGTTATTCTTAGCCGTTGGATTTCCCTCTCAGCTCGTCCTCGTCGTTCGATCGGGGCCGAGGATTTCTCGAAGCTCCGCTTACCACGCATCCCGACACGTGCTCTTCTCTGGTTCTTCAGTTGCCTCCATCTTCCACGTGTCGTCGCGCACCTTCCGGATCGCTCCAGTGAAGTTCGCCATTCGTTTCTCCGCCGCCTCACTCATATGCACCCCAGGTCTCGTGGCCCTTGCCGGCCTCACTGGCCTCGCCGTTTCTCCGCCACCATATACATCTGCACTCAGTCTCGTGGCCTTTGCAAGCCTCATCGGCCTCGCCAAGACAAGCACCACTGAGCCCTCTTGCGTCGGCCACGATTTCCCTCGCTTTTCTCTGACTCTTCTTCTCTGGCCATGCTTGCTAATAATGTGGCGGTGCCACCTCCTCGGCCTCTTCGTCGGCCTTGCCGGTGCCGGCCTCCTCGCCCACGACCCCGCCAAGAAGACCCCAAGCCTCCTTCTTCCCCGACCTTACTTCCCCCTTTTCCGCTTGATGGATTTGGATCTCGCTTTTCTCCGGCTCTTCTTCTCCTAGCGCCGCCGCCGCCGCTCGGTAATGTGGGCAGGGCGCCACCTCCACTGCCTCTTCATCGGTCTTGCCGGTGCCAGCCTCCTCGCTTCCCCCTTTTCCACTTGATGGTCATCTCCCCCATCTCCTCATTTCCCATCTTCCTCCCTCCCGTGGTCTTGCTCCCTTGCATCACGAGGCTCCTGGCTTCCCTCGCTGTTTGCCTTGCCTTCGGCTCCACTGCTGCGTCTCGATAGTGGCCCGCCTGCCAGGCCGTGTCTTGGCGTGGCTGCCCCCATGGTCTGACTTCATGCATGCCCCCATCATCTGCTCACCTCTGGTTCCCCGTGGCCTTTCTTTCTGCCACCATGGCTGCTGGTGCCCTCTGCCCTCGCCCACGCTCGTGTGGCTCCCTCTAGCGCCGCCTCCCTCCAGCTCACGCCCTCGTGCGCCTCCCCTGGTGCCCGGAGCCCACACCTGGCTCCTCCCGCTCGGCCCCGGCTCTAAGATGGCACCTCCCTATCCATGCCGCTTGGGTCGGCCCTATGGTGCGTCCGCGCGCCTGCTCGCTGGTCTGCGCCCTCGGCTCACTCGGCCTTCGGCCACTCGCCGTGCTCCTAGCCCTACTACGGATCGGCCGCATTCGCTAACAAGACAGCCAAGGACCCGAAGCTGCTGGTCAACTTCGTCCTCCAGATGCTCCGGTCCATCCAGGTACCACATTTTCTCTGCTTGCTTCCCTTTGCATTCTATCTTCCTTAGGACATAAAGATTAGTTGATATAGGTATCCTGCAGTTTTACAGCTTTATCACTTACTATGTTGCTTTTTTTGTGTTCTAGAGAGGGGGCAATTGGCTGAATTCCCTTCTTACGAGGGGAAGGAGACGTAGATCAGTGAGAAGATTGTGCCCCTCAAAGTTTGCTTCTCTGGCTGTTTGTTGCAGATTTGCATAGTATTTCGTTATCTTTTGTTTCGATTACATGAATGGAGTGTAGTGAAGTGATAGCTATGGCGAATGTGCATATTGACCTCCGAGTGAGCAGTGTTGTAGCTAGAGATCAGTTCTTTTGGGTAGGTGTACATTTGTAGATTTCATGAATTTTGTTATTGATGTAGAGTGTTTCTTTGCTTACCGAGTTGTTCAAACGTGTTATTTAACTACTTCGTAATTTTTTGTGGCTTTAGATCAACTTTCAGATACCAAGATATAGGAACCATTGAAATTGATCTTGAGGAATTTGCGAGGACATTATGTGACGATTTGAACATTACAGATCCTGAAGTTGGAATTTGGGGTATGCCTTCAGATCTTGCATTCCTGAAGAGCTTATTGCATTTTCGTTTTGGAACCCTTAATTCGATTAGAGCATCATCTTTAGGAATGGTGTTTTCCTTCACACCCCATCCCTATTTAGACACTGAGAATTCCCTCAAAATTGTGATTGAGAAGGGATGAGAAAATTGTTGCAGATTTATTAGTTTTGTACAAATGTCAACAATACCTCCCAGATTAGCAAATGCTAAGGCCGAAGAGAGCAATAAAATAATAGAAGTATTTGTAAATCATTGTGACAGAGATACTTTAACGACCGTAGGTGTAGGCAGAGTCAACAGTGACATAGAAGTATTTTACAGTAATTACACACATTGAAGGTTGCGTATTGCATGATATGACTTGTTTCTAACCTCTGTGGCCAAACTTATGCTTGCAAAGATTTATGATATATCTAATTATTGTCTTTGAAAAGATGTTAACCACGCTTAAGGAGAAGTTGAAGTTATGTCAAAAAAAATTGAAGCATCAAAAGAAATCTCAAAGAGGTTAATGATGGAAAGGAATCTGCAGGACCAGAAGGTTCAAAGGCTTGCAAGAGGAAAAAAGTGAAGAGGTTAATCATCTGTCGTTTCTTTTTCCTATTCTGATTTCATAGTGAATAGTTTATTCATTTCATATTTATTAAAATGTTGTTATTTTAACTATGCAGAAAAGTACAGTGGATAGAGTTTACAAGGATGAATGATGTATGCTAATGGCTCATGTTGCTGAATTAGAGCAACAAAAAGGGATAGTACAATGCATTTCTAAAGTGTCACTGAATCAACTATTTCCTTGAGAAATACTGAGGTGGATACGTTGCAAAATAGTCTCAAATGACTTGATGAGTTAAGAGAGTTCAAAGCGGTATGTATAAGATATAGAATAGCTACATTCAGTCTTGTTTTTAGGTTCTTTAGAATATTATATACTTTCATTTTGCATGATTTCGGGATGTTGACAGAAAGAACCAACAGACTACTGAGATTATTAAAAGGAAAGGAGCACAATTGGTTGAGCTTGGAAATCTTTATAAGCAAGAACAAGATTTTCTGAAATCGTTATTATAACACAATTGAAGGTATGCTACAAATAAAATATGTACAATCTTTTAGTTCTTATTGAACTATGTTTACCTTTTGCTTATTTCTACCTGCTACATGCTACATAGTACAGCTGCCTAAACAACTTCCTTTTTTATAAGTGTTGTTATTATAGCGTTTACTTTTTCTTCTGAAACCAACAAAGAATCAAAGTGAATGGACTATTTAGCTAACTGCAAATGATTATGCTGCAATGGCTACCTATTACAGTTGATGTCTATATGAGCAGTGAAAGCTTGCTGAGGGATCCTGCATTAAACTTCGACAATGATGTACTGCCGGCAAGGTATGCCACTAGCTGTACTTTTCATAACTCACCTCTACAATTGCTAAATTACCATGTTCATTTCAATGATATATCTACTCTGTGTGCTTCGTGCTTTCTAGGAACACCATGAGCACCTTCAAGAGTTGAGGACCGCAGTTTACCAAAACTACAACGAGAGAGTACTTGCCCCAGATTTACTTTACTGGTTCACTGGGGACAATCTCACATGCATATACAGGTACTTTGAACCCATCTCCATAGATTCGACAACAAAATTCCAAGTCGATCCAATTTTAGTTACAGTTTCGGTTACCAAATTATATTACATTGAGCACAAAACAGAAAATATATGAGAGTGTAATTATCCCTGCTTTGTTTTGCCTATGTTTACATTTCAAAAAAGATATGAGAGTGTAATCATTCCTGCTCTGTCTTGCCTATGTTTACGCTTCTAACTAAACCGCTAATGCCTGCTAACCAACGCTAATTTAGCTTTCTAATTTCCCTTCTTTGCTACAGAATGGGTTGCCTCATATATTTATATGCATTTTCTCATGTATGAAAGATTACTTGCTAGAGTATTGTGCTAGATCAGATCCTCTCTTTTTTTCCCCTTTTGCTTATTACAGCAACATATGTTGACCTGATTACGAAGTTCATAGCTTTCTATATAAATCGTATGCATTGCCTCTAGCCAAAACATATATGTTGTATAAACACCATGTTTTGTACCTCAGATATGGAGAAAAAAATGGTGGACGATGGTATATTGCTGCAGATAAAAACAGTTGCTATGATCATTCTGAACATTACTAGAATGATCATTACTGGACTCAAGATATACATTATCGCTATACACAGCATAGTAATCCTTATTTTGACAAAATGGCTATTAATTTGTTGATCTGAAAGTAGATGTTGTGTCTTGCATGTTTCTTTTACATTTTTAAGTCAGAACCTCCACACTGATGATCTCTCTTTCGTTTCTGATAGATGCTTATTCGTAAAAAGATTCTAAAGTACCAGCCAACACAGCATTTTGGTTCCAAAGGAGATGCATGATTCTGGAATCCCTTAGCTTCGAACTTTTTTAACTACTTTAGATGCTTATTGATATATCGTCTACTATGTTTCTACCTTTTCCTGCTCTACCATGTTTTTGTTCCTGATAAGTTAGATGTATGATCTCTGAAATTGATATATTGGATGGACAGAGGCATATCAGGTTTTGCTACACTTCAACCACACAGATGTATATCATAGCATTTCCTATCTAATTTTTAAGCGTACTTTGTATACATGATACTGCTGCAACATATATGTATACACACACGCGCGCGAAACTCCCAAGTTGTCGTCATACATGGGATTTTCTTTTTTGCTCATGACAGAACGTCTTGTGTCTCCGCTAGTAGTTATCAAGCTCCAAAAATTATAAAAAATTTAGTGGAGGTTCCTGACAAAATAGAACTCATTAAAAAAATTCTAAATACATTGTTCATGATTTATTCACTTATTTAAAATTCATTTAAAGTAGATATTTATGAATTACGTTTGAATTTTTCTCAAGGTTAAATTGAATTCTAAAAATGTGATAAAATTCATTTTTATTCATGATAATTATTCTAATATTTAAATAAATTGTTTTCTAGAGATTTTCATGAGCTTTTATTTTAAATTTCTTTTATGGCTTTAGTTTGAATTAGAGGTTTACATTTGGTTTAAATTTTTCAAATGCATAAATTATGCACATGCTCCAGAAATAACATAAAAAAGTTTATGAGATGCATATAAATCCTATTTAATAAAAATGGGGATGTGACAAACCTACCCCCTTAAACAGAATCTCGTCCCGAGATTCTGGTAGTTCGAAAATCAGAACGAAAGACTGTGACAAACCTAGCTGGATTTGCTCACTATGTCTTACTTCGTGTTTCGTCGCAAACCGAACTGAAATCCAAATTATGTGAGGTTCTTCCTAAGTTTTAGGTCCTAAAGAGTGGAGCTATGTCAAAGGATTTTCCAAGATCCTTCTTTTGTGTGTTTCCTAGGCGGTTCTTTCAATTCTAAACAAAATGCACCATCTGTTGTCTTAATTTCCCTCAAAGACAGAGCTGAGAGATCTTGATGAATTAACATGACGTTGCTGACACATTTTCCTTTCCATTGCTTTGTTTAACCTTTCCTTTCTTGATTTGAAGGCATTTTCAACATATCAAGCTCCGTGTCGTCTTCTGATAGAACGAAAAGACTACCTACAAGGGAAGAGTCACTTAAAGGGAAGGTTCAGATTCGAAATCAAAGGGGGTTTCTTAGCAATTGTAGTTTTTAGGTAGGAGGATGACACAGCTCCATTCAGTCAACCGAAATAGGCATCGATCGATAGAACGGGAGGATTGGTTAAATGGTAATCTAGTATCAACATTGGGATATTGTGCAGAGATGAGAGAAGATAAAGCAAGGTTACTGGTAGTCTCACTTAACCCTTGCTTCGCTAGTTCTAATTGTCCGGCTTGGAAAAGAATGCATTGGACGAATGCATGAAAAGATGTATAAATGCAATTAACTTCATGAAAAATTTAGGGTTGTCTAGTGAGAGTGCAATGACTCACATGCATATTTACATGATTCTGTCAAAATGCAACGAAATAATTTCGTTGGTGTTAGGTGAGTATGAGATTTAATAAATAACATGTATTCACACTACCATGATCTGGTCCTTAGTATACAATCGAAAAAGGCCTAGGGCATGATACTTAGGTCAATATTCTTAAAATTCTTAAGATCACCTAGCAGCACTGGAGCACAATTTCATCATTTTAGGTCAAAAATTACACAATAGTAAGGAATGGGTTTCTCTTTGACAGAGTATAGAACTACAGGTATAACCTAATCTGGTTTAATTACGTTTAGTTGAATAACAATAAAATAAGCTATCCTCAGTTCAAATAAGCTATCCTCAGTTCATGTTATGACATCTTCACTCATCAACAATTTAAGAGACAAACATGTTGTTTAATTTTACGACAATCTAGCATATCAAGTTACACATCCATGATCTCCAAATTTTTAAATTCACACAAGAAATCTATATGAGCATGGTAAGTTGTTAAATTCCAATTTAGTTAACAATTTTAAGATAAAGCAAATTAAGGGAAATTTCAATTTATACTTCTATAGACTAGTCATTTTCGGCAGCATATCTAGTGCACAAGCACCATTTGGTGCACATATGCAAAAACTTTTAGTTTGGGTATCAAATTAGCATAAAAAATTCTGAAAAAAAATTCTAGATGTAATTTATGGTATTTTGTTCCACCCTTTAAAATTTGAAGTTCAAACTCAAAGTATGTTAGAAGAAACAAAAAAGAGAAGTTTACTGTGAATAGTAACATTTGCCTTTTTTTCGCTTTGCTTTTGATCTATCATATGTCAGAAATTTCTCTTTTTTGTTTCTTCTAACATACTTTGAGTTTGAACTTCAAATTTTAAAGGGTGGAACAAAACACCATAAATTACATCTAGAATTTTTTTCAGAATTTGTTATGCTAATTTGATACCCAAACTAAAAGTTTTTGCATATGTGCACCAAATGGTGCTTGTGCACTAGATATGCAGCCGTCATTTTCATGCTTTAATATCAAGATGAAATACTAAACATGCATCTTGATTTATATAAATCATTTTTTGTTATGATTCTTGCTAACAACCTGGGTAACCAGATATACTTAAGTTAACTTAAAACTATATGCATGATCAAAGTGTAGGAATTATTAGGGGTGCAAATGGAGCGGATAGTTTCCGACCGACCGACCGAATAAATGTGAGCAAAATTCGAATCTTTTCCCGGATATCCAGAGGTTTTTTTTGGATTCAGATCCGGATATTTTTCACCGGATACGGATTCGAATTCGGATAGTCAGTTATCCGGTTTATTCGGAACTATCCGGAATTAAAATCGGATACAACCGAATACTATCTGAATTTTCACGCGAGAGCTGACGCCGACGCCACGAACATCTCCGCGGTCCCGCCTCTAGCCAAATTTCAAAACCAAAAAGGCCAAAACCCAAATCGCTGAGGCGCGGCTCAATCTCACTCTCACTCTCAGTCATAGCTCCCAACCCTACCTCACCGTCACCGCCGCCGCCGCCCCCCCATGCTCCCTCCTCTCTCCTCACTTCTCAAGAAGTCCTCCCCACCCGAGCCCTCCCATCCGCTGCTCGCCTCCCACCTCCTCGCCACCGCCGCTCGCCTCCTCCTCAGCCTGCCGCCTCCTCCTCCTCAGCCTGGCCGCCGCCTCCCTCCTCCTCTCCGCCTCCCCCCCACCCCCTCATGTTCACAACCATCCTCCTCGCCATCACTGCACTGCCTCCTCCTCCTCCTCAGCAATGATCACCACCACGCCCACCGCGCAGACGGCCAACGCCCACGTCGTGCTCCAGAGAGAGTTAGTCTGTGTCGTCAACGAGTTCATAGTTGTTTGCAAGGTATAATTTACAAATCTGTACATGCCTCATCCAAAGAAGCTAGTGTTGTAGGGCTACTTGTATAAAACTTTGCAATATTGATGCCCTAATCACCATAAGGTAGCTTCACGGTGTATGGTTCTAAGTGTTGGTGGGGATCTAGACCGAGAGTGAAGGAGGTAGTGTTCAATTTTGAATCATCATATAAAGAGGTTTGACCAGATTTCGATTAAGAGAACGAGAGCACTTTGTCTCAGGCTTATTTGGGTCGCTAAGCCCTCAGAATAAGTTCCATTCCTTGGCAAGCTTCGTGAGAGGTAAAACCATCTTTACAATTCGAGATTCACACTCTTCATTCAGAATCGTGACATGTGTTTAGAAAACATCAAAACAAAGGTTGGACAAAGATGCGCTTCTCCTTTGAATGTAAATAATCAAGATAACTTATCCATGTAAGCCATCACATTATTCTTTAGAAAAAAATTTACTAGTTCCAACAATGTTTAAAAATAGGAGGAGATCTCAATGCACCCTTTCACTCCAAAGTTAACGAGTTGGTAATCTCTTCCTCCCTTCTAACTAACATGACTATAGGGTACTTAGGTTCACATGTTTCGCTTCCATCAAGCTCGCGCATGGCTAACTTAAGGTGCTGTCAGCTTGACATACAACTACCTCCATCTTGTCATTGATACTCCATATTTAATAGGCTAATTGCAACATTTGAGTGACGATCAACATTGGGTGTTAATTCAAGATCGAATTAAGTAATTGTTTCCTTGCTCCCGCTAATCTGAGTTTTTGTTATGTTTCTCTAAATTTGCATGACCATTGCATGTATGTAATACAATTGGTAAATAGTTTTGTGCTCTTTTATGAACTAACATTGATTTACCTGTCCATCGCAGTTGGCACAAAGTTATTGGGTTAGCATAAGTTGCTATATAAGTGATCAAGCAAGGTAGTCAACATTGTGGTACTAATTATTTATTAGCATATTTCAGCGACAGTTTTGTGGTAGGTGCTTCCTCCCTTGCTTAACAATGTATGACATGTTTCTTGTGCTCCTGATTATGAGTGGAGAAAAACTACTTCTCTGCAGGTTGATAAAGAGGAGGTACGCTTGCACAGGACGGTTGCTTCAAAGAAGGATGAATACTACTTGGATGGGAAGCACGCCGTATATTGTCTTATGTCCTAAATGACCCACCGGTGTTATATCTTGTCGCTGATCGCACTCCACTTTTGTTGATATTTTGTTCAAGAAATCAAGTCATGAATCACCGGAGAGTGCCGGGTTTCTCTTGTTCTAATCCATACTACGTTGTCCAAAGAAGGAAAGGTAACAATTATTCACCGACTGCTCCCATGATCTTCTCAGGTAGAATGCTAACAAAATTTTCATGTGTAGATCACGTTCCTTACCCTAATGAAAGACTCTGAATGATTGGATCTTCTCAAAGAGATTGGTGGTACACGTATTTATGAAGATAGACGGCGTGAGAACTCGAAAATAATGCAAGAAACAGCAAGTTCAAATCTCCATAATTTTTATATTTTATGAAGTGACTGTTATGGCATTCATTCATATGCTTTATTAACAACCAACAAAAGGAAGCAGATTGATCAAGTTGTCCGCTACTTGGAGGACAAACCGAGAGAACTTGATGAAGAGAAAGAAGAACTCAAAAAGTACCAAAGAAATGGACAAACAAAGAAGATCACTTGAGTATACTATATTGGACCATGAACTAAATGATGCTAGGAATGAATTGGCTTGTGAAGATTCTACCATTTTTGTTATGTATGCATACTTTTTCGCTTTTTGATATGTCATCCAAATTGGAATAGTCGACTTAAAAAAAATGAATGGAGGCCTTGGGATCGAGTTTGACAAACAAACCATTAACATTTCCTACCCAGGTTGATTGTCTGACTATCTTTTGGGTGGTCTTCCATCCTGATGGAAGAACCTTTTGGTTCTTGGTGCCCCCTCAACATGACCACAAATCCTACAGTATAGAAATTGCATTAAGATATGGAAGAATGCCAATGCTCTTCGAAGAAAAAAAGAAAGAAAGAAAAACACATATTTACGGCATGTGCAACCAGCCAACTACCCACTACGCCATTAACCATTCTGGTCTGTGCAACTTAGTTTTCGGGAGAGCACAGATGCACCACTTTAAAAAATATTTGTGGAAGCCAATGTGATAGATTCACTTTTCATGTTCACAGCGAAGGCCTCTTTGGTTTTATTGACTGCTTTTATAATCAGAGGAATCCTACAATTTATTACTTCATACTTATGTTTAATGTCAGTCAGATGGTTCTTGTTAGTGGATTTCCTATGAATTGATGCGAATTAGTTTTCCGCTTACCTTCCCTGTAAACTGGAGTAATTAAGTGATACCATCTGTATGTGTTTCAATTATAATACAAAAGAATGCCCTTTTTCATCTCATTGGTTAGGTCATACTGTGGAGCTATTCAATGATCTTAAAAAAATCATTGCATTGTTCTCGCTGAGACAAATCACTTTGCTTATGAATGTTATCCACTAATTCCATCGCCATCGTTATCTCGTGTTTCTTCAAGAGCATGTAATATGCCTCACCATGGTCCATACATCTTGCCTATCCACTGCTTTTTAATTTACTTCTAAACATCTCTATGTGTGCCATAATTTATGCCAGCCATGTCTATTATTATATCACCTCGCACAACTACTCCATGGAGTTCTAGCTGCTGTGCTAGGCATTATCACCAAAAATACATGTTTCTAGATCAAACCTTTTGAATTCTGATATCATCATTCCTGCTCTATTCTATTATGCTTATTCTATTCAATTCATTTGATTTCCCTCTTGTTAGATGGATGATAACCGAAGAAAAATTTCTGAAAGAATGTCCCATGCGGACAATGAAGTGGTAGATGTACGTGAGAAGATCAAGAGTTTTGACAAAAAATAAAAGTCTCAACCAAAGGGATAAGTGATACCAAGGCTCAAAAGGAAGGTGCATTTATTCATCTTTTCTTTGGTATTTATTAATTTGATTTCCCTTTTGATTTGGGCCTTATTGGGTCTTATTTGGGGTGAACAAAAAAAAAGCTTTAGTTACATTTGGATAGAGATATTGCATGGGTTCTACTTGCCCATGGATATATGGTGCAGCCCACTTATACTATCCCCTCACATCTCTCGTACTCTTTCATTTAAGCCTACGCTTGGGCCCAGACTTGTCATTTAGATTTAGGCTTGAATTGACTAAGATGCAACTTGGTCAGATACTATTCAATTGTGTTAATTCCCATCAGTGGCATTGATTAACTGGTCGTTGTTCTTGATTGAAGTTCCAATGTGTATCTATAAAGCATTTATGAATTAATCATATTTACTTGCTTGTCTTCATAATCCATAATTCCCTAAACAGAATATTCAATTCAAGGTAATTTTATGTAAGCAAGCTCACCTGCCTTATAGACCGTGTGAGGTGTGAGTTGTAATTTGTGATTTGTGAACTTGTGACTTGCTAGTTAGTAGTTACACTTGCTTACTTAGCCCCTGTCATGTACTTACTACTTGCTAGTTGGTAGTTACTGCTACTTGCTTAAATAGCCTATGTCATCGTGTGTTATATTTAAATTTGTTTGTTAAACTACTAATCTAGTTGCATTTTGGATATGTCGTATGGTTGTTTGATCTTTATTTGTGCGATATATATGGTTTATGTTTTCGTGCAATATCCAAATAAGTATTCGTGACCGAGACAATCCGTATTCGGCTCGGCATGTATTCACACTGTATTCGTGACCGAGACTATCCGCATTCGTATTCATATCCGGCACTGTCCGTGTCCGATTCTGAATCCGAGAAAAAATATGGAAAAAGATACGGGATGAGCGATATCCGTCCGTATCCGCTCCGTTTGCACCCCTAGGAATTATGATGCCTAACACATACTTTGAGGTATCTTCTACCCCCCTTAATATTTTGGTGCATAAAAAACGAGATGAGGAAAGAATGAGCATAAGGTGAGTAAACAGGCAACGGGTATGCAACTTAATTTCTTGTCATGAATGCGCCATTCTGAAAACCCTGAAACTCAAGATCCAAATGGGTGTACAAAGGCTCCAAGGCTAGTACAAGATACAATCAAACCATGGTTAGTTTTCCGATATAGTTGCTATACATGCTACCCATAGGCGATGCGCAACTATTTGCAACGAAAGAGAGCAAATGATTATATTACAAAATACAACGTCTACAAGCTAAGGATAATAATTATGGCATATATAATCTAATCCCTAACTTAATCCTAGTATTGCCGGAAGACAACTTCTTCTCATCCTTTCGCCATTGCTCTCACCTGCGACTACTTAACGTGTCTATTGTTAGAAAAGGGAGATGAGCAATAGAGAAAAATTATTTTGAACAATCAAATGAATGGTGAGGTAAGAATTAGATGCTAGGATGGGTAAGAAAGAAAGGAATTATATTACTTGCATTTTTGCCAAACTTTTGCTAGTTTGAAAATACTCTTTACAGACCAAAATCCTAACAATGTCCACTGCTACGGCTTTAACCTTCAGTCGATACAGCTCTGATACCAACGCTGTGAGATCCCGAAACCGATTCCGTTTCAAGTCAAGTGGTTGCGCAGAAGGCACAACCCTAAACATGAAACGAAACCGATTTCAAGATTTCCGGATATGCAATCTCATGTTAGTTCCCAAGGATCAGTGACTAACATGTACATATCTAAACAACATGGATCACAACCATAGTCAAATGTGCAAAAATAATAGAATCAATGTTACAATTTTGATAAATAGGACCTTATGACCCGATTTTTCATAAGGCGGCCAACTGGCCAAATATAATCATGTTTAAATAAGTCGCAGCGGAAGATAAACTTAAAAATAAAAGGAGAATACTAGGTTGGCATGCCCAAAAACCACAAGCAACCAACAGGAGTTAAAGCTGTTGCACTATCTCCCAGAAATGGAACGATAGTCAAAACCGATTCGTACGACGATCTTACCTGAAACAAGTGGTTAATTCAACTGAGTATAGAAGGTACTCGCAAGACTTATACAAACTAATAAAAGAAGTGTTTAATAGGACCTATTCAAAGGATTAGAAAGTATATATGTTAAAGGATGTCCAAAGGAAGGCTGTAATGGCATTAGTTTTGCACAAAGCAACAAGTTTTATCCTACACTTTCTAATTTTTGCCAAGGCCATTTTGTAAACAATGTTTGGACCAAAAGACAACAAGTAAGAAAGTGATAATCATAAAATCAACATATCAAAGTGGATGTCCACTTTGACAATCCAAACCGCATGGATACCCATCCATGCCGGTAACCACAATTGCCCAAGTCAATTTTTATTTCTGAGTCTAACGATGATGTCAATCAAAACAAGTGTCCTCGGTAACCGTGGACACAGCTATTCGAATAGTTTTAACCCAGCAGGGGTGTACATCTTTACCCACATGACTTGATTAGCCTGTAAGCCTCTGAATAATAGCACACTTCCTTAGGTATACGCTGGGTAAACCAAGACTCGGTATTTTTCAGCAAGTTGATCTTATTGAGTTGAATTACCCTTGCGAGACGAGATACCGCTTAGTACAAGCTACTGATAGAGCCTGCTAACCGGGGCACACAAGTTGTGTTGAGAATGCCGACCCAATGAACTAAAATCTAAAACTGTGCTCACTCGCACATATTAAAATGCAATCGGATCCCTATAAACATATGATCAAACACATACGTCCTCACTCCACCTGTTCTCCAACTCAATAAAATCTTCCCCTTACTTAACCAAACAGCGCCCATACACCACGTGTGGAAGTACGTAAGGTACTTGAACTGACAACCCAAAGTTCGGTCCTTAATGATCCGGATAAGACTACCACAATGCCCAATTCTCGTGCACGAAGCACCCTCACTATCAATCACTTGTCCAGATCTAAATCATATTTTAATATACAGATTTTATACTCAAAATTCACGTTCATAATATACAGAATAGAATGTTCAATGTTTCCCAAGATTGACAGGCTAACCCCATCAATCGATCCATCAGATCTCATCGACTGCATGGCTAAGCATTCACACAAATAATAAATATATCAACACATGATTCCTAACTTAAGCATAGGTGTATGGAGTAATTAAGGGAAAACCACAATGATTAGGATATAGCTAACTAGTCTAAAAAATTATTGATATACAGAAATAGCATGCAGGTAATTATTATTGCATTTCAAAATACTAAATTACCAAAACTGAGATCAAAATGATGCATGAGGATGCTTGCCTTGCTAGAAGTCCACTTGTTCACTCTCGGAGATGTAATTGTTCACTTCGCGCAATTCGGAATCTAGAGAGAAAATATGATAACGAATAAACACCGATAAAACCGACAAATCCAAAATGCTCAAAAATGCATGACATTTACATACTAGTGAGATTATGATTCTATATGCATTTAGGTGTAACTTTTGAGTTAACTGGGGTTCATATAAATTTCTTATGGACTTTTGAAATTAATTCAATTTCTAGTGTAACCATAACGACGGATGATACCTAGAGCCTAGTTGATGTTGTTTTTCTTAACAGGACACCTAGTACTCACAAACACTTTTTCCAGGCATTCTATGTATACATCTACGATGATCATACAATCAAAATCAATCCTCTTATATGCTCTCCTCTCAATTAGCTTTCTAATTTCTGAACAAGCATATTCAGAGGAAGAAGTTTATTTCATCACCTTACTAACTATTATGACAACTATTCACTTATAATTGAAAAGACAGAAGTTTATTGAATTTTTAACTTAACTAAGTTTGTGTGGATCCTTACTACTACTCAGGTCATGAACTTCTAATCTCTATTTTCTATTCAAATGGCTGTGAGTGGCTATCAAGTATTGTCAAACCTATTTAAGTACAGATTTCACTAACACCATGAGGTTTGGAATTTTGAATGCTCCATTAACTAGTAAGCCTCTTGTTGTTCTTTTCCGTAGCATTTAGTTCTCTCTTTTCTAATCAAACAACCTACTAAAGAACAACTCTAAGGACCTGAAAAGTTACTAGCCCAACTTCATTCGAGAGTTAAACTTTTAGATTAGTTATTTCATTTAATGATCTAGTTGATGATTCTGAAATTTTGGTAGCATTAGACCATTGGTTTTGAAAAAGGATTATATTGACAATTGATTTTCCTCTAAACCTTTCTCTGCTCAAATTCATAAAGGGATTGTATTGTTGGGTCAACTTGGGTTGTTTCACGATAATTGTCTAAAGATTAAATGAACCAAGAAACTATCGGAGTTAGACAATCCATTAGACCGTTGTCATTTTTAATTGCCCTCGGATCAACTTTTACTGCTCAAATACTTATAACAGACATTTTTCATAGCTAAAAAGCTACTAGCCGATTTCCCACAAATCTCACTTTCAAAACAGCTAGTCCAATCAAGTGACCTAATTGGCATACACAATATTTGTTAGTACTAAAGCAGTTGGTTTGGCAAGAGGGTAACACTAACATTTCAGATTTTCTCCCAAACCACTTCTTCTCTCTCAGACATCTATCTCATTAAAGAACTTTCTTGCTTTTGTTCTTTCCTCTCCTCACTAATTCACCTATGCATATTTGTTTTTAGAAAAGTCTGCTGTTGGCATACCATTGTTCAACTAATTGAATTTAAGAAAATCTAACTTCTACACTAACAATGTCAAAAGCCTATTGACAATCCTAAGTATCTCCAGGTTTCTGTTGTTGGACAAATGCTCAAAGGCTAAAGAACAAAAGTATTACTAACTTCTAGACTTAGTGCTGCCAAGGGATACTACCAATTCTGAAATTATTTAGACTACTCTTCAAACAACCTACAACAACAAGAGTTCTCAAAAATAAAGTGCTATTAGTTAATCTTCTTTCAAATTCAAACTTTCAAATTAGCTGACTTACTAGAGTGACCTAATTGTCCAACCTAAAAGCTGCTAGCAAAAGATGTGTTGATCTGGGAATGGGTTCAACTGACAATTCAATATTTCAACTGAACATCTCCTCTGATCATCAGTTCATACAAAATAACTTCTATAGTTTTGACACTGATCTTTTCACTAACTTACTCTTTCATTTGTCAGTTAGACTTAAGATCATTTAATTCATCACCCTTTAGTTGACCTACACAGAAAAAGAACAGGGAGGCAAGGAGGCCAGCACAAGGGAAAACTCAGGCGGCTCGGGTCACGGCTCATCGCCGGTGGTGGAGCGGCGAGAAGGTGAAAGCGATGCATGAAATGGAATGGCCGAGAGAGGTTGTTATTGCGTACTTTGAAAGAGAAATGGTAGGGAAACATATTGTTACATGTCCTTACCGGCTGCGGATAGCGATTGGTGTCCCAACGGCGGTCAGGATAGTCGTAGGAGTAGTTCGCATGCCAGACTGAGCTGGTGCTTGGACTTAAAGAACTTGCATCTGTCCCTGCACCAACATCGGGGCGGCGTCTCCCCCTCGGGTGGGTGTTGCGGCGAATGCTCGGTTGGAATGTTGTGGTAGGGGTTGGGGCTATAGGGGGCAGCGTCATTGCGGGGAGGTGGCCTCCTGGCACGCTCCCATTATTCCTCCTGGGCCACATACCCCCTTTGCATTTCGTGGATCTCCTCCCAGTGCTTATCCAACTGAGTGAGATTGTGTTAAAGTCTGGATGCAGGAGAACCCGACGTGGAAGGGGTAGTACTTATATGCCGAGCTGGCACTGCGTACGCGGCTGCATTGTAATTCATTTGAAAGAAATTTGTGTCCGCGAGACAGCGGCTCTGAGGAGACTCGTCGAGTCATGTCGCTGCGCAAAGCTGACTCGTCGAGTCACGTCGCTGCGCCAAACTGACTCGTAGGTTAATAGGGCACAGGAAGCATACCCGAGGAGGAATCATGTGGCAACGCTGCGTCACGTCTCTGCGGGAAGCAGACTCGTTGGGTTATGTCGCAGTAGGAATCGGCCTCATCAGGTCACATCGTCCTGAAAAGCTTACTTGTCGGGTCATATCCTAGTTTCTAGAGAGTGGTCAAGTTGTGGTTTGTAGAGAGTGGTCTCTTCCTGCTTTGTAGAGAGTGATCATGTCCTGCTTTGCAGAGCGAGGTCACGTGGTGCGCTGCCGAGCGAGGTTACGTCGTGCATTGCAATTACGACAAGAGATTGACACTTAAAATATAGTTAAAATTTACAATTACGATACAATTAGTTTCACAGAATTTACAACAAGCAAGGTACTTACTGAAGTACAAGTTACAACATGCTAGCAGTTTTAATCTTAGTACCACTACGCACCCAACAAGGATCGGTCCTACACTTCACGCCAGTGTTCCTACGTGTCGACAGGCTCCTTGCAAGTTCTCGCAGTGTGGCCTTCCTGACGGCAGCGACCGCAACGTCTAACTGCCGCTCCAGCTTCCTCTTTGTCCATATCATTCCTAATGTGACAACTTTGCCGACGTCCCTTCCCCCCTTCAACAGGTCAAGATTTGGAATCCAAGTCCTCCGTACAATATCCAACGTGTCAAAGTTGCCCACAACCCTAAAGCCTCTTAGTTCGCCGCACCACGCCTGCTGCACCCTCTCCTTCATCAAGTACTCCGATATGAAGTTCGATGGGTCCATATGGATGGTCCCGCACGCGGCGACGACATGAGAGCATGGCTTGTGAAGAAGCTTTGGCTTGTTGCATGTGTAACTAGGTTCATTCACATGGTCTCCAAGGTATACCTCATGGGTTACAAGAGACCGAGCTGTCCCAAATCCAGCTTTGTCCCGAAGAACCACGTCGAAATGATGCTCCGTACTGCCTATCACGAAGACCGTGTGTGAATGACCCTTCTCGGTCTTGGCCTGTATGTATGCTATAAGTCTCGAGTAGTACGGTGTATGTGGGTTAGCTGCATGAAGTGCCACATTTGCATGCCTTTCCCTCAAATATCCGATTTTACCATTTAGAATGCCTTCTACGATGACGACGAGGGGCTGAGAATGGAGGCCCCTAATAACCTAGTTGTACACCTTGGCAAGGTTAGTAGTCATCATGTCGTACCTTACACTGTCCGTGTCGTGCAGCAAGGACCACTTCTCTAATGGCTCGGCCTTAATCCAATGGGAGAAGTACCGATGTCCCTCGAGGTCCTCCATGTCAAATGGGGAGGGTCGAATGTGTGAGGCGTTCGGGTTGCGCCGCCCCAGGAATGAGCGGACGCTTGTTCCTCTTGACGACATGCTTCCTGGTGTGCACCTCCAACATCTTCCACAACACATCAAATTTATACTGCTGGTTCTGCATAGCAAGCCTCTTGAACAGCTTCATCAACGGTTGCTACCAAAACTGCTTGAAGAAGTTGGCCCCCAGATGACGAATGCATCATCTGTTCCTCATGTCTGGCCAAGGGTACGGCTCATCGAGGTCTTGCTGAAATTTTTGGATGGCCTTCATCATCCCAGGGTGGCGATCATGGATTAAGCAGACATTAGGACGTGCTCCAACTACTCCCTCCTTCAGATGTCAAAGGAACCACAACCAGCTATCGAAATTCTCACTTTCGACGAAAGCGATGGCTAAGGACAGAATCTGATTGTTGCCATCAATGCCAATTGCTGTCAGGATCATGCCCTTGTATTTTCCAGTTAGAAATGTCCCGTCCAATGAGATCACGGGCAACATGTGTCTGAATGCATCGATGTAGGGACCGAAGGCTAATCACCCACTGAGATGAGAAGGAGAACACATAACGATAGGGCCCATGGTTTAGCTACCTGTGAAATCCAATGGAGATGCTCTAAAAGAGATTGAGTTTTCCTAGTATCGTAAAATGAGTTGTTTTGACCTTTTTCTTGAACAAAACTAAGTTGCTAAGGACTAAAAAAATAGGGCTCCGGTATCATATTTGTCATAAATTGTTGATTATTCTAAGCTGATTAAAATGTTATATTAAGAGTGCAGGGAAACTAGTAAATATTTACTAGATAAAAATGTATGTCTTAGCACACATTTATTAGTTGAAAAATACATCCACCATATTGTCGAACCCGGATTCCGAGAATCCAAATCCTCTGTGAAAACACTGTGTTATTCGCTGGATCAGTAGATAGCACTCACACATACATCACTGAATCAATTCATACATGGCATAGTTAAACCTTACCATTCATTAATTAACACATCAGAGTTTACATAGACCGCATCAAGTCAAGTTTTACAATAAGGGCCGAACAGGCCAAAGATTACATTACAAAAGTAGCGGAAGCGACAACGGAAGCAAAAGGGTGAGATCACATCTCTCCACAAGCAAGTGACTGGGGAAAACCCGTGTGCGTCCGATATTACCCAAAGACTCAGATAATATAGGATGCACGCAAGCACCAACGGAGTCAACTAGACTGGGGCGAGACTAGAACAACTAAAGACTAAACTACGCTTCATCATCTCCTAGGCCTTCAATTTTTGGATCCTCGTAGTACACGTAGTCTTCAGGATTTCCTGCTTCTGAGGGTTTTGGGGAAAGAGCGAGAATGAGCACAACTTCCGTGCTCGCGACCCAATGCACAATGCAATAATATACATGCAAGGCTTAACAAAGATGGCTCGGGTTCTTTTATTTGCTAAAGCAATATTTTCAATTATCATAATTACAAAGTCCTATCACTTAGCATTTTAACCAAATTGCATTTTATTAAAGAGAGTAATTGTGCAATATTTATTTCAGTAGAGGTTCCCTCTGTCGGAAACTCTACCTTATGCTTCATTTGATTGGAGCTACCTCCATTATTAACACCACTGAGCTTGACGGCTCTGGTAACTTCTAACCTCAGGGCTAGGTGAGCCCATCACATTTTTATTCCACCCACAAAGGTTTTTGAAATAGAACTAACTCAAGTAAAGTTCTCATGTCCGCCTTTGACCGTAGGTACGGCTGTTTAAACAGTTTAGACTCTGTAGAGGTTGTACACTGTACCCACAAGAGATAGTCACACTTATTACCCCACACGATTCCTTAGTCGTGTAGTTGAGCGACCGCCACAGTAACCTTTCAAATTACCTCGCCCCTTCCATCATCTCACCCATATAGGTTGCGCTTGCGGCGGGTCCAATAAGTTGTGCGGGATGTCACCCCCACGACGAGTCGTATCTGGCACTTCACCATCGGTGTCCCTTCCCAGCTCACGCTTGCACGTCTTCACTAGTGAGATGACTTTTAGGGTCCAATAAATTTACTAAGCCAAGTTGCAATTTGTAGACTTGTGGTTGTACTTGTTTTACACGGGAGGTCATGGCAAGATTAAGTCTTTAGGGGTTATCTGGGCGGTTTATTACATACACCATACTCCTTGGGCTACATTAGTACCCATCAACATTATACCATTCACAACCAACATTCTTTGGGCTACATTAGCACCCACTAATCTACCACTCATCATATCATCCGCCCAGATTGGAACAACAATTAGGGTTTTTGAGGAGTAAAATACATCAACTCAACCATCTAAATCATTTCCCCACAATGACTGCCCAAGACCATTTTCATGTTTAAAAGATGATGATTGGGACATTTAATATCCTGGTACTTAAGCAAGACTAGCATGTCGCTTAAGTACAACCTATAACTAGTAATTACCATATAGTTACTAGGGTGACATGGAATAAGGGATTCAATTGTCAAAGGATGATATTATAATTAATTAATCATCAAATAGGTATTTAACTACCTTAAGCATTAACATACATTTGATTAAGGAATTAAAGCGTGCAACTTTGGTATTTTAAATGAATATAATTTGCATAAAATGTAGGCTCAAAATGATCAAAATATTGACTCACCTTGGATATAGGTAAGAGGATCTTGACAGTCTTGTGCTTGATCGAAGTGGAGATCCTCCGCGTCTTCGAATCCTAATCGAACGGACGCACCGGAAAAAGGCACAAAAAGCAAAAGAAAACAAATAAATACACAAGAATATACAAATGAACTTCAAATTAAACAAGACCTATGCCATTAGCAAGATCTTGAATTAGCAAAATTTTAGAAATAAATTTCATAATTTTTGGAGCTGCGACGAGGGAGAACGGAGCTTCCGAAGTTCAGGTTTGATTTAAACCTAAAAGGAAAATACAAGAAAAGTGGGAGAGAGAGAAAGTCAGTTGTGGGGCCCACAGTGCGCCATCAAGACGGAAACCACATGTGGGCCTTGATCCATACGCAGTGCACGGAGGCGTGTGGCTCCACCACGGCGGGCCCGCTGCGATCAAAGAGGAGGAATAAGCCAATGACAGTGGGGCCAAAAACCAATCCCCATTTTAATTCCACTCGGCCATAGTCAAAGAGAAACAGAGGGCGGCGCTCGGGCGACTTGGGGAGTGATGGCGGTGCCGACGAGGTGGGCGGCAGGGCGGCCGACGACGGGCGGAATGGGACCTGGTGGAGGCAGGGAGGCCACGAGTGGCGGTGGAAACACACGACAGCGGCGGCAATGGCACAAAGGGCGGCAGCGGGCGCATGGGTTGTGGAGGCGCACGGTGGTCCTAGCGGCAGGGAGGCGTGGAGGGACAAGGGACGCGCATCGCCGCGCCAAGTGAGAGGAAGTCATGACAGGTCGTGGCTCGCCAGGACAACCGAGGTGGTCCGACGGTGGCGGCCCGGGGCAAAGGAGGAAGGGCGGTGGTGGAGGTGCTTCTCGGTGGTGAGGAAGACAAAGGGAGGAGGGGGATTGCTTCCTCAGTGCCGTGGGCTTCTTGTGACACGACCAGCCGGGCGAGGCGCTCATCGGAGCGGCGGCGCGACGGCAAGGCGATGCGACCAAAGGGGCTCGAGTGCGGCCTTGGCTCTGCTCGGCGAAGAAGAAGGCAAGCACTGGGAGGGGAGCAAGGGAGGCGAGGGGCTCTTATAGCTGGCCATGGGGGATGGGAGAGAGCCGTTGGAGCTCTGGATGGCGCGCTGTCCCGAGGATGGCATGGGCGGGTGCGGTGCTGCCGTCACGGCGGAGACCTTGGAGGCCTGGGGCAGGTGAAGCGGGGCCGGCGATGGGACTGTGCGGGAAGGCTGGCGTCATGGCGATGAAGGTGGCGACCCAGAGGGCCAAGAGCTGGTGGAGGCCGCACGGGTGCGCTGGCAATGAAGTGACAGGGCAAGGGCTCGCTAACGCACACAGCGCACTGTCGCGGGACAAGGCGAGGAGGGGAGGCATCGAAGTCAAGAGTAGGTGGTGGCAGAGGCTGAGCGTGCATGAAGCGCTGCAATGGGCGCAGGCGGAGCACGAGGGGCGCTGCCATGGCGGAATTTTTTTAAAATAATATTTTTTTAAAAGATAATCACAAAAATATATGGTCTCCCCAAAAAATTACAAAAATGTGTCCCTATTACGAAGTGACAGGAACCTATCGCCAGTTCAACTAGCGACAGGGACCCTCTCCCCCTCCTGTCGCCGGTCCAGCCACTTGTCGCCAGTTGAACTGGCGACAGGAAGACTAACCCTATAAAACCCCCAAAATTTAGCGCAGGACTCATTCTTATTCAGAAAAAAGAGAAGGAGAGAAGAGTAGAGGGGAGGAGAGAAGCTAGCGAAGCGCTGCCCGTCCGATTGCCTACCTCTCAGGTAATTTTTTTAACCGAGTGAATTACATAGTTTTAGATGTACGGTTACGCAATGCAGTATAGTTTTAGATAATACTTTTCAGTGGGTAGTATAGTTTTAGATATGCAGTTAATCGTGGAAATATTCTTTATGGTGCAGCGCGTCAAATATGTCCGACGTCGTCAATTTGAAAATTTACTATGGTCAAGGGACTATTCTGGAGGGTCCCGAGGGGATTGATTTGCGTGCCCCTAGCAAGACTAGAGCAGCGTACATGGGGCGCTGTGATGCGGTGGTTGTACCACATATTTCAAGTGGACCGCGATGTGTATGATCTGAGATTGAGTTGTCTTTCCCCACAGAGAGGACAACTCACATATTGGGAGTTAGTGGAGCTTACGGGACCAAATTCACGGCAGTCATATGTACGCATCGCGAGGGAGGCAGGGTGGAAATTGGTCCTTCTGGTCCAAGCATATGCCAAACCCACTCCTCCACCCGCGGCTGAACAAGAAGGGGGTGTTGAGGCCAAAGAGGAAGTCGGGGCATGCAGCCACAGCGCGACGCACATAATGGCTGAAGCTCCCGGAGTTGCTGATGCTGTCGATGAAGACCCTGCGAAAGTAGCTCCTACGGTCAGGCAAGCTAGTGGTCTTGCTGACGAGGGTGAGGAGGTGGAAGCCGTAGTGCAAAGGATGAATTTCGAAGACCGAGACTACATGGCATTGTCTGAAGATGAAGGTTCCGACGATGAGGATGACGTGGACCAGCAGGTGGTTCCATCCGACTAGAACACATACCAGTTCGACAACCTCGTCGTCAATGAAGGCTCCCGTTTGCCGTGGGAGTACGACCAGAGTGAGGTTAGGCTAGGAGCTATGTACAAATGCAAGGAGGCCGTGCAGGACGCGGTCAAATTCTGGGCCTTGTCGGTGTGGTGCACATTTAAAGTTGTCAAGTCTACCCCAAGATTCTATGACATGAAGTGCGACATAGAGGGATACCCTTGGCGAGTGCACGTATTTCAGCCAAAGTGGGACACCAACTGGAAGTGCTCTATAGTGGTCCCTCACACATGTGTCGTTTTTGAGTCAGTGCAATCCCACCGGAACCTGTCATCAGGCTTCATCGTCAACCTTATATACAGTGAGATCATGGATAATCTAGATTTTGAGCCACGATCCATCATTCGGGCGATTGAGGCAAGGTTCCAATACACAATTAGTTATGCCAAGGCTTGGAGGGAAAAATAGAAGGCATTGGAATCAAGGTGGGGCACGTTCGAGGATTCCTACCATAACCTCCCTGGGCAACTTCGAGTCATACAAGATAGAAATCCTGGCACCCATATCGACATTCAAGACGCCACGCACCTGAAGTGGACCAATAAGAGGGTATTGCAGCGAGCATTCTTCGCGTTTGGTCCATGTATCGATGCATTCCGGCACTGCTGTCTAATCTTGTGCGTAGATGGCACATTCTTGATTGGGAGGTACAAGGGCCAAATACTGACTGCAATAGCGACGGACGGAAACAATCAAGTTCTTCCTGTGGCATTCGCTTTTGTTGAAAGCAAGAACACGGACAGCTGGTTGTGGTTCTTGAAGAACGTGAGGATTTCTGTTGTGCAAGGCCGTCCCAACATATGCCTCATACATGATCGGCATGCAGGCCTGCTGCGTGCAATAACCCAGCTGCAACAAGGAGAGAACGTACCACTTCCATGGCCGGATCTGCAGAGCAGGTGGTGCATGAGGCACTTGGGTGCAAACTTCTACAAGCGTTCATAACAAAGATTTGATGAACTGTTCAAGCGGTAGGCAACCGAACCAACGATGGAAGCTCGAAACACTCTGGAAGATTCTAGATGAGCGGACCAAGACACACAGAAGGGAGGCAGCGAGAAGGGTCGCCCCAAGCACTGACCAGGCCCCCGAAGCATTGCTAGAGACACCCACAGATGCTCCCAGATTGACGAGGAGAACGGGGGTGCAGGTGAGATGCTTCTCGGACTGGATTGAGCACGAGCCTAATGAGAAGTGGTCGTTACTCCATGATAGGGGTGGCGCTCGATATGGTGTAATGACAACTAATCTAGCCGAGGTGTACAACTGGGTCATGCGCGGCGTAAGGTGCCTCCCTTTGGTGGGTATTGTGGAGGCAATTCTCCGCGGTACGACGAAGTACTTTGTTGACAGAAGCAACAACGCGTCGCTCGCCATGGAAAATGACAGAATACTCTACTCCGCCATGATCACCAAGTACATGGAGGAGAAGAGCAAGAAGGGTGAGATGCACCGGGCATTCAAGATGGCCACAAGGGAGCTTCGCTTCGAGGTAATGTGCAGGGATAAAGGACGTCGT
>CM070565.1:6568602-6803602 GCA_036346405.1 Phyllostachys edulis | reverse complement strand
TCGCACCTCTCTGGTCACAACCTGGCCCAAGCTGTGGACAAGTCTTCCGTTCACAATGTCATCCGTCGTAGGCCCTCCGATCTACCGGAGACCATAGCGGCCATCATCTGTCGACTGGAGCTCCTCCTCAGACAGACCAATGCGAGGGTCAGTCCTATGGAACTACTTGGTCCGCACCGAGGATGCAGCCCGGAGAGTCGAGGATGACATCCGAATTGCAAGAGAGCGGGTCGACCTCGCCAAGACGGAGGAGACCAGGGCTAATGGCCTCTGGGCTATATGGGGCTTGGTTGCGGAGTCCGAACGGCTACAAGCGCGAATCGAGCGTGCAAGATCGCAGGTGGAGGCGTTTGATCTAAAAGTCGCTGATCCCGCCACCACTGAAGCCGACGAGAAAGCTTATGAAGATTTGAAGGCTAAGATAGGATCGCTAATCCTTTTTTATAGTCTGTGATGTAAAAAGGATATGGTCTTTTTATCGTCTGTTTATTACAAGCGCATAATATTATCATTACACATTACAATGAAGTCCACATTGACATCAAAATCAAAGATGACAATTCCATGTTGACATCAAAATATATAAGAGATTACAAGTCCATAACACATGGCAAGTCCACATTGACATGTCTCATGTTATGGAATAAATTAATTACAATGGAGTAAATTCTTAATTAAAATATAGCCCTTCATGATGATCGACGCGCATATAGCTAGCTTTCTCACCGGGTTCTTCCTCGAGCCTGATGCCGTCTCCGAAAGGAGGCAACTCGTCAAATTGATTGTATTTTTCCTCGTCCACTACATTCTCAACTCTGATAATCCTCCTTTTTCCACGAAGAACTATGTGACGCTTCTTATTTGCCGAGTCGGTTACATAGAAGACTTGAAAAACTTGGTTAGCCAGTACGAATGGTTCATCTTTGTATCCAACACGTTCGAGATCCACGGTAGTGACGCCGTACTTGTCGACCTTCACCTGCGGGAGATGGACCCAACGACACCGAAATAGGGGGATCTTGAAAAGCACGTAGTCGAGCTCCCATATCTCCTCTATTTGCCCATAGTAGGAGCTCCTCATCCATCGATACTGAATGCATCTATACGGACACTGTTGTTCTGGACTGTGCTCTTCCTATCCTGATCTGCCGTATAAAATATGTACCCATTTTTGTCGTATCCTTGCCTTGTGACAATTGTAAATTGTGGCCCTTGTGCCAACCATAGCAACAGATCATCACTTGATGACCTCCCGATGATTCGCACCTTTAACCATTCGTTGAGCAAGCGGTTGTGCTCTCTCGTGATCCAAACCTCCGACCGGTGCGGATTACATTGGCGTACCATGTCTTTGTGCTCGTCGATGTATGGGGACACTTGGGTCATGTGTTGCAAGACCGTGAAATGGGTTTGGCGTCGTATCGGATCGGGAGTGATTGATTTCCTTCCGATGGTCCGATACCATCGGTCTCCCCTCATGGCGAGATAGAGACACACCTATCGGATCCACGAGCCATGTAGTCGACGAGAACTCAATGACCTCTTCGGTTGCATAACCTTCGATGATCTTGCCCTTCGTCGAGATCGATTCCGTACGTAGGACTTGAGAATTTCCATGTACCTCTCGAACGGGCACATATAACGTAGGAACACAGGGCCGCATATCTTTATCTCTTTCACAAGGTGAACAATGAGATGGACCATGATATCGAAAAATGATGGAGGGAAATACATCTCAAGATGACATAGAGTCGTCACCACCTCGGCCTGCAGAGCATCTAGTCCTTGGGGATCGATGACCTTCTGAGCAATTGAGTTGAAGAAATAACAAAGCCTCAAGATTGCCACTCGGACCTTGTTCGGCAAGATACTTCTAATTGCAACAAGAAGCATTTGTGTCATCAACACATCACAATCATAAGACTTCATACCAATTAATTTCAAATCTTGCATAGAAACAA
This sequence comes from Phyllostachys edulis, assembly GCA_036346405.1. NCBI lineage: Eukaryota > Viridiplantae > Streptophyta > Magnoliopsida > Poales > Poaceae > Phyllostachys > Phyllostachys edulis. Next base: position 6,801,641 of record CM070565.1, on the reverse strand, counting down.
GTTTCTTAATGTTAGCGGAGTAACCAGACAGGACTTTCACACCATGCAAGCTCTGGCACAGTTCATTTCTCTCGACCTTGGACAGAGTGTAGCAAGCTGGTGAACCTCAAGGGGCTCAACATCGAGACGATCCAACAGAGCTACACCGTGTAACATGCACGCCATCGATGGATATATTTCTTCCCCCTCTGCAAACGATCAGAGAAGGGAAATTCGAGTTATTTTTTGACCTAGATGTTTGTTCGCATTTTGAGTGGGAAGAGTTCTGAACACCGGTGCCCTTTTGAGTATAGTGAAGTAATATGTATGATTTTGGGTTTATGCCAGTGTTTGGCAATGATATTGTTTTCCTTGTAATCAGAGAGCTCATGTCAGTCATTTAAGACAGTAGTGCGGATTCATGTGAATTATGTACTCTAGTTAAGTTCATGTAATTTGCCAAGAATAATCGTATGACTTTTCAACACTATTAAAACCAATGATTTCTGGTTTAATGAAACAAATTTCTACATTTCTCTGAGCTTCTCAAGTTTGTAGAAGACAACACCAATTGCGGTTTATACATCCGGAAAAGGTTCATCCGCAATGGTCTTCTGACATCGTAACTTTGGGATAGTAGCTCGGTAAGCTTGCCTTCATTGGATTGCCTGTTGTGTTTACTCAAAATTTGGTTTTCTTTGGCTCAAAAAAACTATTGTTTTCCTGTACAGCATGAGTTTTATTTGGAAGGAAGGGCAATGGTTTTGGCTGACGGTGGAGTGGTTTGTATCGATGAATTTGACAAAATGAGGCCTGAAGACAGGCAAAAGTCAAATCAATTTAGACTTCTTGGTTGAAACTAGAATAAACATTGTATACCTGTTTTTTTACTCTTGAAATCATTTTAAACCAGTCTCCTTTTTCTTCTACGATTCCAGAGTTGCAATTCATGAGTGAATCTCTTGCAAAGATGAGATTGTAAGTACTAGTTGATCGCATACTAAATGTCACCAGATATTGCAAGTGAAATCAAGGTTATTCTTTGCTTCCCAAAAGTAAAATCCAGCTCATTAACCTCGCATTTTCTAAGTTTATCTTCCATTTTGTCCTAACAGCAAGCGGAAGCACAAATAAAGAGAAGAATGGGAATTGGAAGCCACATATCTGAGCGACGGCTAATCGATGAACTAACTCGGATGGGGATGAACGAATCCATTGTAAGGAGCGTGTCATAATATGCACGAAATAATCTATAACTACTAGGTTTCTTACCACAGCTTTACACTGCTTCAGGTGAGAAGAGCCCTTCTGATCATGCACCAAAGGGACGAGGTGGAGTATAAGAGAGCGCACCATGTGATTGTCCGAAAGGCTTGAGGTGGACTGGTGGAGTAGGTCATAAACCGAGGACATCCTCTATTCAGATGTGTGTATAAGTTTTACTGAAACGCAACCTCTGCCAGAGGACGAGGCGTGTTTGGTTCGATTGATCACTGACAGGACTAATGTAATATGCAAGAACGGAGGAAATTCGTTGCATCGTTAAAATTCAGTTGTAGTTGTAATCCTAAATTATCCTGTGCTAGCACATAGGTGAAACTTTGGAACCAAGGTTCTGAAGGTGTATTACAGAAAGTTAATTCATGAATGCAAAGTTTGTTTTCTACAATACCGAGACAGAATAAGTAGTCTTAATATTTGGATTAGTCTTGGTAATCGGTTCAATCACTAAAGGATAAACTCAGTACTCGAGAAAGCGTGCAACAAAAGAGAGTCATACTCAAGAACCGACAATTGCTAAAATCTGAGATGAATTGATAGAGTTTAAAGATCACAAGGAAAACAATGTCATTACCAAACACTGGCATAAACCCAAAATCATACATATTACTTCACTATACTTGTACGTGAGCACACTGTCAACATGATCAGCTTCTCTTGTTTCATGTATCAACACCACTCACTTGCTAGAAGCATGTGCAGCAAAAAAAATGCGTGAACCCACCTGGTTCTCACTCGTGTCAGGATATGTTGGCTAGTGTCACAAGAATTGGAAATCATCCACCAATAAAACAACACATTCACTGCTATAAAGAAGAAGAAAATTCTGGAGAAGGAATATCTGAGCTAAGCTTCAAATTTGGGTTTCGAAACCTATTACCATTCAGACTGGGCTGAAGTTTTGATTGGGAGTTCTTTGCATGAACTGCTCCAGGCAATATCTGGGCATTCACTGCTATAAAGCAGTGGACAAAATCTGGGCAACATCTGAAAGCAATAGACAAAACAGCAAGACTACAAAAAATAGAATTTTCACATCCATACAACATAATATTACGTTCAATATCTGAAAGCAATATCTGGAAGCAATAGACAAAAATGCAATATCTGAAAGCACATCCATACAACATAATATCTGGAAGCAATAGACAAAAATGCAATATCTGAAAGCACATCCAAAATACTACATTCAAGAACAGAATTTTCACATCCATACAAGATAATATTGAGGCCCTTGCTTCCATTCACATCCATACAAAAAAACTATGCTCATACATGTCCATGACTCCTACATGTCCATGAGTCCAAAACAAAATCTGAAGCTCAACATTTATGAAATTAACAGTGTTACATGTCTGACTCCAGAATACTACATTCAAGAACATAATTTTCATCCCATCGGAACTGCAATGTCAATACCATGTCATATTGGTTATCCAATTCTTGAACATACATTTGGATAGCACAAAACAAATTCAAATACATACTTCCATTCACTCATTCAGAATCAGATACATTTTCATGAGCATTGCCCACATCAGCTCCAATTCTTCCATTTGCCCCCCATCAGCCCCAAGCATCCCATTTCATCCCATTCCAGCTACAACCGAAAGAACCAATATATATATGTGCACAAATGAGTCCATGTGCACAGGATACGCCCCTGGTAAATAAGGCTTCATATAAAGGGAATTATATTGTATACCACGATTCGGTAAAGTAAGCTGTCATGTGTACTACTATCTGTACTATCTATAATGTATTCCTATTGATGTATTGTTAAAGTAAAACTTATTAAGAAAAAGATAGGGTTGTCTACTCCTATGATCATTAAATGATTCGAAAAACTTTCAATTGATTTGAAAGATCTTTTAATTAACTCGAATTCCATTTTCAACCTAGAAAATCAAGAAATTTCAACTCGAATTAAAACACTTTCAAATTGGGGAACAAGAAGCACTACAATGATGCATCCCTATGTGGCGCCGCATGCTGGCAATTGACACCAGCAGCGGTGCACAAGAGTAGGGGTGAAATCTGGGCAGATAATTCCTGCCCAATCCGGAGTCGGATCTCGCGTGCTCCAAACCCTAGCTCGCCCTCCACCCCTTCCTTGCCGCCCTTCGCACCTTCCTTGATGAGGACATTGCTTCTACACATATAACACCAGCACCAAATGTTTCTACTAAAGGGTCAATGACACGAGCGCGTGCGCGTCATCTTGGACAACATGTGAACTCGTTCTTTTGGCAAATTAATTATTTAATTACGGAACAAATTATATTGTCTAATGATTGTTGTTTGCTTGTCTCTACTTATGAGAAAATTGATTGAGAAGAAGTTGATCAAGCCCGACCAGCTCCGCCGACCAATCCCTGTGATGACCAGCTCCGCAAACTAGCTCCGTCGACCAGTCCCTGTGATGACCAGCTCCGATGACCTATCCATGTGATGACCAGTTTCGTCGACCAACTCCGCTGACCATTTCTGTCGCCCAGCTCCGCCATCTAGTCCATGTGATGCCCAGCTCCGCCAACCAGCACTGTCAACTAGCCACCGTGATAACCAATTTCTTCGACTAAAATTACTTAAGGAGTCCTGCGTGGACACAACTCCGAGTCATGTTCCATTACGATTTAGGAGTCCGGTTTAGAGATTCTACTCAGATACGATTTCACAAGGATAGCGATCCGTATAGGATTAGAGTTCTAGCTGGTTACGAGTTAGGGTCCTAGCACCGACTTAAGCTGCTATAAATAATAAGGGTGTTGCGCCACCAATCGCTGACTTTGATTATTGATTTAGCTATTGCTATTGTAAGGCCTCTCGCCGCCATTGAAATCTCAACTTAATCATTCAATTTCGAGTGATTCATCTTCCGTTGTTGTTCTTGTGTTTATCTGGATTCGCTTGGGTGGTTCTTCATGAATAGGCCAATTATGTTTGACAAGGTTGGTAACCAATCGAGAAGTGGTGTAGCGATTGCGAGGTTTGCTAGTCTCGATTGGATCGTGGTTAGCCACCCCTTCGTCAACATCACAACTCAATTTGTCGGATTTTTCCTACGATGGAAGATTGGAAAAAACTTACATGCACTCATGTTAAGTCAAGGTGTGTGCATATCAGGTGGTATCAGAGCTTTCGCTACCGGTAGGAATTCATCTATCCTTTGGTAGTATATTATGTTTTTATTACCTAAAGTCTAGAAAATTGTCTTACAAAAATTATCCTATTCCTAGCCCGTTGTACTTTCAATCTGTTATTTTTAGTTTGCTTTGTTGAATTTGTGTTCATTCTAGTCGTGTGTAGTTGCTGATGGTCTAGTTCTTGCTGATCGACCGAGTCTTGTTAATCGACCAATTCTTGCTGATCGACCGGTTCTCGCTGATCGTTGAGTTTTATCATCTTTGTCACACGTATCAGTCTGTGCGAGTTGTAAAAAAAAGGGCAGTTGCACAATGTAACGTCCCGCTTGCCCTAGGGTTTCAGCCAGTTTTCAAAACCCAAAAGGAACCATTCGGCTTTATTGAATCGCCCAAGCTTAACTTGGAATTTCGGAAATCTGGAGATTTAACTTGAATTAATCCAACTGCAATTAACCTCATCTGGTTTATCTTGAGTGTTGGTGTTCACCGGCTTTTCCTTTTTAGACCTCCCTTGTGCTTGGTCTATCCTTTAACCCGGACCCCCCCCCCACCCCCGGTAGATCCAGACCTCTCTTGGCTTTTCCTTGGACCTCCCCTTGTGCCTTTTGTTCGAACTTCTTCTAAGGGTCCAAACCTCCCTTCGTTTGGATCTGAGAGTCCAGACCTTCCTTCGTGGTTTGGATCTCCCTCCAAGTTTAAAACCACCCCTTTGGTTTGGTTTTCTCTTAGATCACGACCACCCCCGAGGCGTTCTAGCTCGGGTATGTATTTCAAATATCCTTGAATTTTGAAGTTCAAATTCGGGATGGATTTCTCCCTTTCGGGTTTCTCTTTCTATCGATTGACCTTCTTTCCTTCTCTGTTCATTTGGACCTCTCTTGCGTTCATATGGACCTCCCTTGTGTTCATTTGGACTTCCCAGTGTTCATTTGGACCTATCCTTGTTAGATCTTGACCATCAGGATCTCCCCTTGGCTGGTCTTGACCGTCAGGACCTCCCTTTGATTGATCTTGGCTGTCCAGACCTCCCCTCGATTGGACCTCCTCGCTCTTTTGGCCTTTTTACAAAAACCACCCCCCTTGGGCTGCGACCTCCCTCTGAGGCCGCGATTTCTTCCTTTGTCGTTTTGCCGCGACCTCCTCTCTGTGGTCTTTTCCCAAAGACCACCTTGGCAGTTGAGACCACCCTTGTTGGTCCCGACCTTCCCTTTGGTCGCGACTATCCCTTTGACCGATCTGTTTACCTGAGTTTCACTGGCCCCACTTGTCGGTCTTACTCACTTTCTCAATTCCTCCGCCACAAAAATCTGGGCACATTAAAGGCGGTCACTTACATGGTCACTTGCATGGCATCGTATTCTCCCTCCTTGTCTCCTTACTTTCCAGTAAAGCATGTATTGTTGTCCTTCACCAGTTCGGTCGTGACACTTGCCCTGACTTCCACCTATCTTTGACCCGTATGTCTCTAAGCCTCTCTGTGACTCTCTCTTTCTTTCTTTTTCATCACTGGCTATAAAAATAGCTTAAGTGAGCCTCCTTTCAATAATCCTAGCCTCTTTGCCTAATTTTCTCAGAGTTTGGAGTTTCAGCAGGGAGCCCTTTGGAGCTGCGCCATCGCCTCCTCGTCGCAAAGAGCCTGCCGGAGCCTCTGTGACGTCCTTCCCGTCACCACCAGCTGGTCGTCATCTAGCCACTAGATCAACTCCTTCTTCTTATCTTTATCTCGTTCTCGGTCTTGGTAAGTTTCTTGGTGTCTATCCTTTTCTTGTTCATACGACCACATCGCGTGATCGTATCCTTGCTACGACTACATTACGCGGCCGTGTTTCTTTTGCGACCTCGTGAAGTAATCGTGTCTTCTTCAGGACCTTCTCTCCCTTTGAATCTCCTGAAGGCCTCCCTTTGCAAAGACGACCTTCTTGGCCTTTTTGCAAAGACCACATCTTGGTCTTTGTTGGTGTTTTTGCAAAGACCACCCTCCCCCTTGCCCATGACCTCCTTTCGGTCGTGACCACCTCTTGGTCTTTTTGCAAAAGACCACCCTCTCTAGCTTGGATCTCTTTTCCATCGGGATTTCCTGTTTTCTGGTTTTTGGTTGAGTTCGTTTAAGTTATTTTAAAGTCTTTTTAAGTTCTTTTTCGAGAGTTGTTTTGCTTATTTGATCCTTTGCGAACGTGTAGATCCCGATTTCGTGGAGGAGTACTCGGAACCAACAGCCACTGCCGAAGCCCTACCACTCTTCAACGAAGGCAAGTCCCAGACCTTTGATCATGCTGAACCTAGCGTTTTAAAAATATGTTGTTTTACATTATCTTGCATGGCTACTTTTATAAGAAATGTTTTGGGCAGTAGCTATATCCCACTTGACAATTATGCCTCTTTGGATGATTGTACTCATCATGTTGACATGATCCCCTTGGACACCATAGAATGGTTAATTTTAGTTGGTATCGCTTGATATGTTTATGCTTAGCCTTGCTTTAGAACCGTGGGTCCTGAGGATCATGCTTCATCATTAATAATCTTGACTAATTGAACTATGGAACGGTAGTTGGTGCCACTATTGAGCAGCTGTGGTGCTGATTCCGCAGCTGTGATGATTGTGGTGCGATGTCGCTCTTGTTAAAACTTGTTGTGCCAAGACCAGGGTGGTCTTTGGCCAGGTTGAACCTAAAATGTTTTCACACTCGGGCAAGTGATCGAGTAGTAAAGGGGGTGCCATGCACACACTGGAATGAGGTTGTCTTGCCTGAGTGGATTAAGGACTTAACTTTGTGTTCCATTGAACTGCGTTTTACCGTGCAACCACAAGACTATTTTATGGGGGTAGTCTGGGCCAAATAATTAGCAATGGTTTGGTCTGGTTCTGTTGTAGTGGAAGTGTGTGCTGATTCACACTTGGCGCAAGAGGGGGCACGAATCCGGAGGGATTTGCAGCCCAACGGAAGCGAAACCTTAGCAGGCAGAACCAAACCAGTTCAAAGCTTTGTAAAGGCCTTGTCACGCTCTCTAGACTGCTCACCTTCGGAAGTGAGTAAGGGTTCCGACGGGAACCCGACCCGCTAGAGAGGTCGTGAATTGTGGGTAAAGTTGTACACCTCTGTAGAGTGAAAAATCTATTCGAATAGCCAAGTCATTGGTCATAGACATTGCCTGGTGAAATCGCGCAAGGAGTAGACTTTTATAAAACTTGTGGTCCATGGTTGGTCGTGGATATCTGCGAGTGTTCTGGGTGGCTATGAATGCTCGTGATGTTCATGGTTGGTCGTGGTGGTCTTTTGAACCCTAGTATGGTCCAAGATGCTCCTGAGTGGGTGCTCAGAGGAGGTCTTGGAGCCCTAGGGAGGTCTTTGGGAGCTCTGGAGTTGGTGCTCCAGAGTGGTCGTGGGAAAGGTCTTGGGCGTGGGTGCGGCCAGACCTCCCACGAGTGGTCTTGGGGGTGAGTTGGTGCTCACTCCCTGTTTTCAAACAAATGTATCTATGTATTATGCTTGTAACTTGAGCTTTTCAATCTACTTATGCTATTTACTATTAAATCTTGCTTTCTGCAAACTAACCTTACAGCTCTCCTTGGCCAAGCCATTGCATGAATATTATGTGCATAATTGTTCCCTACGACTTGCTAAGTACATTCAAACGTACTCATGGCTTTAAGTCCTCTGTTTGAGCAGTGGCAGAAGAAGATCAAGGGTGTTCAGACCTCTTCGAAGAGGAGTTCTTTGATGATCCAGCTGTCTAGGGACGTCCTCCACTCGATAGCCTATAGGCTTGCCGGATGGCCTCGCACGTTTTGGTGGTTCCGCTGCAAAGTTTTGTTGTCAGTTTTTGTAAGCCCTTAGTGGCGACCTCTGTAAGCAACCTTGACCATAAGGCCCTTGTTTAATATAAGTTAATTTGTCTACTTCATCTTGTTTCTTGTTTTGTGGTTGTGATTACACCTGCGTTGATCTGTGCGAGCTAACTAGTGATCCTGGGACAAGCTCAAAGCACAGAGGCCGGGACCTCCGGGAGGTCTTTGAGATCTCCTGGGTGGTCCTGGAGGACCTCCTCTCAGGGTATTCTTGGAGGACCTCCCAGACCTTCGGGTGGTCCTGTCGGACCTCCTGGGAGGTCCTGGGAGATCCCTCCGAGGGAATACGGGAGGGTCCTGACACACATCTTGTGCAACCATTTTTTTTTAAAAAAAAAAAGAAAGATCGGTTTGTTTTGCTTCTCGATCAACTCTCTGTGCGACCAATTGAAATCTTTGAGGATCAAATTTCGACTAGTTATTTTCCGATCAGGTTTGCTTTTCGATCAACACGTTGTGTGACTAGTCAAAATCCTTTAAGAGTCGAAGTTCTGATTAGTACTTTTCGACCAGTGTTTCCTCTTCTGGTCATTCCGACCAAAGCAACTAATAATAGTACCGTGCAAACTATTATTCAACTTTGCAATATCTGGAATTTCAGTTCGTTTTCCTTGCTACAAATATATTTGATACCTAGAACTCTATATTTTTGCCATTGATCATGAGAACTGGTATCTTGCAATCGTTCGTCATGGCGTAGTGGACGTCGTGGTAGTAGTCGTGCAGTTGATGTAGACGTAGTAGAGAATCGGATGAAGAGGAAGCAACGAGCAGTCACGCAAATGCTCCCCAAAAACCTTATTTGTCCTCGCTCATGCAAGCCTTTAAGGACGAAGGTTCCGGAGGCCTGCTCTCCCGGTGCGACCATACACGCGCCTTGCCGGGATGGAGATCGCCAGAGATAGTAACAAAACCGTGGAGCTTTCGTAGAGAGGAGAGGATAGAGAGGAACCAGAACTCTGTTCTGCTTATTGCCAAAAACAAAGAGGCCAAAGGCTTTTAATTCGCCAAGGAAACGGTAGCCATTGATTCGCCATCAACTAGTGTTAACCACAGCCATTACTCACTAGTAACTGAACCGTTACTAGCAGCCATTCGTTAATGTCAATTATTACGAGTCGGTGCATTTCGATTTTCGAATAGATAAAGAAAAACGCGCGCTGACTCGACACGCCGCCAAGACGCCATGAAGCCTTCAAGACTGCACACACGGCAAGACGGCTCGGCTCGTGAATGGCGAGCGCGATTGGCTCTCTCCAATTCCACAAGAGGGGCTACCACGTTCCACCTTATAAAATGGTGTGACTCCCCTTCATCCCTCCATATGGGACTAAACAGTTTTAGCACGTGCACATGGGCCTTTGAGATTTTTCAAGAATTAATTAGAATTAAAATTGGGCCTAACCCGTATTAATTCCAACAATCCCCCACCAGATCCCAAGGGCACATGTCAAATGCCTTGATCCACAGTATTGTTTTAATATACTAGTGTTTTGATGGAGACCGATTAAGGTTGAACATCCACCTAGAACAGAAGCTACACTTATCCACAACTGCACAATGGACTAAGCCTTGAATTGGTAGTTTTGTGTGAATAAATTTCACTTAAGTCCTTAACTAATACTAGGCTACCAAGCATCCCCGCGGGTTGGAGCATATAAGTCATACTCCTGGCCTATTCATGAGCTTCCTAGAAATTACCCTATTTCATAGACAGTGACTAGCAGTCGGGCTCTTTCAAGACTGCTCTGTAGGACAGCATCTTTGCTTAAACAAGCCACAGAACACATTAAGATAAAAATCAACCTGCCACACAGATTTAGGAGAGAATTACATCTCCAATGGAGTGGGTCTATAAAGGTACTCTCCTCCCAGTTAACCAATAGCTTGTTTCGCCAATCCTACTTTACGGGGTCTCCGATCACATAGGATGGGTTACCACTATGGTATAACTCACGTGGGTCTCAAACCCATCTCCCTCGATGCAATGTCTATCACATTCCGTGATAAACCCTTTGTGAAAGGATCTGCCAGATTCTTAGCTGTTTGGATATAATTCAAAGTTATGACTCCGGAGTTTCTCATTTTCCTGACAGACTTCAGTCTTCTCTTCACATGTCTTGATGACTTCATATTATTCTTAGAACTGTTCACCTTGACGATCACAGTCTGATTGTCACAGTTCATCAGAATAACCGGTACCGGTTTTTCAACCACCGGCAAATCCATCAAGAGCTCACGAAGCCATTCGGCTTCAACAGTGGCAGTATCTAATGCTGTGAGTTCTGCTTCCATTGTTGACCTCGTTAAAATGATCTGCTTGCAAGACTTCCATGAAACAGCGCCACCTCCAAGTATGAAGACATATCCACTTGTGGCCTTGACCTCATCAGCATCAGATATCTAGTTTGAATCGCTATAACCCTCCAGTACCCTGGGGTACCCGGTATAATGAATACCATAGTTCATAGTACCCTTTAGATAGCGCATTACTCTCTCAAGAGCATGCCAATGATCATCTCCCGGATTGGAAACAAAACGGCTTAGTTTGCTCACAGCAAACAAGATGTCAGGCCTGGTACCGCTAGCTAAATACATGAGTGAACCAATTATCTGAGAATATCTCAATTGGTCTCTGGCTATTCTCCGATTCTTCCTAAGCAACACGCTAGGATCATAAGACGTTGGAGAGGATTTGTAATCGCTATAACCAAAACGACTCAAAACCTTTTCCACATAATGGGATTGCAACAATGTAATTCCACCATCATCACCTCTCAACAGCTTAATGTCCAAGATAACATCAGCTACTCCCAGATCTTTCATCTCAAAATTTTGAGACAAGAAATTCTTGACCTCCTTAATCACATTAAGGTTGGTCCCAAAGATCAGTATGTCATCAACATACAGACATAGAATGACTCCCTCGCCCCCACCATGGCGATAATACAAACATCTGTCAGCTTCATTCACAATAAAACCTGCAGATGTTAAAGTTCTGTCGAACTTTTCATGCCACTGCTTAGGTGCTTGCTTAAGACCATACAAAGATTTCAACAACTTGCACACCTTTCCTTCTTGACCATCTACTACAAATCCATCTGGTTGTTCCACGTAAATTTCCTCGTCCAACTCTCCATTTAGGAAAACCGTCTTAACGTCCATCTAATGAATGAGAAGACCCTGTGAGGTAGCCAGAGATAGTAGTACTCGAATAGTAGTCAATCTAGCCACAGGTGAATAAGTATCAAAGAAATTTTTGCCTTCCTTTTGGGTATAACCCTTGGCCACAAGCCGTGCCTTGTACTTCTCAATAGTACCATCAGGCCTAAGCTTCTTTTTGAACACCCACTTACATTCTACAGGTTTACAACCATAAGGACGCTCAGTGATCTCCCAAGTTCCATTAGAGATAATGGAATCCATTTCACTACGGACTGCATCCTTCCAGTATTCTGCATCTAAAGAAGCATATGCTTCAGAAATGGTACTTGGAGTATCATCCACAAGGTACACAATGAAATCAGGACCAAAAGACTTTGCAGTCCTTTGTCTTTTACTCTTCCTTAGAGTTTCATTGTCTTCCTACTCAGGAATTTGCTCAGGGTTTTGCTCAAAATATTCCATTGGAACGGCATATTCAGGAGTTGTATCAGGCTCCTGACTCGATAAACTAGACATATCTTTCATCGGAAAAATATCCTCAAAGAATGTAGCACCTCTGGACTCCATAATTGTACTGACAAGCACGTCAGGTATTCCAGATTTCACCACTAGAAATCTATATCCAACGCTATGGTGAGCATAGCTTAGAAAGACGCAATCCACGGTTTTTTGTCCAAGCTTACGCTTTTTTGGAATTGGCACATTGACTTTTGCCAAACAACCTCAAGTGCGCAAGTATGAAAGTGATAGTCTTTTCTTCTCCCATTGTTCATATGGGGTTATCTCTTTATTCTTCGTGGGAATCCTGTTTAGGACATGACATGAAGTCAATATAGCCCCCCCCCCCACCATGCTTTGAAAAGACCCGCTGTGTCTAACATGGCGTTAACCAAATCAGTTAGAGTGTGGTTCTTTCTTTCAGCAACCCCGTTTGACTGGGGTGAATAGGGAGGCGTCCTTTCATGGATTATACCATGTTCCTCACAGAATAAATTGGACTCATTAGAAAAATACTCGCCACTACGATCAGACCTAATCCTTTTGATTTTTCTTTCAAGTTGATTCTCAGCTTCTGCCTTATAGATTTTAAAGTAGTGAAGAGCTTCATCTTTAGTTTTCAAAAGATACACATAGCAAAACCTAGTGGAGTCATCAATCAAAGCCATGAATTATCTCTTACCACCTTTTGTCAACACACCATTCACCTCACACAGATCTGAATGTATGAGTTCTAATTGTGCCAAGTTTCTTACCTCCGCGGCCTTATGAGGCATATGAGGTTGCTTTGATTGCACACAAACTTGACACTTATAACCTTTGGCAATAGTGAATTTTGGGATTAACTCTAAACTGGCTAACCGCGTCATGCAACCAAAATTTATGTGACAAAGTCGTGAATGCCAAATAGTAGTCTTATTACCACTGCAAACATAGTTCACAACATTATTACACAAATCTGAAAGAGATAGGCGGAACAAGCCTCCGCACACACAGCCTTTACCAACAAATTGTCCACACTTGGACGCTACAAATTTATTGGACTCAAATACCAGTCTAAAGCTATCTCTACACAGAAGAGATCCGCTGGCGAGATTCTTATTGATAGATGGCACATGATGCACGTTCTTCAGTTGCACAATCTTTCCTGAAGTAAACTTCAGATCGACCGTGCCAACACCATGAACAGTGGCATGTGACCCGTTCCCCATTAGAACGGCTTAATCCCAAGTGACCTGGTAAGAAGAGAACAATGAAATATCAGCACACACATGTATATTAGCACCAGTGTCTATCCACCAATCGGTAGATTGACATACGGAAAGAACGATGAGGTAAATTATCATACCTCGATGTTCTGTCCTCAATAGTACCAACAACAATATTAGCAGACTTGGAATTCTGCCCTTGCTGATTCTTCCCACCCTTGCGTTGGCTGCAATCGTTGGCCCAATGACTAGGTTCACCACACACAAAGCAAAGGTCATCCTTTGTGTTCTTCTTCTTCTTCTTGAAGTTAGTTGTTTGTGCAATCTTGTTCTTGCCTTTAAACTTTTGAGCTTGACCATTCTTCTTCTGCACCACATTGGCACTAGAATGTCCCTCATTACCTCTAGTGTGTGCATCTTTTGCCCTCGTCTTCTCTTCAACATCAAGAAACCCAATGAGATTTTCAACAAAAAAACTCTTATCTCTTGTGTTTCAGAGAAGTAGCAAAATTCCTCCAAGAAGGAGGAAGCTTGGCAATAATGCCTCCCGCAAAAAATTTGCCCGGTAATACACACTTGAAGTACTCAAGTTCTGTGGCCATGGATTATATCTCATGAGCCTGTTCAACTACAAAACGGCTATCAACCATTCTATAGTCATGGTATTACTCCATGAGATACAATTCACTGCCTGCATCTGAAATCCCAAATTTGGCCTCGAGTGCATCCCACATCTCTTTCCCAGTTTTAATTACCATGTATGCATCAACTAACTTCTCACTAAGAACACTAACCATGGCACCTTTAAAGAGGTTATTAGCTGCCTCGAACGCTTGCTCCTTTTTAGGAGTAAGTGTTCCTTCAGACTTGCCATTTGCCACATGGAAAACGTTCATAGCAGTTAGCCAAAACACCATCTTGGTGCGCCACCTCTTGTAATTCGCACCATCGAATTCAGAGGGTTTGAGCGCAGTAGCAAAGCCAGTTGACGAAAAATGTATATGCCTAGAATAAGGTTTTTGGATTGTTGAAAATATAAGCATTTTTCGAATTACTTTAATCCAGAAATATGCTAGATAAATCATGGAAATTACTCTAGCTATTTTCACAAAGCAGGTAATCAAGAACACTATAACCATACTAATTTCTAGAAGGACAGAAGATAGCATACATATCTCAGTGTTCAAGACAACAACAGATAATAAAGCTAACCAAGTAACAAGTGAGAGATAGCCATACCTAGATTCAGTGGAAGAAGAAGCTGCAGCAGAAGTTTTGATGAGGTCGTCGTTCGTCATGGCGTAGTGGACGTCGTGATAGTAGTCGTGCAGTTGATGTAGACGTAGCAGAGAATCGGATGAAGAAGAAGCAACGAGCAGTCGTGCAAACGCTCCCCAAAAACCTTATTTGTCCTCGCTCGTGCAAGCCTTCAAGGACGAAGGTTCCGGAGGCCTGCTCTCCCGGTGCGACCGTACACGCGCCTCGCCGGGATGGAGATCGCTAGAGACAGCAACAAAACCGTGGAGCTTTCGTAGAGAGGAGAGGAACCAGAACTCTGTTCTATTTATTGCCAAAAACAAAGAGGCCAGAGGCTTTTAATTCGCAAAGGAAACGGTAGCCATTGATTCGCCATCAACCACTGTTAACCGCAGCCATTACTCACTAGTAACTAAACCGTTAGTAGCAACCATTCGTTAATGTCAATTATTACGAGTCGGTGCGTTTCGACATTCGAATAGATAAAAAAAAACGCGCCCGCACCCGACACACCTGCCGGCAGCAGCAGATGGCACGGCGCTGCGGCTCGGCTCGACAGCGGCGGCGTAGCAGCGTGTTGTGGATATCATGGGGATATGCCCATGATCTTAGGATGGTGAGACAATTAGCAATGGCGTTGAGGGTTTGCGGAATCACCGCTTTTGGCGTTGCTCGATTCTGTCGAGCCTCTAGCGGTCCGACCGCCATGCCTTGTGTGGTTTTTTCGGTTTGGTGGTGGCGGTCGACCGACTGGGCGGTCGGACGACCACCAAGAGATCGGCCCGACTTTGCTGAGCGGTCGACCGCCACTTTAATGACTTTGGATTTTTGGAGCTAGGTCAAAAATAGAGGGTGTAGGCAAGTGAGAGGGTTCTTCTGCACTTGGTCCCATAATTTTTGGAGCTTCCAGGGAAAAGTTCTATTCAATTGAAAATTCCAGAGAGGTTTGGATTTTCAGGGTGGAATTTTGGCTAAGTCCCATGTGGCGGTCAGACCGGCCTTTGGTTGGCGGTCGAGGCAAGGCGATGTCCGATCGCCAAGGGCGTGGTCGGACGGTGTTGGCTTGTTTCGCCGGCCCACGTGGCTGCGTTTTGTGGTTGTTAGGTCAAGTTCATGGTTATCATTGCATACGTGTTGCATGATGCATGTTTTGGCTAATGTTGGTCAAGTTGTGAAGAACTTGTTCCCGGAAATGGTTTCTTGGTCTATTGCTGTGCAGGTGACTTGCAGGTCCATGACGGTCAACGGCGAGGTGGATCGGGACTAAGCTTGGAGAGCTGAGGTCCAGAACGATCTAGGATGCCGGGTGAGGTCAGAGGACTCAAGCGGGGCGCAGGATGGACATGGATGAACGAACGGGCAGTTCGGTGCGACTAGTTGGATCAAACGGCGCGGGAGTCATTGCAAGTGCTCAGTGGTGCCGGTGGGATCCGGACGGGAGAGACTTGACGACATGGAGCCGTTGATCAACCTACACGTGGCGAAGTAGGCGAGTGCTCCGCGCAGATGGACTCGGTCTTTCGGAGAATGATCGAGAAGGGGTATTTTGGTACTTTCACCAAATACCGCCTTAGTGACCTTTTGGCTAAACCGCGGCGTGGGTCGACGCATGGTGAAGCGGTTTAGGTCAATCGATGATGAAGACGACACTTTGAGATGCGTGCGTGTGTTAACCCATTTGTGTGTGGGGTCTAATGGGTGCCCTAATGGAATATTCTCTAGGATCTAGCGTCCACTATATAAGGGCTAAGTGCTGGCTGCACTTAGTAACCCTTTGGCCATTTGTAACCCTAATTGTGTGTTTTAGGGTTTTGAGGAGAAGAGAGGGGAGGCTAGGGTTTCTAAAGAGTGGATTTATTTGAGTGCTCATGTTGTGAGTTTTATCCTCCTTGAGGAAGTGGCTATAATCATCCATCTTCTCAAATCAATCCAAGGAAGATTGCAACAAGATGAGTTCTTATTTGTTCTTCCTCTCTATTTTGTGATTTTGGGGCTTTCTTCGATCCGTGGGTTTTTGCTTGGTTTCTTGCGTAGATCTAGCTTGCTGTGACATGTAGGAACCTATCTAGGATCATCTAGATCATCAATCAACCACGAGCAAGTTTTTGGATCTAAGTTTCGTTTTTGCCCGGTTTTAAACCCACCTTCGGTAAAACTGGAAAAGATAGGAACTTTGGCATGGATTTCTGCAATCTTTGATTGGAATAGGTTCCTAATATCTTTAAGAAGGTGTGTCTCAAATTTCGTGGAGTTTGGCCTTACGGATCAAAAGTTAGACCGATTTGAGTTTGGTTTTTCGGTCAGTGTCAGGCTGATTTTGTTTGTTCATCGTCGGGGCGGTCGACCGCCAATATCGAGGTCCTGACCGCTAGGCAAAATATTTGACCCGCTAATTTGAGAGGTCGACCGCCCATCTATTTGCAAATTGAGTTCTTGGTTATTTTGGGTGTTTTGCGTCGGGGTTTTAATTGGATTCAATACAAGTCTTCCACTGTGCTTGTACTTTGATCTTCATAGTTCCATAGCTATTGGAGTGAATTGGTGTTGAATTCGATCTTTGTGAAAAAATGAGCGTGCTCCTATTCCACCCCCCCTAGTCGTTTTTCCGGTCCTACACGTGTGTTGGCTCTTTCCAATTCCACAAGAGGGGCTACCACGTTCCACCTTATAAAATGGTATAACTCCTCTTCATCCCTCCATGTGGGACTAAACAGTTTTAGCAGGTGCACATAGGCCTTTAAGATTTTCCAGAAATTAATTAGAATTAAAATTAGACCTAGCCCGTATTAATTCCAACACCTCATGGAGCTGGACCTCAAGAAAGCACTAGCGACACTCGTTGTGACCTTCTGCGAGGTTCATCGCTGTGTACGACGATATCAAAGCTGACTGGGAAAAGGAGGCCAGAAGCTCCATCACCAATCAGGACACGAAGTATATCACCAACTGGAGCAAAATTCCTGAGGCGTTGCTAGGCTGGAAGAATGACAAAAATGATGACAAGTGGTTTAAGAACCTAAAGGAGAGCACTGGAATCAACCTCTCCACCGCCCTGCGCCCCACCTCTCTGCCGCACCCACACCTCTTTGTTCTCAGCGACGACGATGGCAACTGCGCGGTCGCGCGGATCTAGAGGGGCTCACGACGCCGGGTTGTGACGACCACGGTCCTCAGCAACAGCGATGGCCACGATGACAGTGGCGGCCGACCATGGCTACAACGGCGGCCCAGGTGACCACTCCGGCACTGGCGGCCGACCATGGCTACAACGGCGGCCCAGGTGACGACTCCGGCACAACCTTCCTCCCTCTATTTCCACAATCCAATGGGACCAAGCCTAGGCCAACACGGCACGGCGGCGGCATGGCGTGCCACTGGGCCGTGCTTGGGCTCACCAGAGGCGTGTCGGGCCGTGCTGGCCATGCTGAACCGGTACGGCACGGCCCAGTGCACAAGTCTACTCATGGCTGCCATCTTGGAGATGAAGTTTGAAGCTGACAGGTCCGTATGACGGGATGGCCAAGTCTGGACCAGTTAGCACAACGTTACCCTGTTTTAATAGAATAAAAGTGGTTTACATGTTTGCTGATACTATGCCTCCATAAAGGTGCAACACTATGTCTTAATAGATGCATACCACATTTACTAAGCAGATGAAGACTATACTCGTTTCCGTTTACCATATGTATGTTTGCATTTTGGTGATTTTTGGTTCAACTACGTGCAGGAGCTTTGTCGTCTCTCCTTGGTAAAGAACTTGCTAAGAAAACATTAAATTAAAATTTGAGTTTTTCATTATAGTTCACAAAAACTTGTTGTGCATGTTACTAGACTGAATCTGGGAATAGACTTAGATGTCAATCCTATAACTAGCTTTGCAGTACCAAGAAATCAAGGAATGCACATTAGAGCTGGTTGCCTTGTATAGATCAAAGGAGGTACATCAATCCTCATCACCTTAATTTGTCTTCCTTTCTTCAAATATGTGCTACAATATGGGAATTTGGGTCTAATATACTCCTACCAGTTTTCTTTTTCTTTTTCCAGAGGGCACTTATGTAGAAATGCTAGAACACACGTGCTAATTAGACATCGTCTTCGAAAGAAAATAATTTAGACATAGGAAGAAAGAAAAATGCATATAGGTTGATAAGCTTTGCCTACTCTGTTATTATTCTTTTGATGGTTTCATCTGATCTACTGGAACAGGCAAGTTACAATCCGGAGTTTTTGCTAGTTTATATACGGAGCTTGGTTATTTGATTTATCGCCTACTACCTACCACCATAAGAACCTGTAAGTTTTTTTTTTGGAACGCTATTCGATTATTTCTTGTGTTACGACGGAGTAGGCTTGATTTCTGAATCGGAAACTTAAAATTCGGAATTGCAATGAAGTCAATCCGTAGAGTGGAATCCGCACCTTGCTATCGCAAGATTGTTGGGAAGTGGTCTCGTCCGGCCGGCTCCGTATGTAGAGCAAGATGCTGGTGGGCGGGGAGCGGCCCGCGACGGAGAAGAAGCCGCAGGACGCGCACGGAGAACACCTCCGCCATTCTGTTCCCGTAGGTCGGCGTACGCGCGCATCTGCTCGTCGGTCGGGGCGTCGTAGCCGGTGGCGGCGGCCATCGTAACTCCGAGAGGAGCTTAAGCCGCAACAAGGAGGAAACGGAGGGAGGTTTTCCTCTTCTTCTTTTTTCCGCTTTAGGGAAGTGAACGATTAATCAGGCGAAGAGAGAGGTTTTCCTCTTCTTTTCTTCCCTGTTTCGGCAAGATGGGCATTCACGTTGGGGCCATCAAAACTTCAAACGTCCAGCTCCTGCTCTGGCTGGCTGGGCCAAATTCAGTGATGAGGCCAGCTCTACCGACAATTCTGGTCCGGCAAAAAGCCCTCTCCTTACTAGGCCGGCCTATTTTCTTGTTAAAAAAACTCGACCTAAGCTTGTACCTCGGTTTCACTATAATTGTCTAGCATCACGAGTATCTCTTTCGATATATTTATTATTGAGAAAATCTAGAGTATAGTTATTGTATTCTTTTTTTTTTCTTTCTCTACCCCTTCTTAAATGTTTTGGAAGAGGATAAGTAGTTGTTGTCATTTAATAGAGATATGTATGGTCATTTCTAATTAAGTATTTATTAGATTTAGTGTTTCCTTTATTATTCGTGCGCATGGTGGGCTATGAAAAAATATAGCGAAACGGAGGGAGTAAAATTCATGCTCACTCAGATGTTTCAAAATATATCAGATGTGAATTAAAATCGCATTTGCTCTCTTTCTTTATCTTCCTCCTCTCCGGGTAAACATCCACGCTAACTATCCGCTCTCTTGTATTACCAATATCTGCTCTCTTATATTCCCAATATATTAGCACCATGATATCATGATCATTTGCCTGATCCATTATCTTGTTTTTATAACCTCCTTAATGGCTATATCCGGTCAAACTAAGCCTTGCAGATAAATGGAGGGAGTCCCATTTTTGCATGTATTAGTTTCAATCTCAGGATAAGCCTACAGGGGGCATACGTGTCAAGCAAAAAAAATACCACCCTCTTAAAACAGGAGAATACGAATTCTTAACCCCAATCTGAGGCATCATCCAAATTTAACCGCAGGAATCCTATCCTCTTCACTCTGCCAGCCTCCTCCTACAGGCCGGTGACGCGAGCATGACGCCACGGTGACACCCAACAATGTGGGAACGGGGCTAATGAGCAGGGTGGCCCTGGCAGGCAGCATGAGACTGGTGGTTTCTTTTCTCCTTTGGGAGGAAAATCGAGACCTCGTTACCTTGTTATTTTAGACTTTTATTAGACCTCATCAATTTTATAACATGTGGCACAATAAATCAATTATCTTTTTACATAGACACTTGTTATGATTTGAAATAGGTTTAAACAAGGATATAAAGACGAGGAGGTCTCGTATGATTTATTTCCGTCCCTTTACAGCAGACAGCTGGAAAAGCGATATCTATGGTGACCACTGCGGAAGGAACAAGAACAGCAACCTCATCAAGACAAGCCAATGCGGATGCAATCCATGAAAAGGCCCCCAATGATACAGCTGACAGCAGCCAGTCAGCCACACATCATTCACAGCTTCTGCACAATGTCTGTAGCCTATGAATGATGATGATGCACAGGTGAAACAGAAACTGCTCACCCTTTCCTCACTCTCTGTCATCTTGTGAACACTGAACAGGCTCATGAAAAGGAGGCACTTCACTAGCACATGTGGCAGATGAACCAACAACAAGCAAGCCATAATGTTGTTACTAAAAGGAAAAGGCTTAGAGGTTACAGAGGACATAGGACAGCGCTACTTCTAAATTCTAATGATGATGGAAGCTCACACTGCATGTTCAGAGCACACAAAGGTATGGTACTGATGAACAAGTTGAAAGAAGAGTCAGAAGACCACCACAATAGGATCATAAGATCTTTTCTTATCTTCTCACTTTGGTGCTGCTTCTGCACAATGTTGTCTCCTGTCTGTTACGGCTGTAACTGTGAGGAAAGCTTCTTCAACTAGTGGGATGCTGTAGAAAGAAAGCTGAGATTTCTTCGATTGTTCACCAAAAAGCCAGACCATGGAGAAGAATGGCAAACGCTTTCAGACTTTCAGTTGCAGCATAACTAACATTTCTGAGTTCAAAACAAGAAGCAATGTTCTCGGAGCTGTGTTTTGGTGTCAGAGACAAGTAGAACCTTGAATATGTCAAAAGACTGAAATACTAAGAGTAAGTACATCTATCAAAGTACACACAATGTACAGATGTACAGCTAACCAAACAACTGAACTATACAACCAACATGGACCAAGTACTGCATGCTGCATCAGGTAATTAACATATAACCTAGGGATAACATGATGCGCCTATTTTTTTCAACAGTACAGTAATAGGCAAACCAAATTAACTTTGTAGCACCACTTTACTTTAAGCCTGATCTTGGTAGAAATCTGAAAACAGAAGAGGGGGGCAGCACATGCCATGAATCTTGATCATATTCCATTTCATTGTTCTTGCCTTCTTGGTATTCAAATTTAATTCAGGTGCTTGTGATATAAAAAAAACTGTTACTCTACACAGACCAATTTATTCATTGTGAAAGCTATACATGGTGATCTTATTCTTCAGATATTCTTTTGCTCTGACACTCATGACAAGTACAGCCTTCAATGGCACACAGACCAATCGGTTCATCATGCATATAAGCAATCGACTATCTAAAATTCACAAAGCTGTTACCAAATTGAACATATGACCGAATTATGCACTCCACAACCTCCATATAGAAAACTGAAAAGTCTAGATTGCCACAAATCACAACATTTTTGCAGCAACTATTGCCGCATTTGAGCATTTCTCTGCACACATAATACCAAGAACAATGCCTTACGCTAACCTCCAGAACAAAATTGATCCAAATATCAGAAAATGAAATATTTAACATGAGAGTCAAGAATGCCATAAAGTTATATTAAAATTACAGGACTATTTTGTTCTTCTTTTTTCAATTTTCTGTTAACATTCTCGATCAAAAGTCACATTTCCAAAGTGACCTCACAGATTTTCCAAACATAAGTTACTCAAGAATTAGCCGCACACACGCACACAAAAATGGGATGATATACACCAAATGCAGCATCAAAACATGGGAAGAAGGAATCATCTTTACACAAAGATGGCTCCTTTCCTTTCCCCTTCCTTTACAGAAGGATACACATTTTATACTTGCTAGTTGCTACTACCCGATCACAAGTGAGCAAAAACCAAGAACAGGAGCCACCTATCACCACCACATCGCGCAATCAAATGCGAATTATTGATGGTTCAATCTGCGTTGAGCATGGGCGAGTCGAGGCCCTCCATGCGGCTGCGCACAATACGGTGGAAGACCTCCCGGACCTGCCTCTCCAGCGGCTCGAGCCCGTCCTTCATGGCGGCACACACGGCGCCAAGTTCGGCTGCAGCCTCCCGTACCTCGGCCTCCCTCTCGCCGGAGAGCGGGATGGGGGCCGCGTCGATTGCCTCGGCGAGCCTCTGCGTGCACTTCTCTAGCGCGTGGATTTCCTTGAGCAGGCCGCAAGAATTGCGCCTGTCCTTGCGCTTTCCTTCCTCGGCGAGGCGCTCTTGGAGAGCGAGGAGGGGCGGCACCCATGGGAATGCCGAGCGCGGCGGTGCTGCGGGGAGGTGGTGCGCCTGGAGCGCGCCCCCGCGGTCCGGGCACGGGACGGCGGCGACGAGCGCCCACGCGGCGAGGTGTAGCACGCAGCCCATGGCGTACACCGGCGCCGCGAGGCCGCCTCGTGTGCCCGCGGTGCGGCCAGGCCGGACCCAATGGCCTGCAGCTGCCGCGCCGCCGACCAAGTTCGGGACACGCTCCACGAGAGCGAGCGGAAGTGGGAAGAGGAGGAGGAGGAGGAGGAGGAGCTGAGAGCCGCGACGCGGGAGGGGGACGCGCGCGCGCGGCCGAAGGAGCGGTTGCGGTGGGAGGCGAGGAAGGAGGCGACGCCGCCTCCTCCCCCGGCGGCCGCGGCGTCGTCGATGAGGAGGACCGAGAGGTCCGAGAGCGCCTTCCGCGCGCGGCGGAGTTGACCCTCGTGGATCTCCCCGGGCGCGAGTAGCACGGATGCCGCGATGTCGGCGAGGCGCCCCCAGCGGCGCACCTGGTCGACGCCCTCGCGGACGGCGTTGCAGATGTCGAGGGCCTTCGCCGCGCGCTCGTGGAACTCCCCGACCAGCCTCTCCGCCGGCGCCGGGAGCGCCCCGCGGCGACGCGCCTGGGCCACCACCACCCGGAACTCCTCCTGGCACAGGAGGAACGACTCGAGGAGCCGCCGGATCCACGCGATGGAGAGGAACTCCTCCCCCTCTCGCAAGTCCGCAAGGTGCGCGGCCACGTGGTGCTGGAACGCCTCGAGGTCAGCCTCCTCGCCGGACGGCATGACCGGGGACGCGGCGGCCGAATTATCCCGGCGGAGGGACAGGAGCGAGCGGCCGAAGGAGGAGAACGGGGATGGGTGGGAGTGGGACGACGAGCCCTGGTGTTCCGTCACCGGCATGGTCGGCGCCGAGATCGCCGGGGTTTCCGCCGGAGTAGGCGAAGCGTATCTTGGAGACGCGGGCTTAGCGGGCTAGCGGGCGCGGGTCGGCATGGAGAGAGGTGTGGAGGGGGAGGAGGTGGTGGTGGTGATGGTGGTGGTGGTGGTGGTGGGTGGGTGTATATATAGTAGGGGATTGTGATCAGGGAGGTGATGGTGTATCAGTGTACGCATATCTGGGCTAATCGTGACCGTTGATTAGTTTAATCGCGGTTTTATTGCTTTTATTTTGTGGATGTGCAAATATTCTTTTGGAATTGGAATGTTTTGGGTTTTTGTTCAGCCTTTTTTTGTTTTTGTTAGGAGGTCCTTTACAAGGTTAGTAATTGCTCCCAAGTTCTTTGTAATGAATAATGGCTTCATTTTGTACATTTGTGCTCTCTATTTTCATAAAACTTGCATGACTCGCGTATGAGCTTTGTACAGTGAGAGTGAATGTTTCCTTTCCCGCGATATCTCCATAGAATCCTCACGTTGCAGATGAGCCTTAAAAAGAAAGAATAAACCTCTTTACTATTCAAAGTGGTTTACTATCGAACACAAGTTTCCCATTGTATCTAGCAAAATACCGACAGAAATTACTGTGAATTATTCCTTATCGCTATTCTTCTCACTGTACTGCTTCCTAAAGTAATTGGCTGACGAGCTTTTGGCTCGAACCACCCTGTTGACGACCCTAATAACAATTTTAGCTCTTTTCTGACAAAAATGCTAAAAATAGTATCACGGACAAATATAGACAACAAGCGTGTACAACATCCTGGATACATACGCATATAATGTATACAATATAATTACACACTGCCTACAATATGGCTCATTCGTTTGAAACACTCTCTGCTCGTTGTGTTTGCGTGCGCGTCCTGGTCTTACGTTGAGCATGTTCTGTGGGATACATGAACCGGTCCGGAGATTGTGTATCGGTTCGGAGGGCATATGGAGACCATTGAGTGGGCGGAGGTGCTTCAGCAAGCTGACTCTAGCCCAGCTGAGTTTATCGAACATCAATGTCGTCCAGTTGAGTCATGCCAAACTGGTTACCACCTGCCAATATATATGCAATGAACGAATCAATAAATCTGCCCCCGGAGCCATGGCCCCCCAAGTACGATGTATGAATGGCCCTCGGCATGGAGGAGCTCTGGCCTTGACCATACTATGTACTAGCGGCCCCGAGTGAGGTGGAGCTCTGGCCTTGGTACGGTACTCCATACTGGTCAAGGTTTTGCTGAACGTAGACCAAGGGTGGACGTCCTGGGTGGTATGCTCCAAATCCTAGTGCTGTGTACTCCTCCCTGGCGGTAGCTGGGATGGCCGCCTCCTCAGCTCATCGGTTGATTCGTCATCAATAAAGTTGGTTCCATTCAACTTTTCTTTCTCAAGAATAGATCGCAAATTGAAGGTAGGTGCAGAAGAAGTAGTAGGTGCCATGATCTATAACAGGAATATATGCAAAAAAAATTCAACACTATGTTTATGTAAGATCTTCTATTAGACACTCATGTTTATGATTATGTTCGATCAGTCTACGACTAGCTCGTATCACCATACGACTAGTCTGAACCTAGTCGTATCACCATACGACTAGTTCATACCTGGTCGAACTTAATCATCAATAGCTAATAAAAGATGCTCCCCCTATATGTTCTAAACTATGTTTCCCTCTAACATCATATATTAAGTTCAAGATCCAAAAATCATTAAGTCCTAGTGAGCTTTGGTATCACTGCTAGAAACCTGGTGATTTTAGGTAGGCAACCTCTTGCCAATCATATCACATATGACTCTTGTTTGTTAGGCGGCATCTCTATGCCCCGGCAACCAACATTATGCTCTAAGGCCTAAAACTATTTTGATAGCCTTGTCAAGTTAAACCAACACTATGCATGTGGGTGTCCGACACCTACCCCATCTTATTAAGATAGTCAATAGCACTCTACTTTGGTAGACCTGCCAATTAACGATCAAAATCGTGATAGACGTAGCAATTGGAAAAGCATCAAATTAACTTAAATTTTCTTGAGGGGTACTATTCTAACATGTTAAAATTTCTAATGATAAAATATGATTAATAGCATCACAGGGATAAACATTTACAGATAATCAAATTAAACTGTGAAATAGTATGGCCCTTAATATGACGATCTCCATCACCATGCTTCCTGTCCTCCGACCATCACGCTTGAAATCTCCGACCGCAATCATCTACTAAGTAATTACTCCTAAAAACTAGTAATAAATTGTTGGAAATATGCCCTAGAGGCAATTATAAAGATGATTATATTTCGTTATGTTCATGATATTGGATAATATGTTGTCTTGTTCCTAGAATAATATTGTTAATATTTATTATCAAGTATGTGACTTGATTGTGAAACTCTGTATTTTTGCGATGATTATTCTTAAACGATCCCTAGTCGGAAACATATGAGAACACATATGAATAGACTAGCATATGTATTGGTTGATGACTATATTTCACAAGTCATAGATACGGAGATACCAAACCAATAATATAGACACATGTTAGAGAATATGGTGTTGGTTTGACCCACCTTGAGATACTCTTGAGATTGTTATGATTTTATGTGTCACCAGTTGGTCTCAACTAATGATGATGTATAATCCTTAGACCTGAGATCAGCATGGTTTCCTACATGTGTAATAGTACACTTAGGGGTTGCCAAACGCTACTCCATAACTGGGTAGTTATAAAGATAGCTTTTGGATATGCTATGAAACATGCGGAGGAATGTGACTGGTCGGATATGAGATTTACCCCTCCTAACATAACATGAGAGATGTCGCTGGACCCCTCGTTGTGGTCAGATAAAGAAAGTGCATGGCCATATCACTAGTGGTCGAAGTGTCGACCACATGAAGTTATTCGACACTTGATCAAGAAAATATTGAACAGTCTATGGATGACAAATTATCTCACCTGGAGTTCAACCAGATATCATGAGGTAAAGGGAGAATACACAAGTAGGTCGTTCAGTTCGACTAGATACAAACTGGTCGTATGGAGATACAATCTGGTTGTATACTGGTCGAACATAGTCTTGTAGACTGGTCATAGGCTAGTCGATGCTGGTCGTAAACTGGTTGTAGTTAAGTACTAACTAGTCGTAAGGAGTTACGAACTGGTCGTAACTTAATATGGACTGGTCGTGACTAGATACAAGCTGGTCATATGTGATAAGGACCTGGTCATAGATCATATTGCATTAAGGTTCATTTGATATATTCTATGTGTGTTCGGGAATCGTTATGTACTGCTAGGTACCGCTAATGACTCGTGGTTAGAAAAGAGTTTCCAAATCACAACCGATTACACATAAATCTATATGGTCGCACACTTAAAGGGATAGTATTTGATTTGGATGGTGATCAGAATTCTTGTAGGCCATGAGTTCCTAATGGGCCTCAAGTTCGAGACCCATTATGGATGCCTATAAATAGAGGGGCGGTGGCATGGGGTTGTATGATGCTTGAGAAGGAATTCCCGAAACCCTAATAGCCACGCCTTCCTCAACCACGCCGCCGGTGCTAGCACTCCAGTGTGTGGTGTCCCTGCCCCATACGTATGGATACCTTGGAGGTGTTGTTGCGAAGCATCAGCACTAGGTCAATCCGCAACTCGTGATGATCATCGGAGTAGGAGGAGAAGATGTGCAGCAAGTACGACTACGACTGCATCAACTCTACTTCCGCTACGAATCGGCACATCTAGCGGTAATCCCGTAATCTATTACTAGCGGAGGTTCCTTGGTTGCACGGTAAATTTTTTGTTTTGAGCTATCATAGGCTACCCGTGACTCAATAGTGGTAATCCCATGATCTATTACTAGCTGAGGTTCCTTGGTTGAACGGTAAAATTTTTGTTTTGAGCTATCATAGCCTACCAGTGACCCAACATGAATTACATAGGATAATATCAAGCATCACATGTCGGTACGCAGACCGTTATATAATAATATGTAGCTCGATGGCTATCTCACAACATGACACGCAAGTCATGAAAATCCATTCATGAATCACATACACAATGAGCCATACTATTCACATCAATCCTGTGGAGCATACCCGCAAAGGGCAACAAGCCCGTGTTTCGAAAGATTGGGATGTAGCGAGAGTCAAGGGCCCAGTAATGCTTCTCCGACCTAAGCATGAGAGGTGGAGGACCATCCCCGTCCCCGGTGATCCATAACTTTCTCCGGTGATGTTCGTCGTAGAATGGTTCGAGTAGTTCCAGTAGATGCATGCATGGCTTGTAAGAGATGAAATACCGAGTCAATTCGGAACAAATTAAAATGCGCAAATTAATAATGACTAAATTAATTAATATCAATTAATTACCACTAATTAATAATGACTAAATTAATTACAACTAATTAATTATGACTAAATTAATTATGCCTAAATTAATTATGACCCATTAACTATGACTAAATTAATTACGGCTAGTTAACTACGACTAAACTAATTACAACTAATTAATTATGACTAAATTAATTACGACTAAATAATAATGACCAAATTAATTACGATTAATTAACTACAACTAAATTCATTACGACTAATTAACTACGAGTAATTAATTATGACTATTTAATTAGGAATTAATTAATTATGACTAATTAACTATGAATAAATTAATTACGACTAATTAACTATGAGTAATTAATTACGACGAAATTATTTGGACCATATAATAACGATTAAATTAATTTAGCACTAATTACACAATTAATAAACATAATGCATATGAGAAAAATTACCTCCTCTTGATGTCGAACTTTTTGTACTAATACGCCCGCTAAGCACTGCTCTAAACACTCCTTTATCGATAGCATCGCTCGCTCTATTCTCTCTGTCTCTCTACGCCGAGCGAAAGAATAAGAGCAAGAGCGGCACTGGTTTTTATAGTCACGTGAACGCAATTTTTGCCGATCGCGAGGCGACGGGAGGGAATCGTATTCCCTCCCGCGGGCTGTTTTTTGCAAGCGGGGGAAGGCTTTGCATACATGGGGGACATGGGTGTGATGGATGGGATGGAGGGAAGCGACGGGAGGGAATCGCGTGTGTGCTGGTGCGGTGACAAAGGACAGTGTCATTCCCAAGGGCACTGTGCTGGGCAAAACCGTACACCAGGGGCACTGACCTGCACTGTGCTCAACAAAATTGTGCCCCAAGGGCACGTACTAGCTATCTCTAGCCCTTAGGGGAACGGACGAGCTAGGTCCAGCTCCTAGGGGTCCGAACTTGGCACATGGCGCACCGGGGTACAGTGTTGTGTCCTTAGGGCACGATGGAGGGGAGTCCGGCCCCCTAGGGACTGAACTTGGTGGTGTGTCAAGTGCCGATAGGTCCGTGGTGCCATTTTTAGTATTGATATCGGGAGAGGGCTAAAATTGCTATTACATCCGTCAACAATGCCATATGAGCCAAAAACTCTTGGTTGACTAGTACAAGAAGATCTACCGTACAATCTAACCACAATTGTCATCACTCACTGATGTGATGCACAGGCATAGTAGTTGGGATTCGGATGCTCTGCTATACTGCAGAGAATCACTGTTTGAATAGTGATTCTAGTTTGCATGAACAACACTCGGCAATAGCACGGTGGCAATACTGTACCAATAGCGAAACATCTACTGCAGCGATTTTATTGTTTCCTGAATACTGTAGTGACTTATCTAGACCATTCGTGTTGGATAGAACGGCAAAGAGAATAACCATGCCACGGTGCTCATCTGCGTTAGTCCCCACGCCAATAAGATGACCCGTTTCCCCATAGTAGGCCATGCTTCATGTTCATCATGATCACGTCAGAGAGGAAGGATGGATTTGGAAAAGGACAATCTCTGCAAAAGAAGCCAAACATACTAGTACTTGTTTAATTTAATCAAATCTCGGAAGAAACCAATCCAATCCATGCAATCCCAACGGCCAGTAGTCAGAGTCACTCGGTCAGTCGCCTTGCACATGGCGACGACGATGATTAGATTAGAAAGTAAAACAAACCGAGTTGAGCTGAGCTGAGCTGAGCTGAGCAGAGTAGAGCCGGACGCGGGAGTACGCGCCCTGGGGAGACGCTGCCACGTGGGCCCGCGCCGCGTGGCCGCGTACGCGGGCGGAACGTTCCCGCATCCGCGGCGCGAGCTTTACCGAGCCGCCCCTCCGCGCCACGCCTGCGCCGGCGACCGACCCGGGGCAGTTTGGGAAGCTCCTCGAGCACGCGCACGCGTACGCGCACGCGGCCACCGGTACCTACCCGGTACCAAGCGCTAACTCGGTTTGACCCCGTGGGGCCACGGCGGAAACGGTCGCCGGCCAGGCACACGCCAGGTTGAACGACCGAGCCCGAGTCGTCGTACGGACAGGGCCGTTCTTGAGGAGCAGGAGTGGTATCGTGCGAGTGCGATGGTGTGAGCTGCCACAAAAAGTCGTGTTCCGTCGCTTGTGCAGGCGACTTTAAAACCAGATCACCGAACGTACGGTTTTATGCTTTTACTGATGGACTTGAACTCTGCAAATGTTTCATAGTCCAATCGAGCATAACTTGGGGTTCTTCTTTTTCCTGGAGCACTGGTGAGCACAAGTGGTCACATTCAATCGATCGATCGGGAATCCGGGATCCATTTGCTGCTACACAACAACACTACACCTGCGCCTAACGTTTGGTAGGGTATCAAGATTCGGCGATGCCCCTCTGAGCGTCACTTTTTGTCAAAATAGGGTGCCAGTAGCCAAGGTTTCGCCGATTGCAGCGCGTCACATCAAATCTTAGCTTTATCTCGTGTTTACGTCTTTCATGTAATCACAAAAAATATTTGTCACGGAGACAAACTTTTTTTTTGTTTTGTTTGTTTTTGAGACGATGGAGACACGCTTGTGCCAGGCAAAGCCAACTTGTTTGCGCTGAACCTGAATGTACATCACGGTTCACGCTGACCTATAGAACATTTTTTTTGTTGCTATTTTGTCAATTTGGTTGCTACTTACTTAGGGCTTGTTTGGTTGGTGACTTGAATTTCATGCCTGAGAAAAAGTGGTGCCTGGAGGTAGCCTGAAAAGTAGATAATTTTTGCCTGGCCAGGCAAATATAAAGATGAGTTGTTTGGTTGAAAACCTATGCCTGGAATTAGTGAATGAAAAATGGACCGTTGGATTGAAACAATGAACAGTGGATGGACAGCTGCCTCCCAGGCAGCTTTCCCAGGCGCCGGAATTTAACGCCTAGCGTGGGAGGACTTACCTGGCTAGCAGCGCAACCGAGGAAGCAAACCAAGCAACGACTAGGTCAGCTCCCGGCAGCGCTCCCGCCCAGGCAATTTGGTCTAGGTAGCCAAGCAAACAGCCCCTTAGTAACTATAATTCACGTCGCATGATGGATTCGATCGTATAGCCGACGTCTTCTTAGTGCTCTAGCTCTAGCGAAGGCGAGGTTTTGCATTGTGAGGTTTTGAATTTACGGTTTCTGACCGAGTAAAAATTTTATTGGTCTTTATATTTTAATCAGATGTAAAAAGGGGCCCACCTCTTACCTCATCATCGTCGTCGTGTTTCCCTGCCTGGGCCCCCTTTTACCAACCTAATAATTCTTATTTCTTTAGTCTACTAATTCTCAGTTCTTGTCTTCCTATTTTCATTTATTTAATTTGATTTTTGAGAAATAGTTTTGATGCAATACATATAAGATAGAGCAATATACGGTTTACATTTAATATAGCTATGTTCATGTTCAAGGGAGTAACTTTGCGGGCAAGAGGTGGACCCCTTTTTATATATGGTTAAAATATAAGGACCAACAAAATTCTTACTCGGTTAGAGACCGTAAATTCAGTACCAACCATTTTCTCGTTTCGACGGGCAGAAATGCTACCTTGTTACGTAATTATGATCTCCACAACGGGTCACATTGGAGTGTTTGTGCACGGAAGTGAGCCGCCCCAAGGCGGAGTGCTGGGCACGGACGAGAGCCGCCCCAACCAACATTACTGGAACTCGGTGGATGACAAGGTCAGCACCGTGACTAAATCAACATTGACAGATGGTAATGGGTAGAGAATTAATCACGTAACTTGGAAAAGCGTCCTGTATTCTGAACTTAAACCCGTATCTAAGGAAATGCTGGGAACCTGGTTCATTTAGAGCTCAGAATAACTATGGGTAAAGTGGTACAAGCCTACGTAGTGCTATATCAAATCATGAATTCATGCCAGTCTTCTGGATTGGAGTCTACGGGAACCACCAGAGGTCTATCCTTTATTCAAGTGACAAGTAGTCTCTTCATAATTAAAATTACAGCCTAAATTTTGATGACTATTTTTAGAACAAAAGTAGAGGTAGGAATTTGATAAGGACAAGAGGTAGAGTCATCAAGTGCATTTTTGCTATTAATGCTTGTTGAGTACACTAGTACTCACTCTTGCTATCTCTTTCCTTGCTTAGATCCTAATTCGGCCGGGAGTTATCCCGAGTGGGATGAGGGATTTGCAGGTACCGAGAAGGCCACAGGTGACGAGGGTGTTGGTTACGAGGAGCAGGGCGAGGTGGACGCCCTATTCGACTCTTGAGACGAGTAGACTGCCGAAGGAACCTAACAGGCAAGTAGGGGAATGTATTACCCTGTTGTAATTAAATAATTGTATTCAGAACTTTAGTCTTGTGTGGCTACTGTTGTAATAAAGAGCAGTTTCTATCTTATTGTTCTACTACGCTAACTCTGGTAAAGGCTTACTATTCGTTGAAGCAGTGTTCTACTGAGCAAACGAATAGTAATCCGTATGTCTAAGTGTGATTACCCCTGGGGTAATCACACGGGGCGTCACAAAGACTTATTCTCCCCATACAATGTATTTAAGAAAAGATGATTCAAATCCGAACTGGCTAGTCCACCGGTGGTGGTGCTAACCAACCGACCCTGGGGCGACTCGGTGAATCCAACTAAGAATTTACTAGTTTTAAGGGGTGTTTGGATGAAGGAATTTTTTTGATTTACTTCCTAAGAATTCAATAAATCTATCCAAGCAGGCCTACTAGAGGTGGCGAGGTCGATCTTGCCCGAGGCACGACGCCCTACATGTTCATGGGTCAGGCTCGCTTTCAGACGAAGCCAAGATGTCGTGCTTGGGCCACAACCCTAGCACGATGCCGGCCATGCCCATTTGGCCTACGTGCGTCCGAGGCGAGGGGCGAGCCGGAGGAGGATCGAGCCGGAGGAGGAAGCTAATCAAGGGGGGGAGGAGGAGGAGGAGGAGAGGGCAGGCAGCCATGGACCATGGAGGAGGAGAGAGGTGGCGCCGCCGGACGGGAGGCGAGGAGAAAGGCGGTAGTAGTCTGGGGCTCGGGGCACATGGGCACGGCGACGAGGAGGAGGGGGGAGGAGGAGAGGAGGAGGAAGAGGGCGGGGTGGCGCCGGCGGCTGGCGCGGAGGGAGGAGATGGCGACACCGCTCGGGATAGGAGGGAGGAGAAGGCGAGGCAAGCGCACGGGCGAAGATAGCGAGGGAGGCGAAGGGGGTAGGGGGCGCTCGGGCTAAGTAGGTCGTAAATGGTCCAACAAGCCAAACCGGCTCGTGCCGACCTAGCATGGCACGAACGCCCTTCGGGCCGTGCTTTGGCCGCCACCCAGGCACATGGGCCGACCCTACACGTCACAATTCTTTCACGGGTCGGAATGGGTCGTGCCCGGTCGTGCCGCCCATTTGGCCGTGTCTAGGCCAACCTATGAATTTCTACAAGTGGGTCCGGATCACGGGGCCGGACACGTCAGCCAGCGAACGAGGATCCAGACTGACCCGGTATTTCAGGTGGGACACGGCAGCTGAGTAGCGAGTTTTACCGGCTTAATTATGTGGCTTATAACGGAAGGCAAGCGGTTGCCATCGAATGGGAGACTTGTTGCTTGTCTTGTTCATGGATCGTTGGACAAACCCACTACTGTTCGCCGATGATGTGGATTAGGGGCTGAAGAAAGAAAAGACAGGTCCAAAACTATGCAAAATGGAAGAAGAGATGGACACAGTCTCATCAGCCAGTCAGAACTCCGGCTGAACTGGAAAATATGTCATCCCTGTTGCTGTTGGTCAAGTTCAGACTTCAATTCAGACCGGAGGCTTGAAGCCTTACCACACATCTGCATTGCATGGTATACAGTACACAGCGGTAAATCTGACCAGCGGGGCTACTAGACTCTACCTGTCACTGACAGGCACATCTTCGACCGGCCATTTTCTTGGGAATCAAGAATTCAAGATGGATGCGTGGACTATGGAACGTCTGCTCCCTTTTTCCTTTCAAGTGGATGCCTCACTCTCAGCGATCAAAACGACATCTTAGCTCTCCAGTTGACTGTACAGTGATGCATGGTTGCAATTGGTCGATGGTTTTGGTCCCTATACACCGGCCGGTTTCTTGCGCCGCAGTAATTTTTTATGCTTGCAAAGTTGATGGGAGATGGCATCAGAATAAGATCCGAGTGATGGCTCAGTCTAGTTCCCTCAATCGAAAACGAATCCTTCGTAGAGCCAAATCCCCCTCACCCAAAACGGCCCATGGTAGGTTACAAGGTTTCCGTCCTGCAGGGGGCTGGGAATTAATCTGGCTCCGGTTTCTTGAACCCTGATTAAGACCACAAAATTGCCGCCCAACAGCGAAAAGTTTTACCTTGATTCAGGGTAAGTGGTTACTACTGAGCTAGTTTATAAATGTAATTTGGATCATTCCATACATTCTTTTGCCTTTTTTTGCATGTACTAACAGATGTTGCATCCTGTCCCTTTCGGTTCACCAAACTCTAGAAAGAGAAAGCTCTAAAATGCTCGGTCACTTTGGAATCTTTCTTTCGATTTTGATGCAGGCTTACATGGCTAGTAAAAGACCTGTTTAGTGCTTGTGGTGTAATTATCTGCATACTTTACTCTTTGCAATAGCCTACTTAAGACCTCACTTAGAAGCAAACAAAATCTGATATCTGATTGCGACATCACAACGCAGATGCCCAATATATAACTTGAATCCAATGAACTATAACTCTCTCAGTTAATACATCACCGACGAACAATGCAGTGAAGTTTGCTAAAAAAAAATTATCCAATACAGAATAGTTGTTCCAGAGCAAGCTACGGAACAAAAGAGATGGGGATACAGTGCAACAATAAAGCAGCAGCTACG
The DNA here is from genome assembly GCA_036346405.1 of Phyllostachys edulis. Taxonomy (NCBI): domain Eukaryota; kingdom Viridiplantae; phylum Streptophyta; class Magnoliopsida; order Poales; family Poaceae; genus Phyllostachys; species Phyllostachys edulis. The sequence goes on along the minus strand of CM070565.1, from coordinate 6,766,963 downwards.
AATCAGAAGGAAGCTGCTAAAACATCCCTTTCGTTTATGGGGTGTTTCTGAGTTAATAACTAATAAGGCGCTCCCCGGCTAAACTTGGGGACGGTCAGCTTCTTGGAGGAGCATGTGCGACAATCGGTGTCTCAAATAAGCAGCATCCATGATACTTGCAACCCGGCATTTCTATTCGCAAGCCAACTTGGTGTCGAAACTGCTCAGGCAGATGGCAAACGCCTGGAAGGCCGAGAGTGGGTAGCGGTAGTCCATGGTGAACATGTCCTTCGTGACCTTCCCGAACTGCAGTATGACCTTGTCGTGCTCCGGTGGAGGTCGTGGGGCTGGCTGTGATGGAGTTGCGGCTCCTGCAACAGACTGCGTGGCAGCAATGAGCTGAAAGTTCTTGACGGAAGCGACGATCACCCGGCCCCGGAAGTTGAGGCACCAGCACTGTAGCTGCTCATGCCATCTTGGAGCCTTGTTGCGGAGAATCAAAGGCTTGTCCTTGCACTCATCATCATCACTCAATGCCCGGGCCCCGGTCCCTGGGCCACCTCCTATTGAGATGTCGGAGAACCGGGCACTGCTGAAATGCATGGAATGATCCATAATGGATGACTTCGAGAAGGAGACGCTGCTGAAGGATTCATCGAGGGAGTGGGCAAGGATGCTATCCGGCTGGCAAGGGACACTGCCACCAGCTTCAAGGGATGAGGCAGGGATGGAGTGCATTACACAGTGCATCCGCCTAGGACCCCGAGTTCCCAATACGTTCAGCTCATATGAGACCTGTGCTATGCTGTACATGCTGCAAGGAACCTTCGTCGACCCTTTCTTTGAGTAGAATCTTCGGCTTGTTTCCCCTGACTGTGAAACACTAGTTGCATTGTACGGAGGCTGGGTGTCATATATTACAAACTTTGTGCCAAAGAAATTTGACCTAAAATTCAAAATGGCAAACATATTTGCAAGTAGCAACATATGTCAGATTAAAATGCTGTAAGTTCTGAAATAAGGCTATAGTTTCTTCAAGTTAGTACCTCAATTTTCCAACATATGTGCTGGTAGACCTAGATACATTGTCAGCATTCATGGATATTGTATATTCTGTACATGTTGCACGGCAGTTTCTTTTTGCTGATAGAAGGAATTTACCATTTTCCACAAGCACAGCTGTAGAAAAGAAAATTTATAACATGTCGACATAGTAATACTGGTAACAAAATACTAAACAAGTAGACCAGCAAGAAAAAACATATTTTGAATTTCTTTTTCTATAAAATTTGGAGACCAAAAATGTGAAAGATACACACCCACGTGGACACAAACAAAATACAATTCAATTCCAATCAAGAGTAACCAAGCACAGAAGCACTCCATGATATGGTGCAAAGATCACACAACAAAGAAGACAAGGTGCACTTCTAAGATGGATGAGTTGGGAGAACAGAAAACACTAGCAGATCAGTAAGCTTTCCGAGTGTACAAAGGAGGCAACTCACAGCATCACTAATTACTGGTCTGGTGCACATATACATCGTCCTAAATTACTGCAGAATAAGCCTAGCTTGTGTATACTCACCTCATATGTATACTTGTGAAGTGGTTTCAATGCAAATGATCTTAAAGATACATGTTCAGATCCCGATGAAGCATACTTTTGCAGAATAACGAAAAAATATCCAATTAAGACACGGGACACTTTCATTCATGTGCGGTTTAAAAATTATAATTAATGCCATTCTCAAGGCAAGTAGTTTTTTTTTCCAGATCCTCAAGGCAAGTAGTTGATACCAAATGTAGGCAGTATTTAATACCAAGTTGTATAGGCTGCTGAATTCTACTTCTCAACAACACATTAGTATACCCAAAAAAAAACACTGAGGGCATACTGAACAATGGGTTCTCTAGTTTGTGATATATGAGTTTTAAGGGAAGTAAGAAATTAAGAATGAAAATCAAGGTTGCTGAAAGAATCTGCACACAAGCCTGTCTATGCATGCTTGTGGCAGACAGACAACGAGAACAAGTTTTGCAATCTAATAAGAAAACAATTTGGTCAAGCATATTCATGTTGAATGATCACTGCGATACCTTCAATACCTATGTGAATACTATGAAAAAAGCCTTGTTGTTAATTTGCTATGTTACACAAGCATAACTCCTGCAGATATATTGCATTCTTTCTATAGAACAACATGAGTTTTAACTACTCCGAAATACATATACAAGTCTTAGTTTATGAAAGTCAATAGTCCATACAACATAAATCATATGAGAAGTACAAAGGAACCTACCTGAGCTAAGACAGAGGTACAGGTAGTAGGTTTGGGTAGATTTATCCCTCTTAATGAAACACTGGATAGTTCCATCTCGAGGCCCAGGCTGTACATAGAAGAGGAACAACATGAGTTTATTAGCATAGAAGTAAAAGATGATTATACGGTGTTCTTTCTATCCCACATTTCAACATTCCAAACAGAAGTGGTAGGATAATTATCCAACATGGAAGAATTGATATTGCCAATGAAGAAGGATAAATGAATAGTAACACAATTGTATCATTACCAGCTTCAGGGAAACAGGAAAAGTAATCTTTCCACAAAACTCTGGATTCTTGATAATCTCTTTACACATCTCTCTCCATGTTCTGCAGACAGCTGCACAAGCAACCACATGTTTCCTAGAAGGCCATGTAGCCTCACCAGTCTCCAACCTTTCAATCACATCTCGAAGCAATTCAGGAGGCAAGCTAGCCCAGCAGCTGCTCTGGATTACAGGCACTGGGTCATGCAACTCATGGACAGCACCATGAGATTTCCCTCTGCGATGGCCCAGAAACCTGACCTCAGATCCTCTCCGAGATAAGCTCCCAAAGCCATCCCTTACATCACGCACAATGCTACGAAACGACATCTACTCCAAAAGTCAACAACACTGCTGAAATAACAAAAAAGAATTACTGTTGGACAATAGCATTCCAAATAATGGTAGTCAACTCAAATTCTCTTAACTGTTAACTCAACAAAGGAACCTGCAATACAAAATTAATTAGTTAGTAATGGTGTGTGATAATCCTCTCTGGAAAGAGCAATATGTGGTTAGTGATATCTTTTAAGAAAAGGTAGTGCCAGGAAGTAAATGCTATTGCTAAGGACAAAAAGAAAGGTACCGTGTTATGATCCTTAGATCATAGGGGTAAACATCACCGGGAGGATAGCCGGGTGGCGTCGGCTGCTAGGGAAGAGGGAAGACTATAGATTAGGGAGACGAAGAGGATAGGGACTTAGACTATTGTATTCTCATTGCTTAATGCCAACGATTACAATAAGCCTCCTTATATAGAGGGCTCTTCTAACAATTATGGATAAAATCAATCTAAATGATGACCTTCCTAACTAATAGATGACATTCCTAACTAATAGATGACCTTTCCGATTAACTAATCCCTATACAGGGAAACTAATCAACTATTTAGGGAAACATATATTCTTATTGGGGAAGCTAATCCCTTCCTAATCCCGGTGCTGCGGTACCCGTGGTACCGTTCACGCACGTGAACAGTGACCCAGCCCATGACAACTGTGTGTCTGTGTCAGGACTTGAAGCTTACTGTGAAATAAATTAGCATTCACCCAATTGAGTGGAGAAGAAAATAGATTACATTCCTTTTTTTCTTTTGCTAAATAACAGTCATATTAATGTAGACACAGAATTTGAACTTCTGCATTTAATTGTTCGGTGATTTCATAACCACTCGCATCAATTAAAGCTTAACAGCAAGCTGTAGCAACTTTTAACTCTAGAAATATTAGGGGAAACCGGAAAAGCAAACCAATCACAAATCTACGGAGTTTATTGCCAGTACTATAACTACTTGAGAAAGCCATCCCCTTCCCCTTATAATTTTTCTTGCAGTGGGATATGTTCCTTTCCAGGAATAGCACGAATCCATATTATAACCATCAGATGCATCTATTATTGCCAGCAACATTGAGTTGCGGACAGATCTTCTATACAAATTCCTTTTCCAAACAAGATAGCAATAAAAGATGAGTCCAATTCCTATTACTATTGGTCGACAAATAGGAGTAACACTGCCCACAAATCTAGGGCACCAAACACAGAAGTAAGAAATAGAGCACTATATTTCTTCATTGCATCACTGTTGACCACTAAATCATTAGCCTAATTTCTCACAATATAAGAAGAAATGTAGCTACCAATATTTCCCATTTCCTACTTCTAGTACCCTCTATAAAACAAAAAAGTAAACCCGTAGAAGTAGTAAATCAACAATTTAGTATACAAAGTTAATATACTCTCACTTCAACGCGTCATATAAGCATAACCCAAATAAAGCTAAAAAACACTCATTGGCCATTGCCACTTTAAGAAAACCTTTTTCTACTGTTAGCACCCAAATTTTACTCACAGGTTGATCAAAGTAATAGATAGCTTGAACGCGCCAATTTTCCAACAGTCACTATCCAGGGAAAATTCCTCAGGTTGAAGTCAGGCAGTCACCATCACTAAAGAATAAAGATGTACTTTTCCCGCATATGAGCAGCCCAGAAGCCTAAATTTACTACCCTAAAAAGTAAAAACAATGAAAGTTTCAGTACAGTTAGTTGGGTTGGTTGGACGAAACTTTTTTTTTTGAGCTGGTTGGACGAAACTTTAGTACAGGTTGTTTAGTCAGGATCCCACTGCAACATGTTAACTTCCACTAGTAACCGCTAAACATGTAAATTTAAGGATTAATAAAGTGTACATTAACTCATACTGTCATACATGGTAGCTACCCGATGTTGCATCAACGAAACCCTTGGCACACAAAATATAACCAAAATTAACAAAAGGCTAAAATAACATCTAGTGATTGTTTCACCGAATCCGACGAAGATTGCCTCAAAATTGGGTCTCAAGTCGTTGTTTCCAACAAAACCCCGTGAAATTTAACTCAAGAAAGAGCTAAGAGCTCCTCATTTTCACCAAATCCCGAAAAATTCAGCTAACATCCCTTGAAACGACCAGAACAGGCTAAATCAGCACGAGAAACAAGTGAAAACCCTTCATTTCCACCTCTACCGAACCAAATCCACAACAAGCGGAAAAACCAAGAAACGCCCAACAAGTCCGCGGAGGAAGCACGGATCCGGGCGACACGCACCTCGAGCTGAAGCGGATGGCGCGGAGGAGACGTGCCCGGGCAGAGCCCGAGCTACGCGCGGCCTCCGGGGACGGATTCGGGAGGCGCCATTTGGATCGGAGAAGAGAAGGGGAAACGGAGGAGGGGAATGGAGAGGTGGAGAGGAGGTGGAGAAGGAAAGAACAAGTGGTGGTGGCACACGAGTGCAGTGATGCATGGCTCGTGTGCGCGTAGCGATATACACTTGTGTGAATTTGTCTCTTGCTGTTAGGGGTGGATAACGAGTCAGGTAGTCGTCTTACCGAGTTTTTCTCAAAATTGATATAGTTTAATTTAATATCATTTTATTTATAGTTTGAAAGTATTTTTTATAACCGAGCTAACAAGCCGAGCCGAGCCAGAGTAAAATCCAATTTCATTCGAAATCGAGTCATTTCAATATTTGATCAAATAATAAGTCTAATTAGAGTAATTTTGAACCGAGCCAACAAGTCCCATTAAAGTTTTTTTTTCACCCCTACTTGCTGTGTTCTGTTATTATTACTACGCCTTTTACATTTGTCAGGTGCTGATCACAGCTTTGGATGGCTGAGCTTAGGATTTTACCGTAAAAAGATCACATCATTTCTAGAGTGACGTCATAAGGAAAAGTTTGATGTTTTTTCTACTTGTGTGTACGAAAAAGAACACACCCTGCATCTTTAATAGCGCCGCCCACCATAAACACCACTACTACTCTTCACAAGCCGCTTAGTCATCCATTCTGACTCGCGCATATCAATAGCATTTCAAAAAGCAACTCTCTCACAGCACACCATCTCTCTCACCTGCGTCTCTTTCTGTAATAAATTCTTTCACCTACTTCTTTCTCTCCTATCTCTCATTTTCTACTTGCTCCGGTCCTCCCGGTTCCCCTCCCTTCACTAACTTCACATTCCCTCTCTGACGCCTCCTCCTTCCCTAGTGTCGCCACACTCGCCGCTCCCTCTGGCCTCCTCCCCCTATCGGCGCCGCTCCGGCTCGGCTCGCTCGTCCTTCGGCCGCTCGGGCTCACCTATGGCTCGGTTCCTCTCTCCCCTTTTATTAATTTTTGGATTTTGATGAAATGTTGTATCCGTAGAAAAAAAATATTGCATACAGTTCATAACGATGTTGTAATTTTTTTCAACGCGTTTTTTTTCAGATGCTTTGTTTTGATTTGTGATATTGCAACTATTGTCCGAAAATGTTGCAACCGTTGTTCAAAGATGTTACAACCATTATCTAGAGATGTTGCAACCGTGTAAAGAGATGTTACAACGGTGTAGGGAGTTAGTGCTCCGACTGTACGTGGCTAATCACACCCTTATTATTACTACGCCTTTTACATTTGTCAGGTGCTGATCACAGCTTTGGACGGCTGAGTTTAGGATTTTACCGTAAAAAGATCACATCATTTCTAGAGTGACGTCATAAGGAAAAGTATGATGTTTTTTGTCTACTTGTGTGTCTGAAAAAGAACACACACTGCATCTTCGTGGATTGGGATTTTTCTATCCTAAACTTTATAGGACAAGAAGTGTTCTTAGATTTAACCGGCAATATGGGAATAAGAGCTGCGGTGTTAATTACTTTATCCTCCTCTTAAGAGGGTTAATGTCTGTTAGAAAATTTTCTTCTCTTCAATTCAACTTCTCAAACTCTTGACCCTTACAATGCATGACTGTTGGTCCTTATAAAGGCTCAATATACTACTACTACTCGAACTCAACATCTACTCGGACTCAACATCAGACTCAATATCTACTTGGACTCACAACTTTCCAAGACAGAAATCAGAAACGGACTCAACTTCTAAAAACGAGATTAATTCTAACAATCACCCCTTTAATCTCGTTTCTTCACTTTGATCATGCTGATCTTCTCTCTCATCTGAACTTCCAAGTCTTCCTCTTTTACCTGCACTCCTGTACGCTCTTACTTCTTGGGCCGATACCGCTCTACCGCCTGCGCTTGCTCCATTCTGAGCCATGCACAAACCAATGCTTACCGTGTCTCGCACTTGGACTGAACTCGTCCTTCCTTGCACACCCGTCTGGGCTGGAGCACCTGCTCCCACGACCACCTCGGTTTCATCATTACCTGAGCCTCCCGCTCTTCTCTTTTGGACCAAGTCTGTCCACTTCCCCGCGTATATTTTAGCTGAGGCTATACCACCTCTTTCTCCTGCGTCAACTTTGTATACACCGCGCCCTTTATGCGCGTGGGACTCACCGCCTCTGCGCTTCCTCAGACGCCTTCTTCAGGCACCGTCTGGATCTCCTCCGAGACTCACTTTCTTTGCGCCTCCTGCGCCAACTGCGTGCCACTCCTGAGTTCTGCCATGTCCTTAGCCGTTATCTAAGTTCCACTCTGGCTCCTCCAAACTATCCTTCACACAAACCGACTTACAAGTTTTCAGAGAAATTTTGTACAACCGGGTTGGGGATCTTTTTACCTTCATCAACAGATCTTTATTCTTGTCGTAGACACGCAAGAACTCACCCTGCAGCTCCACCCTGCACCCTCGTTCTGCCAACTGCCCGAGACTGAGTATGTTGTTGCACAAACTTGGTATAAAGTAAATATCAGGCAGCATCTTCTGATCACCGTTCTTGCATCGCAACAACATTGTACCTTTGCCTTTTATTTGTACCGTGGAGCCGTTGCCAAACTTGATTTCTCCTGAAATCTTCTCGTCGAGCTCATGGAACATGGAGCGATCTCCCGTCATATGATTGCTTGCTCCACTGTCCAAGTACCACTCATCAGTATGATCGTGATTTCCTCCCTCCGTGTGTAGTTTAGGAAGTACGTTCTCCTCGTTCAACTTCACCATGACCGGCGCCTTGTTGACACATAAGGAGAGAAGCAGGGTAGGATCGTCGTCTTCATCTTCACAGCTTCGGATGAGGTTTACCTCCTCGTTCTTCTTCTTGTTTCGACAATTCGAAGCATAGTGCCCATACTTGTCACAGTTGAAGCACTTTATGTGGCTGCGGCACTCCAATGCGTAGTGACCATACTTATCACATTTGAAACATTTGATATGTGACTTATCACGGGATCTGTCACCATCGCCTTGCCCAACCTTGTCTTCACGGTCACCTCTGCCAAATCGTCTGCCATCGTTTCTTGTATCTCCCTTTACTAGCAACGCCTGCTCGTTATGGGACTGATACCTTTGCTCGTTACTGGATTTATACCCTTCAAGAGCTCTTCATGCGCCTTGAGGGAACCGGTGATCTCCTCGATCTTCTTTTGCTCGGATCCGGGAGTACATGAGCGTGGTGATGACAGTACAAACTTTTTCGATAGCACGCGCATGTACTTCTTCATCGCCATGATTCCTCCATCTTGTCGCCGAGAGACAATCTGATTATACAATGAAGACAACTTCTGGCGAACTCGTCCCATCGACTCGGTTTCTCCCATCCGGAGATTCTCGAACTCGGTATGCAAATTCGAGCCGCACCTCCTTCACACGATCAATTCCTCGTGCATCTTTTGAAGCGTCACCACGCCTCACATGCCGCCTCCTTGCCGATGAGCCGCATCATGGAGTCTGCACCGCTAGTAGATGATGGCCAAGGCCGTCTGGTCTACCTTGTCGTCCACCTCCTTGTCCTTTGCCTTCGGATCGATCGCACCCAGACTCCTATCTTGCGCATGTTCGCCTTCATCTTCATAGCCCACACCGGTAATTTTTAGGTCGTCGGGGCGAGGATATAGGAGGGAAATCGGCCCATCCCGGGTCTTCGCGTTGTCACCCATAATCTTCAGATAGCACCAAGATCAACAGGCTCTGATACCACTTGTTAGAAAATTTTCTTCTCTTCAATTCAACTCCTCAAACTCTTGACCCTTACAATGCATGACTGTTGGTCCTTATAAAGGCTCAATATACTACTACTACTCGGACTCAACATCCGACTCAATATCTACTTGGACTCACAACTTTCCAAGACAGAAATCAGAAACGGACTCAACTTCTAAAAACGAGATTAATTCTAACAATGTCATTGAGGGCATCTCCAATAGTGTATTTATTGTTGTCTCTTAGCTATGCCACATCAACAAAATCCTACGTGGAAGAGGGGGGGGGGGAGGAGAAAGAGCACATGTCGTCTCTTCCTGAAGAGACTGTCGTACACGCGAAACAAGACATGATACATTAATCTACTCTAGTTGATATGTAGGCCCGTTTCAAAAGAAAATTATAGAATATAAATGTTAGAGAGTGTACTAGAGACTATCTATTGAAGATGTTGTCTCTAAAGATGATGTAGCATATGTTACAAACAAGATTATCTCTAACTATTAGAGATGCCCTGATAGCATTCGGCAGGCAACGCAAATGTCTAGAACCAGTTCGTGCACCATGAGCCCTGTACAAGTGAGAAAAACTAGGGAACGCTACAGTGTTCTACTAAAAACGACAGTATAGCTCTATGCGGGTTCGATCCTCTTCCAATAGGATCCTTGTACATCGTAAAAAACAACGAAATAGCTCCACACGGTTCGATCCTCTCCCAACAGGATCCTCGTGCATCGTCTAATACTTCCACATGATCCCTATTCCTATCCAAACCAAATTGTTTTCATCCACTCATTTATCTGCCTTAGCCTTATCCGACGACATCTCATCTCCTTCATCTCTCTCTCTCTCTCACACACACACATACACACACACACACACACGCGCGAACACACAACGGTGGCCGTTGAGTAGCTGGTTGGGCAGAGGCCACCATGGTGCAAGGCGAGTGACCATAGATGGGTGTGTAACTACGGCATCCCACGAGCAGTTGCGGTCGAGCGTGACGACGAGTGGCTCCTAGCAAGCACATGGTGGCATGCCTCGTTAGAAGTTGATAGCGATCGTGCTCAGAGTTGTGGCGGCAGTGTGCGAGCGCGACGGCGAGCGGATGCAAAAGACATGGACATGTGTAGGGCCGACGGGCACAGATGCAATATGATGGCACTGTCAATTTGCGTGAACAGGGCCAGTAAGACCATCATTCCAACGTACGAACTGAAACCCCTAGTTTGAATCTTTTTTTTTTGGTTTGAAACTTGCGAGATGTGCTTGAAACTACTTGGAATATGCTTGGATTTTGCTTTTGAAACTTGAAAGTTGCCCAAACATACATGAATTTTGATTTTGAAACATGAAACATGCAATAAACTTGTTGAAGCATGCTGAAACTTCTTGAAACTCTTTTATCTGAAACTTGTTGAAACTTGAGTTCCAAAATCTAAAACTTGTTAAAACTTGGGCTCGAAACTTTCTTAGAATCTTTTGAAAACTTCTAGAAATACACGAAACTCACTGAAACGTGGAACTTTTAAAATATTTTCACGAAACTTCTTGAAACTTCATGAAACTTACTAGAACTTCTTGAAACTCTTTTGTCTGAAACTTGTTGAAACTTGAGTCCTAAAATCTAAAATTGTTGAAATCTGGACTTGAAACTTTTTTGGAATCTTCTGGAAACTACTAGAAATACACGAAACTCACTAAACCTGAAACTTTTAAAATGTTTTCACAAGACTTTTTGAAACTTTAATTTTTCTTCTTTTCGAACTTTGAATACTTGTGAAGCTTGCTTGAAACTCGAAAGTTTCGTCATGTCTCATTCATGGTTGAAACTTCTTTGAAACCTTTTTTTTGAAACTTCTTGAAACTTGCATTTTTTATGAAACTTTGAAACTTACTTAAAACATTTCTCAAACTTCATGAAAAGCGTCGAAAGCATTTTAAAACTTTCAAAAAAAAACACGCCGAAACATGTTTGAAAAATCAAACTCGTAACCAGAAACCTTTTTGAAACTTTTCACGAAACGTCATGAAACCTAGTTGAAACTTCATTTATGCAGAGTACAAACAGCAATCGGATAGTTTGTTTGGTCATCAGAAGAGAAGAGGAAAAATTGAGAGGACTTTGCTTGGTAGGAGTAGCTTCTTGTTGGATCTTGATGATGGAGTTTGTGTTGTGTTCTCATTAGTCATACTACCTTTGCGGCTGTGCAGAGGGAGGGTCATGGCGTGATGGTAATGCCCATGCCTACTTGCCGGGAGACCTGTATGCTTTTTTCGCCTTGGCGATCACAGGTAGGCCTGGTAATGGGGACAAGCTCAACCCTAACCCACAGTGACTTCATAGAATTTCCAACCAAACCTAACCCACTTAAAATCCTTTAGAACCCAATCCCCAATCCAATCCAAACCACTTCTCTTATATAGGTTTCAACCTATTTCCGCCCATTTTTTGAACCCATTGCTGCATCCAGATACATCGTAAAACAACGAAACCACGGTAAAAAAATAATCATTCACTGACTATTCTCGGCTTGCTTCCGCAGTTCAGCCTCAGCTTATGCATAAGTGTTTTTCTGGCTTCACACACAAAGCACTTTTTTTTAGTTTTTTTATCTCACCATTGAGCACTACCAAGGGTAATCTGACCAAGAGTAATCTAACCATGAGATTGTCACTTCGATCTCAGTACCACTCATGTCGACTAGACGATTCACTTGTTGACCGTTGACTGCAGGGTTAAACTGAAGAGAACCTCTAATAATCTCATCACCAGTGTTAAACAATGCAGGTCCAGCTCAATTGTCAGTGGCGCATGCAACGGCACCGCAAGCACATATCTGGCCAACGGAATCAGTTCTTCCGATCCCGCACGTATGTTCTTGTCATGTTCATTGTAGAAGAGCACGCAGCCAACATCGAACAGCTTGCTGCAAGCGAAGTAAAATGAGGAATGAGGATTTAGAAATGAAATGGGCTGGGCTAGCCCGCTGCTAGAGCCTAGCTGCTACGGCCTATGTCATACTCATATGTGCGTGTGTAAAGCATCCGAATTCCGATCGTATTTGTATTCATATTCGTTTCTCACATATGGATAATATTCATATTCTTATTCATTTCTCACATATTTTTGTATTCCACATTCGAATTCATATTCAGAAAAAAATCAGATACTAATCGAATTCGTATTCGGGGAAAAAAATCAGATACCATCCGGATTCGTATTCGTTTTGTAAAACGAATGCATTTTCGTTTCCCATCTTCGCTACCAACCGAATTTAGATGCCGGATAAAACGAATTCGATATGACCACTTGAGACGCTAGCAATTTTAACTTGGTTCAACATGCTTAATTGATAATCTCCACAGGAACCCTTGGCAGCTTAATCCATCTGTCGAGGTTGCTTCTACTAGGCAACTAGCTTTCCGAGCCATCAGTAATTACAAGTTTATGAGGACACCTTACCGTGACGACTTGGCATAGAAATTTCATGGAAATAGAACGAATCAAAATTCTTTTGGCAGTCTTCAGTCTCTGCCAGGCATCCTTAGGTTACTATAGCTGCCCTGTAGATGTAAAATTAAGGGTCTGTTTGTTTCAGCTTCAGCTTCCGGCTTTCGTCCGAAAAAACCAGAAGTCGTCCCAAACGGGCTGCTTTTCGCAGCCGCTTTCTCATACAACGTGAGGAAGCCGAAAGCCACCTGCGGGGAGCTTTTGGTGGCTTCCCGTAGCCCCCCAAGACGCCCGCTCAGCTCAGCCCCTCCTCCCGTGCGCCTCCTCCCCTCCCACACGCCGGCGAGGCCGCGCCGCCTTCCTCCCCCTCCTTCCACCCCCGACGTGCCACTGTCCTCCCCTTGTCGCGCTTCTCCTCCCCCGAGCCACTGCCACCTTCTCTCCCACCCAGATCTTGAAGCCTCCTCCTCCTACGTCGTCCGTCCTCCTCCCCTGACTCCCTCCTCCCCCACCCGACGTGCCCCCCTGCGCCCCCGAGTCCCTGCCGCCCATGTGCCCCCTAGCCTCTCTCTCGCCTGCCGCTAGATAGGGATGGAAAATGGTAGAGGATAATCCATTTTATCCAGTGTTCGTATTCGGAAAAATGTAAATGGTAAATGATAATTCGTATTCGAATAGAAAACGAATCCGAATCCGGATACTATCCGGGTTTTTTCCCGGATATGAATCCGGATGTGGTATGAAAAATTACGCCGAATACGAATACGGATTCGGATAGTATCCATATTCAGCCCACCCGCGCGCAGCTGAGAACAACCCGCAACCCATTTATTTCCTCACGGCCCGACACCTCCCGCAACCCGTCCGTCCTCCACGCGCAGGTGCAGCAGATACGCGGCCCATGTTCATGCGCGGACGCGGCCCATGTTCACGCGTGGACGCTGCGCAGCTACGTGCTCACTGTCATAGCACTACAGGGCTAATACAACATAGAATATTTGCTGCTGCTCTAAATTCGATGCTCATTCTGAAATGACTATCAAAGCAAGCTTGCAAAGCATTTTGGTACTAGGTTGGCTCACTGGTCACTGCCGACTGCCAAGTCCAGCGTGTAATACACTAATACGTGTAGTCATGTACATACATTACATAAATTTGTTCTACTAAGATTTGTCGCAAAAGTTGCGGGATATTCGCATTCGACCGAATTGAGTACATATTCGATTCGAATTCGTATTCGTTACGACATTCGATTCGTATTTGTATTCGAGAATATTCGAATTCATATTTGTTTTAAAAATATGTATTCGTATTCGATCCGTTTCCACCCCTACTGCTAGAGCAAGGCGAACCCTAGTGTTGCCACCTCGGGAGCCCATTGCCATCGGCTGGGAGCCCATCACCGCCAGCCGGGAGCCCAACGCCGCCGTCCTGGAGTACCTCACCGTCGGCTTCATTCGCCATCTTCGCCGCGTACAGACTCCCTTGCCCTTGATTTCCTCCCAGGTTGCTGCCAGCCCCCGATTTCCTTCGAGCCGGCCGCCTGTCCCCTACTCCCTCATCACCGCATCAATTGTCGCTACTCTTCTTGCCCTCCCTCATCGCCGTCGGCCTCCACCACAACGACCGGCGACCTCCACCGTGCTTGGTCACTCATCGCCGTCTCCTGCTGGATTCGTCCCCATTTTCTAAAGCTTGCATGGCTTATGGTTCCTTGCTGTCGTTCTTGCTGGCAGGTGACACACACATGACAATTCAGAGGAGTTGCATCAGGTTCAGGTGTAGGATTTGGTTGTGATGTTCAGGTGTGACAATTCAGAGGAGTTGCATGTCTTATGGTTCCTTGCTGCCGTTCTTATTGGCACGTGACACACACATGACAATTAAGAGGAGTTGCATCAGGTTCAGTGTAGGATTTTTATCCATGAATCCATGAAAATGTTGACTTGTGCTTGCTATTACTTGTCTGCTTGTCCATGGAAATATTGGTAGTGTATTTGTGCATGAACCGAAATCTCAAACTAGTTCAGTGTAGGATTTTTATCCATGAATCCATGAAAATGTTAACTTGTGCTTGCTATTACTTGCCTGCTTGTCTATGGAAATGTTGGCAGTGTATTTGTGCATGATCCGAAATCTCAAACTAGTTCAGTGTAGGATTTATATCTATGAATCCATGAAAATGTTGACTTGTGCTTGCTATTACTTGTCTGTTTGCCCATGGAAAATGTTGGCAGTGTATTTGTGCACGAACCGAAATATCAAACTAGTTCAGTGTAGGATTTTTATCTATGAATCCATGAAAATGTTGACTTGCGCTTGCTATTACTTGTTTGCTTGTCCATGGAAATGTTGGCAGTGTATTTGTGCATGAACCAAAATCTCAAACTAGTTCATCATTTATTGAGTAGCTTTGTTAGACTCATTAATACCATTTTGATTAGTCTGTGTAGTTCGCATTAATGTTTAACTGGATGTGTCAACTTGGGAAAATGATCCTAAATTCTAATTTGAACATGTTCACAAGCATAAATACACAATGTTATTTTAGTCAGCTGACTTTATTTGCCATAATGTCAAGTATATCCAGTAGACTCCATTTTGACGCTTTGTTTTGTTCTCTTAATTATTATCCTATAAATTTACATGGAGGGGTAATTCAATGTACATACACAAAGTTTGTGGTGGATTCATTGTCCAAATGAATGAAAGAATTGAGTTTTAACCTTTTTTTCAATCTGTCTCCATATATTCTTTCATTTGTTTGCTAGGTGCAAATTTTAGTTTTATTTTTCGGGGTACGTGTGAGGGTAGGAGTGCCTAACGCTGCCGATGCCGATCCCAAGCCCGGAAAAAAGTGGAGGGGGCATGAATTATTTATTTAATAAGTGTTTTTAATAATTATTTATTGTAATATTTATTCATTGTAATAATTATTTTTTAATAATTATTTGTTGTAATAAATATTTATTGTAATAATTATCGTCAAATATCGTTAGCTATCGTCACTTATCGTTAACTATCGTTAGTTGTCATCAAATATCGTTAGTTATCATCACTTATCGTTAACTACTGTTAGTCATTGTTAATAGTCGTTAAACGTTGTTAATTGCGTTAAAAGACATCAAACAAGTCATTACTGTCCTCAGGAGCATTTCAAATATTTTCCATCTTGGAAGCTGCAACCAGTCTAGCTAAAAGCCAGATAGCCAAACATCAAATCTCTTCAGTCTAACCGTTTTGCCCGCAGCCGTTGCACAACCGAAAACCGTTTTAGAGAAAAACCATAGTCGTTCCAATCAGACCTAAGACTCGTGTCTTTCACCTGCCAAGACTCGTGTCTTTCACCTACCACGTACGAGTACATTGTCTGTAGCCCTGTAGCCGTGGACAGTATGTACGGAAGCTGTAATCACGCGGACGCTACTGCCGCCCCATTGCAAATCGCAACTGAACGAATGCCTTGCCTCTGATGAGCAGCGGCCGAGATGAGATGACGCCGCCTGTGTTTGTTACTGATTGGTGACTGGCTCCAGTGGTGGTTGGTGAATGAAGCGTTTACAGTGCACTACAGTATTGGTGTACATTTACAGTGAAACATCAACAGTACAATCTTGATTGACTTGTTACTGAGGAATTCAGCGGGGATAAAAATAGAGATGGTGTTTATATGTTAAAATTAACATGAGATAAGTATACTAAAGATACATCCAGTGACACCAACAAATTACAACTGACAAAAAAAAAATAGAAATTGTCTTACTTGACTGGCTGCCGAGTGCAGAGTGCCGATTGTCGTGCCGCCACACCCTCGCTGAACCGCCAACAACACTAAGTATGCTTGTGCGTCCAGGGTTTGACTATGCAACAGTGAGCAACCAGTAGAGGAGGAGGCATTTTTCACTGGTTGGTCCTCTGACAAGCAACAACACAGCGGCTCACCAAGATATTACACGGGCAATAAAGAGCTCACTGCCCAGTGCCCACACTTCTCCTTCTTCTTCATCCAGACGTTGAGTCGCTCGATTTCTACCGGTTCTGTCCCGCCTACACGCCCAAAATTCAAGTGCTAGTGCCTGGGGTCTAACGGTCGGAGATGGGGCTGGAGCCCCAAGTAGCCTAAACACTGCCTTCACCCCTGCTGATGATATGTTACTGATTGTCTTGTGCGTGATTTAGAGACGAATACTTCATATGTAGAAGATGTGGAGAATCAATGATCCTTCTGGAGATGTGATTTGTTTGCAGTGTTTCCAGCCTGCACGATTTTGATGTGCCCAACTGAATTGCAGTATCGGTTTACGCGATGTTCTCCATGACCATTCCGTGTAATATACACTTACATCATTTGGGGTCCTCTCGACATTCGGTCTGGACTGTGGTATTAGCACGGCGAGGTTCCGGAGAAGCTTGATCAGAGCAGCAGCCGTGGCGATGGTGGTCAACTTGGGCAGGCTGCAATGCACTCATTGATCATCACTCATCGGATGATCATCCGTGTAGCATAGGACTAGAGGAGATGACTACCGCAGAAGCGGAGAAAACGAGCACCACTCTTGCAGGCTTGCAGCAGATCGAATAGGGAACGGCATGACGGATGCATTGCCGGAAATTCCAACGACATCTCGCCGCCGGCTTGTTCGCCATTGCCGTTGTCATCGTTCCTCCGTGCAGCTATCGAAACCAACGCTGCCGTCGAGACGAAGGAGAAAAGAAGCGGCTAGCTTGATCAGAACAAGAGCCAAGCACACCGCGACGCGTTCTAAGCCCACCGCTCCGGTCGCTGCTAAGGCTGAGGTCCTGCGCCACACGTGCCGTCGTAGCCGCCTAGCCGGCGGTACCACGAGAATTGAACGAGGTCGACTGTCATGGAATTTTTGGCCGATACGGCCGTTTTGGAAATCGTATTTGCAGTTATGACCAGACCGCGCGAGTATTTACAGATTTAGCCGGACTAGCGCAGCAGGGCGTCGCGTTCAGCGCGCCATGGCGCCACCTCACCGGCGCAGCGCGGGCGCAGCGCCACGCCCGACCCGCCCCGCCACGTCGGCCCTCGCCCGCCACCTCACGCCCGCCCGCCACCTCACGCCTGGCCCGCCACCTCACGTTGGCCTTGGTGAAGATATCTTGCTTGTTGGCGCATGCCAGTGTAGCGCCAATAATTAGGTTAGTGGTTAGGTTTAGTTAGGGTTAGTTAGGGTTAGGATTAGGTTAGTTTAGTTAGGTTTTTTATTTTTTTCTGGAATTTTAAATTATAGCAAATGATATCAAAAATTACGAATTTTTTGTGTAACCTTCTGACATAGTGTATTTGATTATGTAATTTTTGTATTATTTTATTTGTTAAGAATCTTTGGATATAACTTTGCTTTTATGTACGATCAATTAATGTAGTTGATATGGTCATTTTGCTAGGTCATATGCTCATTATGATACTGTGACATGTGCTAATTTCTTTGGAGATTGTAATGTGGCCCTTACGCACCACTTGTCGCCAAGTGTTGATTGTAATGCTTGGTTCATGCATTTGCCAAAACTTTGCAAAGTTTGCATGAAATGTTATCTCTACCCGCTACACCCGCCACGCATCCGAACTATTGTACGGAGAATTAAAAACGCGGGTGGCCATCTTTCCCACCGTCCATCCTCCTCCTCCGCACATCATCGCCCCATCCAGAATTCGGCGCCAATGCTTACGAATTCCGGCGCCAAGCGCGACTCCTCCTCCACTCGGCTATAAATCTGGGACTCGCACTCGCTCTTCGGTCATATCAATTGCGTTTCGATTCTCGTTCTTGCGCTCGTCGCTGAGAACTCAGAGAACGTAACATAATTAATTTTATTGGGAGGTAACTGTTTTCTCGCTTCTCGTCACTCGGCCTTGATTTATGACTTCCTCCGAAGGGTGATTTATTACTTCCTCCGAAGGGTGATTTATTACTTCCTCGGAAGGGTGATTAATTACTTCCTCAGAAGGGCAGGTAATTTGTGTTATGCTTTTGCCGTTATTACCGTAGTCGTAATTAGTTAGTCTTTGTTAGCTAGTCGTAATTAGATAGTTTAGGGGTAATTAATTAGTAGTAATTAGTTAGTCGACTAGTAATGAATTAGTTTAGTGCTAATTAATTAGTCGTAATTAGTTTATTAGTCATCGTTACAGCATATGAAGTAAGTGGAAATAAAGTACTGGTATTTTTTAGTGGTAATTAATGAACCGTAATTAGTTAGTTTAGAGATAGCTAATTAGTCGTAATTAGTTAGTTCACTAGTAATAAATTAGTTTAGTGCTAATTAATTAGTCGTAATTAGTTTAGTACTCATCGTTACAGCATATCAAGTAAGTGTAAATAAAATCTTGGTATTTTCTAGTGGTAATTAATCAACCGTAATTAGTTAGTTTAGAGATAGTTAATTACTCGTAATTAGTTAGTTCAGTAGTAATGAATTAGTTTAGTGCTAATTAATTAGTCGTAATTATTTAGTGGTTGTTGTGGGTTTAGGTATTTTCGAACATGCAAGACTTGATTGTGTTTTCTGGCGATGGGCTTGTACTGGCGGACACGATGGGTTGGACTGTCGAGATGCGGTACAAGGTGGTCCCAAGGAGGGCTCCACGCGATGAATATTCACGAGTGCTGCGCATCCGGAGGAGTTCCTCACGGAGCCAGGGCGAATAAAGTTATGATTGAGGCGATCACTGCACCAATTATGTGTGGGAGCTCGTAAGGTGGATGGAAGCATAGCATGGAGGCGAGACATGGAGATTGTCTCCCAGCCCGAGGCGGCCATTCACGGGAAGCCTATGGTGTACGTCAATTTCGTACATAGGGCGTCGGGAAACCCTGATGATGCCGAGGCCTGTACAAGTGGGCAAGCACGGCGAGCTCTGAAGATGGCGGCCGGAATGTCTTTGCCTCGGAGGAAGTCCTGCCTAATTTTGTGCCAAATGAGGGGGCGGAAACATGGTGGTCGGCCCGCATCGACTGCCACGAGTATCTACCGGACGAGACTCTCGGGTTGGAGTCCGACGAGGACACCGACCCAAGCTCGGATGGTACCGACGAGGACGCACACGAAGCCGGTGGTCCTTACGTGGCATCGAGACTTGATGATATCGCGGTGCGTTCGCTCGTACTGCCGCAAGAAGAAGGCTCCCAGTGGGGGTTTGAAGCCGACACCCTCTTAGTTGGGCAGCGCTTCCCGAACAAGGTGGCCGTGCAACAAGCTATAGCACGGTACGCTTTGTCTATCAGCCGTGTGTACCGAGTGCACCGGTCCAACCCAGGGAAGTACGCAGTGAAGTGCATAGTAGAAGGCTGCCCTGGCAAGGTCAGCGCTCTCCGAGCAAAGATCTTTGGCTCGGTCTTCACGGTCAAGGAGCTGATCGACCACACCTGCGAGCTCAGCGAGCCTGCAAAGACATCGGGCGTGACTTCCGCATATGTTGCAAACCTCATCACGCACCTAGTTGAGGCGGACGTGTCTATCTCCCCCAAGCTGATGATGTCGGAAGTCGTCAATCAGGTTGGCTATCCAGTTAGCTACAGCAAGGTCCGACGAGCCAAGCAGAAAGTCATCGAGACTATGTACGGGACATACGAAGAGGCGTACAACCTTGTGCCGAGATTGCTTCACCAGATTGCCGGATCAAACCCCGCACGCACATAAACAAGCCGACCGTGAAGATCTTTGAAAAAGGGCCCAACCACTTCATCTTTGGATAGGGTGTTACGGGCTTTCGCCGTGCCATCGAGGGCTTCAAGTTACGCCGTCCGTGCTAACGATGGATGGCACTTTTCTCACTTGGAAGTACAAGGGCACCATCCTCACGCGGTGGCGGCGATCGCGAATGACCAACTTCTCCCGATTGCATTTGCCATTGTCGAGGCGAGAACACATCCACCGGTTGTGGTTCTTGGAGAACGTGAAGAGGGCCGTGGTGGGAGGCCGCCACCGCGTCGCCTAGTCACGCATCGCAATCTTTGGGTTGTTGGCGGCCATCAACGGCATGCGGCGTGGGATGGATCCATCTCACGGTGGAGCGGCGTGCAATCCGGTGGTGCATGAGGCATCTTGCATCTAACTTGTTCACGCGGTTCGCGATCGAGAACTCATGAAGACGTTCAAGGCATTGTGTATGCGAGAACCGGCCGACGGAAGTTTGAGTCTATTTGGAGAGACCTTGAACACCGGACTACGAGACATACAAGGAGTCCACTCCGGAGAGGAGCAACCTAGTAGCGCCATAACCTTCTCCCAAAGGATTAACGACCACGCTCTGAATTGGAGAAATGGTCCTCCTCTATGACACGAGACGGTGCGGTGCGGCGTTATGACGACCAACATGTCCGAGGTCTACAATAGCGTCTGAAAGGTGTGCGCGGGCTCCCTATCACTGCGGTTGTCCAGAGACATGGACTCGCACCGTTGGTTATTTCGTGAATAGAGCCACCACAAAGCCAAGCGACAGATGGACGAAGGCAAGCAGTGGTCCGAGAACATGCAGAGACACATGGATCGGAAGATGGAGAAGGCCCGAATGCACGACATCCGGGTGATCGACGGCCTCAGGCGAAAGTACGAGATCAAGCTTCGACAGAAATACGTCAATAGTCATGCTAGGGGGGAAAGAAAACAGGCATGCACCCTGGGTGATGTGGCAACATGCACCTGCAACAAGCCAAAGCTCTTCCACAAACCATGCTCGCACGTGTACAAGGCATGTGCGCAAATGCGGCAGATGGCTACACCATACATCTCTGAGTACTACGACATGCAGCACCTATTCGGTACATGGAGCGGAGAGTTTCACTCGTATGGTTTGGAAATGAACTACAAGGATCTTTGGTCCGACATGGTGCACTGGGGTCCCAACAGGGACTTGAAGAGAATAGGGAAGGGGCGACGGCAGACGCCGCGGCTTCGGAATGACATGGATGCTAGTCAACGTACCAGTATTAGCCGCACAGTGAAGTGCAGGATATGCAAGACCCCTGGGCACTCAATGAAGGATTGTCCCAACAGACCTAGTTCGTCCGGTCGTCATTCAATGGTCGTAATTTAAAGTTTTTCTGTCTTGCTTGTTATATGCAGTATAAAAATTATCGAGACCCAAATATGGACTCTTGACAAACTTCTACAAGAGGATGTTGCGAAGCACAAGCGCTTCTTGCAGAAGAGGAAACAACTAAAATACGGATTTTTCAATGAAATATGCTCCAGTGCCACCACGTTTGCGGTCCCGAAGTGTGTGTGTGGTGAACCGCAGAGATCATTCATCCACACACCCGAACCGGCCGCCGGGCGTACTACATGTCGCGGCCACTACATGGTAAGCATTTCTTTTCGCAAGCACGATTTTCCTCCCAACGTTGAATTCCTTCAATTTTAACTTCATCCCCGTAATGCGGCCGAGATGCTTGCGCCACTTCTTCCAAAGGATTGGCGGCCCGGAGATGTCCGACGGGGCATTCATCGATGAGGAGTACATGCTCAACTACTCGTGTGCGGGCGAGAACTTCTCACGGTGGAAACCTTACGTGCGATGAGGAGGCACCGGGACCCCAAAACTCCCGGCGTAATCCATATCGGCGACAAGGGAAAGGCTCATGCAAGCGTCGCTTATGAAGAAATTACATCCTTTTATGATTTTCACTATACGGTGTACTTACATCATGCAAACGCGGAGACATGGACGACTTCGACACACCGGCCGGCGTGGACATTCCCGTAACAAGGGCAAGGAAAGGCTCATGAAATTTGAGCCCGCCGCCACAACGTATCCGTCGCCGGCGTCATCCGTATCCTGACGTCGATTATGAAGAAATTACATCCTTCTTATGATTTTCACTATACGGTGCACTTACATCATGCAAACGCAGACATGGGCGACTTGACACACCATTTTAACGTGGGCGATCCGTGACAAGGGCAGCGGAAAGGCTCATCTTGGTGAGCCCTGGTCGCCACAGCAGATCCGGTCGTCCGGAGCAATCTACATGGACGGCGTGAGTTATGAAGAATTGACATTCTTGTTACGTTTTGTCTTGTCGATGTACTTACATCATACAATCGCAGAATGCAGACGACTTCGACATACCGGCCCGACGTGGAGAGTCTGGCGATAAGGAAAACTCCTTCGGCCGAGACCCACCGACGTCGAGACAAGGCTCCTTGCTATGGCGCCATGGAGACAAGTAGCACACATCGTTAAATAGTACCTACCCACATGTTGTACGGCATCTTCATAATCTGCACGAAAGTGTTCGAGTCCCTTGAGTGGAATCATTATACAAAAAGTTTATACGTTTATTGATTATCTGAATAAGACACTCATACGAAATAGCGATAACAAGCATGTAGTACAATGAAAATCGCATAACACGTGATACTATATGGCTCACTCGTGCGAGCCACTACTCTCTCCTCGCTTGCACGCAGCAAGTCGCGCCTTGTGACCTTTTGCTCCGAGCATGACCGGTGGAATCGTCCACCGCTCGGAGAACGCGTCGGTTCGGAGGGGGCGAGACCGTTGAGGCGGAGGTGGACGATGGATCGAGTCCGGAGCGAGTCCGGTAGGCGTATATGTCGTCGTGATGAGGCGTGCCCACCGGGGACACTTCCGAGAATTCATCCACGACGGAGGCTAGAAACCACTGGGGTACGATTCCTCCAACTCCGGTTCTTGCCGGATGAACTCTCGCCGAGTATACCGTGGGGCACCGAACCGGAGGACATCTGCTCTTGAGCGTCACGGGGGCAGCGAACTGGAGGAGCTCGCCTGCGTCGCGCTAAAACCCCGGCCGCCATTGTCCTTGCCACTGGCGTCGTGTCTTGCTCCCCGGTAGGAGCTGGGAGGCCGTGTCGTCGTCATCGGTCGATGTGAGAATCGCCATCACCCCCACGGCTGAAGGTCGCAAGGCAAGCGATGTTAGTACAAATAAACACTCGGATGTAAACTAAGAACCTCGTACCTCCGGATGTGCGGTCTGAGATAGCGGCAGAGAGGCGGCGGTATGTCTGACGACGGCAGTGATTCATCCCGACGGACCTCTGGCGAAGAAGCGGCATGATGTTAGCGGCACGTAAGGCATAATTAAAAACTTAATGTAAATTTGTACATAGCGACTTACGTGCGGCGACGACCGCCCGAGATGACCGGCGAGAACGCTATGACGCCCTCTGGGACTCGCTAGGTCGTGGTGACCTAGCGGGTGAGCACGCCCCCCACTTGCCGTGCCGTCATAAGACGTCGTCCCTCGAGCGACCACACTCAAGTTCTTTATTATCTTCTTCATCTCCCGAGATGTGCTTCAAAACTTTTTATATACCGCCGGGGTTCTATCTGGCCGAGTTGGGCCTCGTCATTGCGCTCTGGGCCAGCACCGCCCGCTCGAATCAGTAGTGACATATGTAACAGTTCATTAACAAAAATCTGAATATCGTCAACAAAGCTGCGAACGAGAGGTTGTAAGTGTCGTCGTCGGTGTCGTCATGTCTTGAAGCGCCGTGATTTGGCCAATGACGTCGCGGCGGAGGCTCTCTTAGTGCGTCGAAATGTCACCTCATTGGCGCTCCGGAGGAGGAATGGTGAGTCTTCGCAGCGTTAAGTGGCATGTACCACTCCATGTACGCACCGTCGACTTCGAGGTCATCTGGACGCCGCTCATGCCATACATCCACGTGCATCCCGTTAATCCATCTCGCAATCCACCGGTCTTTGGTGCATTTGCGATTCAAATATGCCCACCGACCTCGATTGCTGCATTTTCGGAAAGATTAATGTTACAAAAGAAGACGTAAGGATCGCAAAAATTACTTGGATGAAATTTGACTCACGGTGTCTGCTTCGCTCGAGGCCTGCCGTTCGGCAGAGCCGGTATCGAAACAAATCGTCGCATTACGCACAAGCGGCGTAAAACTCCACCATATGTGAGAACACCGGTGGCGGTCAATCGTCCGCGATGTCGATCCACGACGCATTGCGCGAGACCGTCTTGGCGCAACCACGAAAAAAATCAGCATGCCATGGACACCGATGATGTCGCTCTCGTGCAATGACTTCGAACTTCGTTGTGGTAGAACGAGTAGCACCTCGCCGGTGTTCTGGTGGCCAGCGCGACGACGGCGGCGATCCGTAAGCCCATCGTGGGCGCGTCTATGTGGTCATGTGGGAGAGATGCAGGTGCGCCATTGTCTCAATGGTCGGCCGCCTCATCAGGAAGTGCTCCCAACTCCACAACCGCGAGAGCACGTAGCACACGACCAGTTGCTACCCAGTCTTTGCCGCCATGGCGTCACACAACCCTCGGTATGTAGCGCAAGGGCGGTGATCCCGGTATGTACTCGACATCGGCTCGGCCCGCGTCAACCAAAGACTTGGCGACGCGGATGAAGCTGGGGTTCAAACAATCGCCCTTTGTGGTTGGAAATAGGACCCAACCAAAGAGCCGGAGAAGGTAAGCAACGAGATCGTCTGACGGCGTCTGAGGTGCACCTGCGGCATTATTGAATCGCCTCGGCCAAGCCCGAGGGCGCCACGTGCACCCTCCGGCAGAGGTTGGCCAAACCGCTGCTCAACGACCTTCGATCCGCTCTCTGAGGGTCGGAACAAGCGGCACACCGGATCGGAGACCACCAAAACGAGGCGTCCTCTAGGGTGATCGTCATCTCACCCCACCGAAAATGGAAGGTGTGCGTCTCGGGCCTCCACCGTCCACAAGTCGCGGACAACGGTGCCGTCTAGGGTGAACCCACGTTGGAAGGACACCATC
Source organism: Phyllostachys edulis (assembly GCA_036346405.1). Classification (NCBI taxonomy): domain Eukaryota; kingdom Viridiplantae; phylum Streptophyta; class Magnoliopsida; order Poales; family Poaceae; genus Phyllostachys; species Phyllostachys edulis. Next base: position 6,741,761 of record CM070565.1, on the reverse strand, counting down.
CTCGCAAAAGGGCAACAAGCCCGTCTCCGGAGGATCGGGGCGTAACGATCGTCTAGCGCCCACCCTCCCTCCCCGCGCGCCAGCGGAGGGCCATCCACGCCACGGTGAGCCTGACTTGCCTTGGTGGTCCTCATCGTAGAATTGTTCTAGTAGCTCGGTAGAGAGACATGACTAGCAAAACATACATAGCGAACATTACTGACAATGTGGCTAATTAAACATAGAAGAATGTAGCTAAATTAAAAATTACGATAAACCTACCTGCGAACGACGACGACGGTTAATAACGTTGAAATATAATCGAGAGAGCAAGAGCACGAAAAGAAAAGAATGGCAAGAGGAGCGGTGAGTGATCGCGATCTGAACTTAGCGAGAAGAACGGCGAAGCGGCGATGCGAAATGAAATCATGCGATCGCTCTCTCCAATATATATGCACTTTACAATCATCAAAGGAATCATTTTATATCCACCGCAATCATCAAAGAGAGTCACGAGATAACATTTCATGCAAACTTTGATTGCAAAGTTTTGGCAAATGCATGAACCAAGCATTACAATCAACACTTGGCGACAAGTGGTGCGCAAGAACCACATTACAATCTCCGACAAATTAGCACATGTCACGGTATCATAATGAGCATATGACCTAGCAAAATGACCATATCAACTACATTAATTGATCGTACAAAAAGCAAAGTTATATCCAAAGATTCTTAACAAATAAAATAATACAAAAATTACATAATCAAATACACTATGTCGAAAGGTTACACAAAAAATTAAGTAATTTTTGATATCATTTGCTATAATTTAAAATTCGAAAAAATAAAAAACCTAACTAAACTAACCTAATCCTAACCCTAACTAACCCTAACTAAACCTAACCACTAACCTAATTGGTCGTGCACAGCATCATGTGTGGTATCTCTAGCAGCAAGATGTTTAGTGTGGCGGGGCAGGCGTGGGTGGCGTGGCGGGCGTGGGTGGCGAGGCGGAGGCGGCGTGGCGTGGCGGGCGTGGCCTGGCCGGCGCGACTGCTTCGCTTGGTGGTGGCGCCGCCATGTGGCCGCCACGCCTTGACTGCGCCCGGCCGCCAAATCTGCAAATACTCATGATCTGGTCATAGCAAATACGATTTCCAAAACGGCCGTATCGGCTAAAAATTCGACTGTCATGTACTAGAGAAATATAGCTTTATAGGGGCAGTTTTGTAATTACTCATGCTTACATGTGGGACCAAAGAGAGATGTCAGAAGGATGGCATTGTTATAAGCGAGAAAGGGATTGAACAAAAATGAACAAAGGCAATAGCCAAGCTCTCTCCTCCCCAAACTATGTCCTCCCACCTCAAATTCCTTTTGTCTAATTTCCAGTCTCCTTCCATTTCTCAGGCTTGATTTGCTCTTCCTAGTCTTTGATTCCACTTCTCCCAATTTGTATCTCTAAACACTTGTATCGTTTGTTGGTTTGGCAATATAGCATTTGGATTTAGTGTGGATCGGTATTCATGATGAAGGATCGTAACAATATGGTATCAGAGCCATCAATTCATGGGATTTAGAGCAAGAAGATGGTGTGGTCGACTCATGGTGACAGTAGCCGTGGTCAGTGTTCGGATCCGTGCAATAGTGGTGTCCATGGAGGAGGCGTCCGCCACCTGTTTGACGAAACGCCGAGCCACCGGAAGGCCACCCTGGGAGGTGTTCTTCGTGTCACGATGAGCTATGTGCTCTATCCGGTGAATGGAGAGGTGCTACACTAGGTCTTCTGTCGGACCCGGGAGTAACACCCCCAAATCCTCTGTGTATTCTACACTAGTCCCTAGAATAGTAGCTAATGTACACAGTAAACAAATATGGTAACATCCATAAATCGCACAACTTTATTAATAAATATCAGAGTTTATTGCAAGAAAGTCTTACGAGCCAATAGTAAAGAACACAACGGAAGACGAAGAAGAAGTAGTAGAACCTAGCTAATCTGCCACAGGCAATCGACTAGAGAAGCAGCCTAGTCGTTGAGATCCACACCGGTAGCGAAGTCCTTCTCCTTTGAACAACATTTTATTAAGCAATGGCGAGCACAAAAAATGTACTCCGCAAGTTACACCCAATAACAAAATTATAGTACATGCAGGGATATATCAAAGGAAGGCTTAAGTGGTTGAATTTATGTAAAGCAATATTTTCTTTTTAAATATTTGTACTAAGTTCCAAAGCAGTTATTCTAAAACTGAAATTTATTTTCTAAATTCTCAAGTTTTATAGTAAGATAACCTTCATACGAGAGTGGTGAAGGATACCCTCCTATTACATGGCAATCCACCCAATTTCCCAATTGGATAAACTATCCAAGATCATTTGATAAAATCTTTTGAAATCTAAACCAAAGTCTAACTTTAAGTGGCTTTGCTCAGCATGTCCATGATCGTGGACACGGCTATTTGAATAGTTTTACACTCTGCAGAGATTGTACAATTTACCCACAAGAGATAATCATCTTATAATATCCGCTTGACACACTTCCGTGGGTGTGCGATTAAGCGATTATCACGAGGCCTTTACAATACCACGCTTTAACATCAACCCACCCGGTGAGCTTAACCCCAAGCCATGGACATCATTTATCATCGACCCGGAGTCCACCGTTGAGGGGGATAACTTGCCCGGACATATATGTTTGTTATCATCGCCCGAAGCAAGCCCTGATAAACATGGACGTCTTTTACCATCGTCTGCACAAACCTAAACAACCTGTGGGTATGATGCTAGAACATGATAGATTAGTTGGCCAGGTTTTGCCCACACAGGACATATGGTCGTACGGTGGGGCTTAGCAAGATGCGGCTCGAAGATTGGTCCTTAACTGACTTTGGCGACTTCTAAAATAACCCCTGGGTCTCGACCATTCCTAAGAAGAGCCCGTGTATAAACTTGCACCCACCAATTTTCCATTTCGCCCGAGTCCAAACCAGTTTTTTATTTTATTTTGCTTTTCAAATCATTTGTAAATTTCCATGACATATCAATGCCATGGATACAATTTAAACCACATTTGATTTTTGGTTGAAAATTCTCAAATCAAATATCTGAGGTCTAAGCAAGACTAAGCGTGTTTTTCCACAAAAGTATCTTGTCAATACGATTGTATTGACTAGAGTTTTATCTAGGGCAACAAGGTATGAGGGGTTCGATGTCCAAGATTTGTCAACTCCAGGATCAGTAAATCAACCATCAATATTAGAATCATACTCTCCACATCAATCTATTGTCCATCACATCATTGTTTACATTAGTCCAACAACAACGGTAGATCAACCAAACACTACTACTCAATTAACTCTATCAATTTCATCAATTCTCTATAATACAACCAATGCACCTGAATTCTATTCATAACTTATTTTAATAATCCAACTTCATTCTTTATTCATCACCTACACTCGATCAGTTTGTAGTACTAAATTTTCAACAATCACTAATAATACATTTATTTCCACTAAGATTTCTATTAAATACAATTTCTCTATTCAATTACATCTAATAAATCCAATATAACTAAATTATCCAATTAATTCCATAAAGTTTACGCATACTTCATGATTCAACCAATCTACCAAAATTAACATCACGAATTGCTATGAAAATCCAATCTTTTCATATTTCGATCACCAACTCTACTGGATCAATTTCTCAATACTAATTCTCCAACAATTACTAACAATCCATTTAGTTCCTCCAAGATGCCCTTCTTTATTTAATTCAGAAGTAATGTAATCCAGTATCCAGTAGTGTATTCCTATGATCCTTCACAATCAATGGGTATCCACAAATATACATTTGTTTCCTTCAATTCACGAAAGTATTATCCAATCTTTTCAATTTCTAACTCCAAAATATATCACACCCGGAATGATTATCCACACTACCTATCTTGACAAAAATTGTCTATACAAGTGTTGGGAGTTAACTATAATTTAAAGATAGGAATTTAAATTACTTTGAATAAAAGTAAGCATGCAATAATAACTTAAAAACATAATTTAAATAATTTAAAATACTAGAATTCAAATATAATCAAATATGTAACTTGCCTTGATAAATTAGTTGTTGTTCTCAAACGGTGTCGAAATCTGGCTCCCGAAAGTCATTGAAATCTATACGCGAAAATAAGCCGGATTTTTTTAAAAAAAATTCAAATAAATTCTAAATTAAATAATTTTGATTTAGAAAGCTAGATCTTGATTTTATATGAATTTAAAATTTTGAATCACTTGAATCGGAGCTCGAACGAAGGAGAACGGGCTCTCAGAAGATTGAAAATCACATGAAATGATGAAATTGGAATTTTCAGAATTTATGGAATTAATTTTCTAAAGGAAAATAAATTATTGAGTCATGCTGACATCAGCGACGGAATTTTGACCGAACTATTTCTCAACAGAAAAAGTGGCATGAGCCACTGACATGTGGGCCTGAGTCTTGTGGACCAGGTCCACGAAAATGGGTTTGGTCCACGGTGGACCGGGGTGCAAGAGATGACGTGGCTTTGCCATGTCAGCAGCCACGTAGGCTGGTTGGGTGAGTTGGCGCACACGTGGCCATGACGTGGCTTGCGAACGGCGGTGGCGCACGGGAGCTAAGGGCTCCAGCGAATGACGGCGGCCGACGAGGGCATCATCAGAGAGAGGAGGTGATGGCGAGCGCAATGCTTACCTCACGACGCTAGGGCGCGAAGATATCGCCGATGGCGGGGGGTTTGGTGGCGACACGTGTCGAGCTCATGGCGGTGGAGTGTTCCGGCGATGCTCCATCAATGGTGAGGGGAGCACAGGCTAGAACACAGAGAGGCAAAGCTAGTGGTGTGGTAGATATCCCCAGGGACCCTTCGTCAGCGGCGAAATCGATGGAGAAAGGCGTGGCGGCCAACGGAGGAAAAAAAGCCGATTCCGGCGAGGAGAGGAGAGGAGAAGAGGGGAGATCCTCGGGGATGGATTGAGAAGGGAGAGGGGAGCATGAGGCTCCCTTTTATAGGGGCGGAGGAGCGGTCGGGGAGGAGATCGAACTTGTGGTTTTTGCGGCGGCCATTGAGGATTTCCGGCGGAACGGACGCGACGAAAGGGGGATAAGGCTGGGGTGGTTGTGACGGGATAAGGGGAGCACGTTGCGCACGTGTGCACGGGAAAATGGGGAGAAAAATGACATCGGTTGAGGAGCTCCGAGGGTGGCAATGGCGGCCGGCTCGGGTGAGGAAGAAAGAGGGGAAGAGGAAGAAGCTGACAGGTGGGACCCGATGGCAGTGAGAGAGAGGAAGATAGGTGGCGAATTGAAATTTGGGTCAAAGCGGGTTGGGCTGCGGAAAGAGAGAGAATGGGCCAGAAAAAAGAAGATTCGACCCAAAAGAGAAAAGAGATTTTTAGTGATTTCCGAATTTCAGAAAATGCAACAAATTAATTAGGCTTTTAGAAAATAGCAAATAAAGTCCAAAAATTCTAGAAAAATTCACAGAAATTTTGTGAATTATTTTGAACTTAATAAAGTTATTTCCAACTTAATGTTGGCTTTTAATTTTGTAGATAAATTATTTTTAATTTCTAGAAAATAGGAAAAGCCTTTTTAAAATCTAGAAAATTCAAGGAATTAATTAAATTTCCCTTTTTAATTTTAAATCCAATAAAAACCCAAAAAACTCACTAAATTTTATTTTTGACTTTTAAAATTTAGGAAATTCAAGAAAAGCAATAAATCTCTTTTAAATTTCAAAAAATCCAATAAAATAATAGCTTTATTAATTTTAAATTTGGGTAACAGAACTTCGGGATGTTACATCTTTGATGCTTATGGGGCAGAGCAAGTGGTGGTGCTCGAGAGAGCAGGCCATGTCGACGCACTCGTTCTGAGAGACCATGTGGAGGTCGTCCCGTTTGTGAGTGATGAGTAATTGACAAAGTTTAGGATAGTCGAGTTTGGGTTGAGTGGTTCGGAGTCGAGTCGTTGCATGGTGCAATCGGGCTCTGTCGGACTTGGTCAAAATTGGTCGTATGGGATTAGGATGCATATTCCTTGATTCGACAGGTTTGGACTTCATCAATGGTAAGTTGATAGTTTTTACGCTTTCATGTATCGGCGGTGCTATTTGATGTGTTTCTTGTACGTGTATTGCGGGACATCGGGTGGAGTCGTGGCGAGACACGGTGGGCCGGACTAGGTGCAGTGGTGCCGAGGTCGAAGCAGTCGGGATGTGTCAAAGGCGGCGTGGACTCGAGGTGGTTGCGAGGCGTCTTGAGGCGAGAAGCGGAAGCTTCCGGAAGGTGCGGGAGAGGCGGCAGAATTCGCAAAGGTTGCACAAGCGGGAGGCGCTCCGTTGGATTTAGCGGGCGTGTGGGTGGAGACCCGTTAGCCGTGGGCTATAAATAGGATGGAGGGCTGCTGCCCAAATTTCAACACTTCAAGGGATTCTAGGGTTTCCTTTAGTCAAAAGGGCTTTAGAGTTTGTTTGGCTTTAGACTTTAGTTGTTGAGAGTTGTTGGGAAGGCGAGTTGTGTTCCTCTGTGTTTCCTTCGTTGGTTTCTTGAGAGTCGTGTATTCATCCTCTCTCAAGCATGTATGAGTTGTGTTCTTGGTTTTGATAGAGAGAGATGGATTGAGGAACTTGTAATCTTCCTTGTTGAATGTCCATGCGTATGGGGCGTATCTCTTTGTATTTAGCTCTTGATTCAATGAATGGAAATCTGAAGTTTTCTTACATTCATGCTCTCTGTGCTCTCTGTTCTTCGTTCTCCTTTTTTGGTTGATTTAGAGATTTTGTGTTTTGAGTTCTTGCTTGTAAGAAGACAGGGCGGCGCGTGTGTTGACCCTATTGTTTGCTGTTTGGAATTGAAGCTCCGGTAGCCTCTGCATACAGAAAACACTGAGCATATGGCGGCCTCTTCTTGGCCGGTTGAAAAGCGAGTGTGGCGGCGCTGTATCCGTGAAAAAGTGCCACAATGGGCGGCTGTAAGCGTGTGTCGGCGCCCGTGGAGACCGCTGTAAATCCGGATCCATGGCGGCTTGTCCCAGAAATCATGAGCATCTCTGTTTGATTTGATTGCTGCAAGTTTACATTTTTCGTTTCTTTTTGCTTATCGGCTCGGATCGTATGCGTGTGGTGCGGTACTTGCGTGGTGTGATGTTCTTTGGCGGCGGCACATGTGGTAGCGGTAGACAAAAATCAAGACCAGTGATTTGTTTATTGCTTCATCTTGTTGATTAGTTTTTCTCTGGATTCCAACTGGATTTTGTGGGTTGCTGTTTTGGTTCAGTTCTTTGCTTGAATGTCATCCTTGATGCGTGTATGATTTGTTGGTTTGATGCTTGATCGGCAATTTTTCTTTGCCTGTAAGCTGGTGGCTTGTCCCATCGTTTTGGAGCTGTATGAATTGTTTTGTTGGTGCATCTTTGCCCACAAAATTGGAGCTTAATTGCGGTATAATTGATCTCTGATTTGTTTCTTTTTCTGATTTTCAACCTTTTGCATGCAGATTAAACAATGGTATTTTCGGTTGAATTTTTCTTGGTGGTCTCGATTTATCTGAATTTTTGATGTCACATCGTTCGAGTTTCAGCAGAATTAACTCTCTGTGAATTACTTTGTTTTGTTTTAAAAAAAATCGATGTACGTTTTCTGGGCGATTTTAAAGGCGACATTCAACCCCCTACATCGCCATTTCGGTCCTACGTTCGATTCGATCGGGCATAGCGAGAGCGAACTCGAATGTCACCCATGGGTCTTGCATCTCTGACGGTATTCTTTGGTTGGGCGTCCGATACATGTAGTCGACCCCTAGTGACGGCCGTGGCGTAACGCCCATACGTGTTCGACCACAGGGTGAGCCACAACAAGCGTCTTGCCGATGGCATGACGAGGAAAAAAACCGTGCGATAACACTGGTTCTGGGATTCTGCACGGGTCCGGAAGGAAAATCGGTTGGTTTTACGGGTTTTGCAAATTCAAATTTTAATTTTTGAAATTCGGCCGATTTTCAAGCGAAATTCAACCGGTTTTTTTTTTCGAGAAATCCGGTTACCAGCCAGTTTTTTTTTCTCGGACGCCTGGCGGGATTTGGTCCAGTGTCGGCTTTTGGTTCCTTGGCCGCGACTACCCCAGCAGCGACAACACTCACAACCCGACCACCTTAGCGGCCACGACAATGACTTCCCTTGCCACCGGAGCTCGAGAAGCCCCATGTGACAACCAAGAAATGGAAGAAGGGGATTGGAAATTAGACAAGAAGGAATTCGAGGTGGGAGGATAGTTAGGGGAGGAGAGAGCCGAAGTTTTTTTTTCAAATAATCCATTTTTTATTATTAATTACAACATTATACCTGCAATAATATTTTTCTGAAATATACTCACAATCGCTCAGCAGATTAGCGGCCGGTCGATCGCTCAGCGGTTGGCGATCGGGACACTGTCATAACGGGCACAATACATACTACTGCTAGATAAGTGAAGTACTGCTTGAACCAACCGTTGGCGACAAGTATCCTAGTCGCTCAGCGGTTGAACTCTTGGACCCGATCGCTCAACGGTTGAGCGATAGGAGTATATTTCTGTAAAAAATATTATCACAGGTATAATGTTGTAATTAATAATAAAAAATAGATTATTTGAAAAAAAAAATTCGGAGAGAGCCTGGCTATTGCCTTTGTTCATTTTTTTTCCGATCCCCTTTCTCACGTACAGCCAGTGGCTTATAACAATGCCATCCTTCTCACATCTCTCTTTGGTCCCACATGTAAGCATTAGTAATTACAAAACTGGCCCCTATGAAGCTATATTTCTCTAGTACATGACATTACTCTCCCTTTTGAGACCCTTGCCCTCAAGGGTCTTCACCTGCTTGACCATAGAACTCGGGAAGCTTGAGCGATCGAACATAGTTTGGATTCTTGTTGACACCCACAGAAATCCTTGAGCTTTGATAACCTGCCAATCCCAAAGTAGAGAATCCAGAGAATTTCAGGATTTGTTGTTCCTTGATTCTCAACATGAACCGGCCATCACTTGAAAGTCCGCCCTCTTGCACGTTGATTTTGTGAGCACCAGTGTAGTGTCCCCGCACACATGGCAGCATCAATTCAAATTCAATTGCTGACTTTAGTGTATGAAGAGAGTAGCTATGCTGAACATATACCATGTGCCTTTTCTGAAGTCGACCTGGGATAATCCGAGAAACATACTTGTGTCTTGTGGTGAACCATGTATCGATCCCTCTATTGTTGTGAGTCACCAAGATCTGAAACTCCAGCTTCTCAATTCCCGAGCAGTTCTTGCATAAGTTGAGAGGCCACCTATAGCTGTCAGAACTCGGAAACTTGTTCTGATTTTCAAACTGACCTTGGGCAGTCATGCACACAATTTGCTCAAACTTGTTGTGAAGGTGGGGTACTGATTCTTGTACAAGTTGACGACAGACTTCATACTCCATAAACTGTAGAGGAGAGCTCAAGCCATGCTCAGGACATGGCATTTGCATAACTACAAGGCTATTATCCTGTTGCTCCACCATGCGATGCATAATATTTTCATCAGCAGTGTATATCCCTCTGTTAGCAATAGCATGACAATCACCATGTGCAGCCACCAAAACATCCGGCATTGGATCCACCCACAGGGATTTCAGATTTACTTGTTCCTTGTCGACAAGTTCCATCAGGCCTTGCATTGCGAATGAGTAAGTCAAATGTTCAAACAGAATACTTACATTTCCTGTCACTAGCAATTCCTGCATGTTAGAAGAATTCTCAACTAGCATTCTCTTGATCATGTGCCTTCCTGTAGGTGGGGGCCACGCTGGTAGAAGCAGTAGTGCGTTGGTGCTGCAGTTTTCAGGCCAAACTCCCATCCCTACTATCCTCACAAATATTGACGAGTCTCCTCCACAACTGACGAACTTCCATTGTTCCTGTTCAAACAGCACCACACAACACTGGATTTTATAAGCACTGTAATTCCAATGGTGGCTTGAATTGTTTTCTACAGTATGCACTGTAAGTGTTGCCTTTCTCTGAACTGGATTGGTCAATGTGCTGCATCTCCCTGAATTTCCCCAATGTAATTTCTTTGAACTAGAATTCTGCACAAGATCTTTTGCAACAGCGCTGCCTACCTGGAGATTCCGAAAAGCACAGTTACAAACACCATCCACATTTGACTGAAACCTGAGCCTCAGTGGCGAGGGTTCCATCTTGAACAACTTCAGCGGAAATGTCAACATGCATTCCAACAAGGTTCTGACTTCAACAGCCAGAATATTTCCCAAAGGTTCAGACCAAAAGAGACCCCCATACTCTAGAGAATGACCTTCAATAGATTGTGGCCAAGGTGCCAATTGCCACTCAGCCCTTTTTCTGCACATTGGTGGTGACCATGGTTTTAGTTCTGTCAACTTCCTTGACCAGATCACTCTTTTCAAGCATACATTCAGTTGAACTCGCTTGAGCAGGTGGTGGCCATGGCGGTAGGAGTAGGAGAACATTGTTGCTCCTAAATGGTGAGGTTGATCGCTTAGGTTTTAGAACAGGAGGAGGCCACGGTTGCATCTGAACCCAATGTCTTGGCAAAGCCACCAAGTTTGCAGTCAAGACTTCCATCTCCACAATCACACATCTGATGATACATTCAGGAAAAGGCGGCGGCCATGGCTGCTTCAGCTGCACACCACCTTCATAGCAGATGAACATCGGTCATGGTGTCGGCCGTGACTTAGCACCTTCTCCTACGACCTCCACTTGCTTGGGTGGCAGCCATGGTTGTCGCTCGTCCATCTTCACCGGTGGTGGCCACAGTACCACTATACTCATGTCAGATCTTTCATTGAGTACCTTGTGATCATCGGGCCAACCGAGGAGGTGTGTGTGGAGGAGCTTGTCACTATGACCGGTGAGGTAGTCTGGAAGAACACCGACCAGGGTAAGGGGTCTGGTATTGGTGATGAGGTTGTTGGCGCCGAGGACGTAGGGGTCGAGGACGATGTCACCGTTGGTTTTGGTGACGACGCTGCCGACGTCCGGAATTACTGTAACTGGTGGTGCCATGGGGTCGAGATGAGACCCGGTGGGAACAACGACAAGCGTCGGGCCGACGCTTAGCCAGGGCTCAGCCTTAGAGTCAACCACGGTGTGCGGGGGCATTTCTCCCAACAGCTTGTGCTCAACGAAGTCCTTCGGGTGGTCACGCACCGAATCGGCGATGACCGATGGCACGGGGCTAGAGACGATGATGTCGCTCAACTTGACAGTGGCGGGCAGTGTCGGCGAGGAGACCACAGAGTGGCCAGCAGGCTCAACAACATTGGAGGTGGTGTCAAGGTTGGCGTCGTAGCCGACCCCGATCACGCGGTTCAGCGTGGCTAGTATCTGCTTGCACAACTCCTGGACTATCTTCTTCGGCTCCTCTGATGTCTCCTTGGGAGCTGATTCCTTAGCTCGTCACGTCGGCCTTCCTGAGCTCCGGTGGCAAGGGAAGTCGCTGTCGCGGCCGCTGAGGTGGTCGGGGTCGTGAGTGCCACCACTTCTGGGGGTAGTCGCGGCCATCGGCCTATCGATGTCGTGGCTCAGTCCCAGGGTCGAACACGTGGCGGGCGTCGCCACAACGCCGCCTCCTTGGGTCGATTGCATGTCTTGGGCGTCCGGCCAGCCAATACCGTCGTGAATCTGGCGCCCATGGGTGACATCTCGAGCCAGCTCCACGTCGTGGCCCGATTGGAACCTGGCGGACGTTGCTCGAGGGAGCTTAGGGTGTGTTTGGTTCTCTGCATACCTTTAGCCTAGCCTGTATGTGTCATCCAGGCTGAAGCGAGCCAGGCTGTGTGAATGCAATATGGGTTGTTTGGTTGACTGTTTCTGTTGGGCCAGGCTGTGCTGAGATGTTGTTTGGTTAAGTACATAAGGACGTTGACCGCAAGCGTAGATTCAAGAGACGGTGGAAAGAAAATGTTAGCATGGCTTTAATTTTGTCTTAATATATTCTAATAACCTTATTTTACCTTAACACACTTTAATCCACTCTAATACTACCTAATATGTACTGATCACCTCTTAATAATGTCATTAGCAGAGCCTGCATATGGAGAAACAGAGAAATTGGGCGTTTCTGCCCAGCCTGGCCCGAATGCTCTTTTTGCATCTGCTCAGTCAGGTTGCTTTACGCATGCAGCCATCCAAACAAGCGAAACTAAAGAGATTCTACACCTGAAGAGCTTGGCCCAATCTTATGCAACCAACCAAACACACCCTTACCGAACTCGATGGCACCGGCCGGCCTGCAGGTCTGGAGTTGGGCGACCAATATGGTGGAGGAACTAAGCAAGACAGTAGCCTAGAGCACTAAGAAATACTACCAAAAGCAGATCGATGGCGTCCGCTGGCCGCAGGCATGGTGAGGGCGGAAATGGGTGGGTCGGGTGGCCAGCGACGTACTGGATTTTTATAATAAAATAATATTATTTTAATAAAAAAAATTACAAAAATAAATAATCGATTTTTTTGGGAAAAATTAGGCTACTGTCGCTATTTGAAAGAGCAAAATTACCCCGTGGCTATTCCAATTGGCGATAGAACCATGTATTTATTATATATATATATATACACACACACACACACACAATTCAGTCTAAAAATTTAGTACAGTTTTATTTACTTTTGTACTGTTTTTATACTTTTTTTGATCGCTACACTCCGGCGTTCGAACCGTCACATAGCACCAACCAATTAAATTACCACCACCAACGGCGCTGCCGACGAAGACAATGGTTGTGGTTTCAGAAACAAGATAAGTTACACATTATAATTGGAGGCACGACATAATAAGAAACAGAATCAGACAGTAATAAGAAGCAATATTAGCATAACATATTTTAAAGCAAAACGTCATTGCATAGTTTTTTTTGACAAATCACAATGATATTATAAAAACATTTCAGCACACCGTCTGTCGATGTTCTAGTATCGATCTTATGAATGAATGTTGGGGGCTCTCCTAGAGTGAAACCACACAGAAAAGGAGACGAGAATTTTATACAGGTTCAAGCCTTCTCCTGAGATAATAATAACCATACTCCTGTATTGCTATATTGATTGTGTTTACAACAGGGAAGAAATCACTGAAACTAGGGTGTGATGATTTCTGTCTCTAGTTGTCTTTGTCGAATCTCTTCTATGTCCTCCTTTCTCTCTGTCCACCGACTTTACTCCTTATATAGCGCATAAAGAGGTGGCAGTTGTCCACATCAAGAGACACCTTAATGTTTGATACAATGCGCACGTTTGAATGACGGCTATTGTCAGAGACATATCCCTCCATGTCGCCTTACAGTTATGTTAGAGATAGAGGTTTAATACGTGTAGTTATCTCAGGGAATAACGACACATATTAACTACTGCATATATTAAACACAGCGTACAAATGTCCCTAGCCGATTGGACCCACATGTCTGTGGTTCTTATCGAGTATAGGGTGGTCGTAAATGATTTGGTCGTAGTAAAGCTTACGACCATGATGTGATCGTAGTAGGACTTACGATCAATAGGTAGTCGTAGAAGAACTTACAACCATGAAGTGATCGTAGTAGGACTTACAACCATACAGAGTGGTTGTAGAACAACTTACGACCACTAGGTGTTTATAATCTCCCTCATTGTTGATATTGAGGGGTACCCTTGAAGGTTGTATAAAAGACATTATCATCTATAGTAAAATATTACAGATAAATAAATTTAATTAACTGAGGATTATTAGATCCTCGTCACCATCATTACATAGTTTGTCGACAAATCACAATGGCATTACAAAACATTCAGCACAACATATTTTGAAAAGACAAACCATTCCAGTGGCTGCTACCAAACCTCCGCCATGTCGACCTCCACGGTGTCCGTCTTGAGTGTATTAGTCGGATGGGGTCCCCTCGGCGCCGTCTAGACTGCCGACCCCTCCTTCATCCCATACATTTCTCATAGGGCATTTCTTAAAGGTATGCCCGAACTCCCTGCAAATTGAGCACTTCTTCGTACGATGTCCAACTTCTACTTCGTCCATATCGTTCCTGATACACCGTACCTACCACTAGCCAACCTTTCCCTTCAGCCTAACAATGTTCACGGCCCAGATCAGTTGCTCCCAGGTAGGATGGCTAGTGAAATGGCCAACCACGACGTAGCCATATAGCTCTGCATTCCAGATCTACATTACCTCTTCCTTGGTGAAATATTCAGAAAGGTACTGAAAGGGATGCTGCGCCACCGTCGAACATGCGACCATGACATGTGAGCATGGCCTATGCAGAAGGAGAGGCTTGTTGCAGGTGCATACGCAACTAGCGTGGTATAGCATGCACTCGTGGATGATCCTCTCGTTGTTTGTCCCGCGGCGTCCTCTCTCCCTGCACAGTATCCCAAAGCGAAACTCACTTGTGCCCATCTTGAATGCCCAGTGCATCTCACCCTTCTTGCTCTTCTCCTGCATGTACTTGGTGATCATGACAGAGTACAGTACTCTATCATTTGCAATGGAGAGCGACGCGCTATTGCTTCAGTTAACAAAGTACTTTGTGGTACCGTAGAGAATTGCCTCCACAATAGTAACAAAAGGGAGGCACCTAGCACCGTGCATGATCTAATTGTACACCTCGGCTAGATTGATTGTTATGACACTATATCGAACACCATTCTTGTCATGTAGCAGCAACCACTTCTCCTTAGGCTCGTGCTCAATCCAGTCCGAAAAGCATTTCACCTGTGCCCCCGTCTTTCTCGTCACACCAGGACCATTTGTGGGTAACTGTGGCAATGCCTCGGGGTCCTGGTTAGCGCTTGTAGTGGGTTTTTTTGCCGCCTCTCTTCTGTGCACCCCAATCCGCTCATCCAAAATCTTCCAGAGTGCATCGAACTTTATCTTCTGGTTCTGGTTGCACAACCGCTTGAACAGGTTCATTAAATCCTTATTGTGGAACTGCTTGTAGAAGTTTGCACCGGAGTGCCTCATGCACCACCTGCTCTCCAGATCCACCCACGGAAGTGGCTCGTTCTTCCCTTGTTGTAGCTGGGTTATTGCACTCAACAGGCCACACATACGTTACGACGGCCTTGTACAACAAAAATCTTCACATTTCTTAGAAACCACAACCAATTGTCTGTATTCTCCCTTTCAACGGACGCAAAGGCCACGGGAAAAACTGGATTGTTCCCGTCCATCGCTATTGCAGTAAGTATCTGCCCCTTATACTTTGCAGTCAGAAACGTACCATCCACGCACAAGATTAGACGGCAATGCTAAAATGCATGGGCCAAAGGAGAAGAATGCTCGCTTCAGTATCATCTTCTCGTCCCACCACAGATGTGTGTCATCTTAAATGCCGACATGAGTGTCGGGATTTCTGTCTTGTATGACTCGGAGTTGGTTGGGCAGGTTGTGGTAGGAGTTCTCGAACTTATCGAACCTTGATTGCAATGCCTTCTGCTTTACCCTCCACGCCTTAGCATAGCTGATTGTGTACTGGAACCTTGCCTCTATTACCCAAATGATGGATCGTTCAGGCGCACTCCATATCGAAGAGGTAAGTTAGGTTTAATTTGCATCCTGATTATTGATTTGGCCCTATGTTGTGCTATCCTAATATCATTCAATTGTTCAGCCTATCTCGCAGAACATAACTGACTTCAAGATAGGCCACCGCCGTGGGCAGTCTAGAAACAAGGGGAAGGGACCGATGGGCCTAAGACTAATTAACTTCGTTCCGATCAAATTTTTTTATTCTAAAAAGGCGCACATGTATCGTAGGTGTTTTCTGGTTTGTTGATTCGTGCATGCTGTCGTTTCTAATGCACTAACCAAACCCAGTTCTCCATGTAATTCACAATTAAATTATTAAGTCTTTCGAATTTAAACCTCTTTTCTCAAATATTTCGTAATCTTTTCCCAAAGAAATCGATTTTACGAATAATACAATTGGGACAACAACACGCATGGCAACTCTAAACCCAAATATATATTTTTATTTCGCTCCAAAGGGGACCGTTTGTGTTATTGCGCACCGATCTCGCATTCTTTACTTCATATTTCGTTATCTTCTCCAATTTCGAATTCCGAACTATACGGACACTTAAATATATTACCAAAAAATTATGTGAAACCCACTAAATTTTTAGGCTGAATTATATACATATAAATATAAAAAATTAAATACAGGGCCCTGTCTATCGCCAGTTCAAATGGCGAAATTGCCCAACTGGCGAAATTGCCCTGTCAGCATTGTTCTTATTGGCGACAGTAGCCCTGTCGCTAATTGGAATGACGATAGGGTAATTTCGTCATTTCGAATGGTGACAGTAGTCTAATTTTGCAAAATAATAATAATAATATATTTTTGTAATTTTTTTTATTAAAATAATATTATTTTAAAAAAATCGGTCAATCCGTTCGTGTGCTCATAGCATTTTCGTATTGGCAATACAAATAAACGGAAGGTCTCTTATGTAAAACGACCCTCCGCCCCTCTACTAAGGTAGATCTGTACCGCTAATATGTGATCGGACGGTTCTAGGTGAGCTAGGATCGCAAATGACAAATCGCGATCTAATTCACTTGGGACCTAACGGATAATTCTGCTCAATTCAGGAATCCTAGGGAAATCATCCCTCCACCACTGTACTAGGATCAATCGGGGCGCACGTTGTGATCGGACGGTTCGCGAAGATTCCGCGAGGTGGATGGCGCCCTCCCACTGACATGTAGGCGAAGAATGTGTATGGTTGGTGAGATAGAGTTGAATGAGATGAGATGATCTGGTACTATGTAGTTCTATTATTTTGGGTGAATGAGATGGTTCAACATTTAGAGAGAATATTTTATAAATTTATATTCCACCACCAAGATAAGATGATTCCATTCAAGCAACTAAACACATAAATGACTCATACATGTACCATTTGGTACAACTATCAAAACACACCCTAAGTTGGCGGTTGTCTCCCTCCGGCCGCACGACAGCCATTGCTTTGCTGTCCTCGGCCACAGCCGCCGGCCGCCACGCCACGCCTCGCCGGCGCCGTCACTCGCCTCAACATCGAGCCGGCGCCACAAAGATCCTCGTCCAAGGGAATGGGACGGAGATGAAGGCAGAGCAAGGGAATGAGATGGTCAGTCTTCTTGACCAAGTAGAGAAATTGAGGAAAAAAAACCTTGTGATCGCAAAGTGTTTACTTACTGTCTAGTGCTGAATCTTCAGAGTTGTAACTAGCTGATTTCCCAACGCTAATTCCTTGGTTAATGCATACTTAAGGATTACTGCGAGATTATGGTACTGGTTTCCAAGAATGTGTATCTTAATTAATCCTAAGTGATATTTTTATCATGACAATATCAGTAGGATTCCAGAGAAGAGATAACTGCTTTCAACTCTGTATATGGCAGTACATCATTTGCAGTTCCATGCATCTGAGGCACAACCAAACTGTAACTAAAAGCATTGCCTCAAGTTCAATAATCATTTTTATTTACTAAATTCATTTCGAAAACATGACCTTAGCATTCAGAAAAGACTGCCAGTCACTGGGTTGGCCAATCTCACTTAAAGCACGGTAGTTGACAGTAAAAAACAACACCAGTCATTGCTAAACGCCTTGGCAACAAATGTGCTGTTATTGAGCTCTTCCTGTAATGGCTGGCACTGTACTATGCAATTTGGATGCAATCTCGAGTCATAACCCCACCAATAAACATGGGGTTCCGACAATCAGATCAGTGCTTCTATTTATTTTTCGTGGCCTGTACAATAACAATTCTGTCTATCGATCTATGCATTTTGTTTCCAGTTAGTCCAACTGGTCACGAGTGAGGTATCAATTTCTGGTAGCAGCCAATTGCTTTTCATGAACAAAAACCACTTTTTTTGCCTTCTGATAAATGTGAAACCATCTCAGGATAAGCAATCTCACATTGTTAGAACAAAGAATACACGCAGAGAGTTAAAGCAGTAATTAACACTGATTGGCATGTCCTTCTGACTTTACTTCTAGCATTAGTTCATGGTTACGATGCCTACCCCTAGACTAAAAAGTTGGGGAAAAAAGAAAGATGAGACATTTCAGGTCTACAGAGCAGACCAAGCCCAATAGTACAAGGAATGTTACCAATCAGAGGGGAAACCAAGTCCTACGAATCGAAATGGTTGTCAAAGACTAATCTTACTTCTTGCAGTACAATTATCAAAAGCCATCTGAGACCTGGAACAATTGGATAACGAGTGAATTTCAGACAAAACAATTTTCAAGTCTATAAAAAATTCTAATTAGTGCAAGGACAGACAAGAAAGAAAATGAATGATTCAATACACTGTCACCATGCCTTGCTATTAGCCTATCACACAACATCAATTCCAAATACGCAAACAAGGTCTGCATGGGGAAGCACATCTAGCAGATCAGATAAACTTGAAACGGTGGAATTTTGAATGGTTTTGTTCACTTGCGGACTTGCCCCTAATAGTAAATGGGAAGGCACTGCACCAAATTTAACATTGATACTACCCTGTTTTTGTGGTTAAACTGTGATCAAACAACCGGTCTATCAATGTTAGTCATCTTCAGAATTATAGCAAATTGTGGTTATGAGCACACTGCCCTCTGTAGTATCTCCTGATAACCTGCTCATCATCAAAGCACAGGCCAACCAGCCTACCAAAGGCAAAACTAAATAATATATGTAACAAAACCCCCAATTCACTTATGAAGGTTGAGATCACCCTACATTCAATACTAAACTTTGAGTAAGCTTTCTGTAACAATGTATTCTACACCCTAATAGATCAAACCTTGGGTTTTGTAATAGAACGAGCATTGGCAGCCCAGG
The DNA here is from genome assembly GCA_036346405.1 of Phyllostachys edulis. Lineage (NCBI taxonomy): Eukaryota > Viridiplantae > Streptophyta > Magnoliopsida > Poales > Poaceae > Phyllostachys > Phyllostachys edulis. The sequence continues at coordinate 6,722,872 of CM070565.1, read as the reverse complement.
GTGTCAAAGCTCTAGCTACTTTTGTCAGCCTAACAAACGTCCTATTACTAGTTCTGTAGAAATTTCTATTTACAACTTCTCCAGACAGAAGTAAGAACAGTCATCCATTTCATATATAAGCTGGACAGCAGTATATTACAACCAGGAAAAAAAATGACGTAAAATTTGGATAGTGGAACCCAGCTATGTAAGTGCCAAACTGACACCACATAAGAATACCCAATCAGGGCAGCATCACTAATCTGTTATTCAGTGATGTATCACCCAAATACACCTTGTACATGAATACAATCACTACCACAGATACTATTAATGCAATCACTCACAAGTTGATGATCTAACTGACGATTTTATTATATGCAAAGTTGCAAACCCTTCATGTACATCAGCAAAGGTGTTGGCGCAAAAATATGACGCGGAGCACCAACACACGATTTTGATAAATACCAGCAAAATTGAACCCAGGCGGCGTTAGGATTCAACCTCGCTGAGAATCACAGCGCACAACACCTAGGCGGAGCTAGTCGTGGTGTTGAGGCGGCGGCGATGTCCTGACAAGATCCTCGAACCTGGCCAGGAAAGCACATAAGAACGAAAAAAAGAACAGGACTACAGAGAAATTACGGTAGAAAAAATAGTAGATGCAAATTGTATTGATCGATTGGTGATGATTTCAATCGGCCATGACCCTCTTCTATTTAAAGGGCGGCAGGTCTTAGCCGTAAGAGATCAGGACTCCTAAACCGAACAAGATTTACAGATATGATTCGGTTATACCATCGATTTCGGACTTTCTATAAGCGATAAATCTTTCCTATTCAAACACGTAAGTTTCCTTGATGAAGTCTTAGTGGAAGGTCTGAGGCCTTCATGAAAGTCTGATGAAAACAGCGGGATCTCCGGAAGAGGTCTTGAACGGCCCTGATGAAACCGCGTAGCATTCCTGAGGAGATCTTGGACGGCTCCGATGAAAATGCGTGAACACTCCTGAGGAGGTCTTGGACGGCTCTAATGAAGCCACGTAGCGCTCCTGAGGAGATCTTGGACGACTCTGATGAAAACGCGTGAACGCCATTGAGGAAATCCTGAGCGACCCTGATGAAGCCGCGAAACGCTCCTGAGGTCTTGGGTAGCTCTAATGGAGCCACATAGCACTCCTGAAGAGATCCCGAACGGCCTTGACGAAGCCGCATAGCGCTCCTGAGGAGATCTTGAATGGCCCTGATGAAGCCGCGTAGCGCTCCTAAGGAGATCCTGAACGACTTTAATGAAGCCGCGTAGCGCTCTTTGATGAGGTCCTGAACGGTTCTGATGAAGCCGCGTAACGCTCTTGAGGAGATCCTAAGCGGCCCTGATGAAACCACGACACGCTCCTGAGGTCTTGGGCGGCTCTGATGAAGCCACGTAGCACTCCCGAGGAGATCCTGAACGGCCTTGATGAAACCGCGTAACACCCTTGAGGAGGGCCTGGGCGGCCCTGATGAAGGCGCGCGAGTTCTCCTGGGGAGGTCTTGTGCGGCCCTGATGAAGCCACGTGAGCGCCCTTGAGGAGGTCCTGGGCGGCTCTGATGAAGGCGCGCGAGTTCCCCTGGAGAAGTCTTGTGCGGCCCTGATGAAGCCACGTGAGCGCCCTTGAGGAGGTCCTGGGCGGCTCTGATGAAGGCGCGCGAATTCCCCTGGAGAAGTCTTGTGCGGCCCTGATGAAACCACACGAGCGCCCTTGAGGAGGTCTTGGGCGGCTCTGATGAAGGCGCGCGAGTTCTCCTGGAGAGGTCTTGTGCGGCCCTGATGGAGCCACGTGAGCGCCCTTGAGAAGGTCCTAGGCGGCTCTAATGAAGGCGCCTTGAGTTCTCTGGAGAGGTCTTGAACAGCCTGATCACGACCACGTGGCGCCCTTGAGGAGGTCCTGGGCGGCTCTGATGAAGTCACGCGAGTTCTCCTGGAGAGGTCTTGTGCGGCCTTGATGAAGCCACGTGAGCGCCCTTGAGGAGGTCCTGGGCAGCTCTGATGAAGGCGTGCGAGTTCTCCTGGAGAGATCTTGTGCGGCCTTGATGGAGCCACGTGAGCGCCCTTGAGGAGATCCTAGGCGGCTCTGATGAAGTCGCGCGAGTTCTCCTGGAGAGGTCTTATGCGGCCTTGATGAAGCCACGTGAGCGCTCGAGGAGGTCTTGGGCGGCTCTGATGAAGGCGCGTGAGTGTTCCTGGGGAGGTCCTGGCCGCTTTTTTCCTTGTCTTCACGGCTTTCCACTTTGCAAAGACCACCTCTTGGACGTTTTGTAAGGATCACCCTTTTAAGCCAAGACCTCTTGTTTTGCGAAGACCACCCTTTTGGCCATTTTGCAAAGACCACCCTCCAGGTCCTCTTAGGAGGTCTTTGTGGATGTTTTCCAGGACGCCCTCTAGGACCTCCCAGGAGATCTTTGAAGAAGCCGTCTAGGACCTCTCAGGAGGTTTTTGAGGATGTCATCCAGGACCTCTCGGGTTGTTCACCGAGGTACTGTAGCGAGGTCTTCAATCTTGTAGCTCAAGGCTGCTCACCGAGGTCTTGTAGTACGGAGGTCTTAAAATCTTGTTGCTCAAACCTTTGTTCACCAAGTCTTGTAGCAAGAAGGTCTTCTAGTACCGTAGCAAGGTGGTCTCCCAGTCAGGGATAAAAACCGGCGATTCTTGGATCGAGGGTGCTCGGAAAAAATTTCCGACGAAAATTTGAATTTGGTTTTGGTTTTTTTGAATTTGAATTTGGGAACATATCAGCTGTAGGATATTTTCATGAGTACTAGCCAGTCGGGCTGCACCTCCCCTTGGCCCCCTATTGCTATTTGCTTGTCCTGGAGACCTAGACATAGATGCTCACATAGGATGCCTTCTCCCCCATAGCCCCCCTTGCTGTTTGGTTGTCCTCAATGTCCAGGATAGATGCTCACCATGTGTGCATGTCCCCCTCTTGTCTCCCTCCCTCTTGTGCCTCTTGCTGCCTCCCTCCCTCCCTCCAATAGCATTCCAAACAGCAGCAAGCGCAGCAGCAAGCACGGCAGCAGCGGCGTCGGCCTTCTTCCTTTGAACGAGCTCGGTAAGTTCTCTTGAATATGCCTTTGGTTGTTGGTGTCCATTTACTAACTAGCTTCCTCTTATCCTGAGCTTCTTTGTCACCTGAACAACAAGAACAAGCAGCACTACTTCCCATGTAAACTGATTTACTCATACTACTTGGGTTATGTCTTGGCTCTTTTCTCCTAGATAAAATATATATGGAAATCTAACACTAAAAGCTGACACAAATGTATCTTGAAGTCTCTATTATATTTATATTGAAAAGAAAACATTACGATCCTCCACATCATTACACGATGCTTAGAAAATGATAGTTTTGTCAAAGTGAGAAGTAACAAAGAAAGACAATCAAGGCTTGCATTGTAAATCGTTAGCATCTTAGAAATTTGTGCAAACACTTGCTTAGCAAAAGCGATTGGTGTTACCATAATTAATACAAAAATAATTTTGAGTCGTTTCTTTGATTATGTTATTGTAACAAAAATGTTGAGCGATCTTTATATGTCATATTTAGTTATTCAACTATTGGAGGTTATGTAAGGCTGTAAGAGTATTATGAAATGGAGGGAGTAGAAACTAGAAAGGTGTGCTACGCCATCCATTAGCTATCATGGTGGGTGTGTGTGTGTGTGTGTGTGTGATATTAGCAACACCAAAGAATCCCTAGATAGGATACATAACAAAAATAACAATTAAGAAACTAAAATGAACTCATTTGAGTTTTTGAAGCCGTTGTTAACAAACTATGCCTGTGCTCTATATTGCTTTTGAATTGACCCATTTTTCATCTGTATGGATTAATGTAGGTGATGGCTCTAATTCTATCAATGTTTGGGACCATGGAGAGAGACTAGGAGGTCTTTGGTGGAAGTGTAGATATTGTAATATCTTGAAATTAGGCGGAGGTGTCACCCGCCTAAAAGAACATCTTCTTTGGGAGACATGGAGATGTAGTTGCTTGCAGTGGGGTTCGTGAAGTCCGAAGGCTCATCTTGGCAAGTCTTCAAGCGAAGGCAAGAAAGAAAGCTATTAAAGATCAACGATTGCGAATGGAGCAAGCTGCGGAGAGCCTATAGCTCGTGGGCCATCATCTCAAGATGTCTTCGATGATGGCGAAATCTGAGATGAAATGGGCTCATGAGAGTCGTTGGAGGTACACCAACTCCAACAAAGGGCAGCACGGGGTGGAACATTTGAACATGGTGGTGGCGGTGGGCCGGTAGGGAAGTGGAAGTGGAAGTGGTAGGGAAGTGGAAGTGGCGAAGTGGTGGCATTTCTAGGTCACGGTCTATGAGAGTTGATTCAGATATTTTGGCGGCTCGGGCATCATAAACCCGCATTGATCTGACTCTACGTGGAGGTCAAGGTCAAAACTTGAAGAAACGTGGTCTAAGTGGTTCCATAGTAATGACATTCGAGAGTAAAGGCGAGTGTCCTTATTTTCGTCTTTGCCATCAAAGAGACACAAAAACTTGGTGAAGGCGTGGCGTCACCAAGAGGCCATAAATCGATGGGCTATATCTTGATGAAAACGAACAAGAAATAAAAGCGTTATGTAGCACAGGTTCAAGATGATGGGATATATATAAAGTCTCTGTCATGTGTGATTCATGGGCCAGGACCTACACACATGAGTATAATTAACTTCATGTTGTCTTGCAATGAAAGAATGTTTTTCTATAAGTCGATGAATGCAAGCGGTGAGATGCAAAATCTTGACTTTTTGTATCATGAATCGTAAAGTTGTGAACGAAGTTGGACATCGACATATTATGCAGATTGTGGTGACAACGGCGCAAACTACAAGAGAGCATGTGGTAGTAATTGAAGAGTATCAACTTTAGTCTGGCGGCCGTGTGCTTGGCATTTATCGCCAACCTCATGTTGAAGGATGTTAGCCGATTCGCGAGAGGTTCTTTGCGGTTGTCAAGTCGGCCAAGAGGATTTGTCGGTTCCTATACAACCATGGTCGCCTCCATAATGAAATCTGAGGAACATATTGGAGGAGAGATAGTTAGTCCAAACGCCACAAGGTTTGGAACGATATTTGTTTTCTTGAAAAGTTTTTGGGATAGAAAAGACATTTATGAAGTGGATGGTGTCAGATGTGTGGACCTCCAACCATTTATGCCTGACAGAAGAAGGAGAATACATGTATTCTGTCTCACATGTAGACAATGGTGGACCTCTATGCATTGGGTCATTAAACTGGTATAACCAATTTATCGACTACTAAGATTTGCGAGACCAACAGAGACCATAATCTGTGGCAAGGCCGATTGGAAAAACATATGAACTCAAGCATGAACTTGAAGGCGCATTGACAAGCGATCGGGCTACCTATGATCGTGTTATGGAGGTAGTGAATAAAAGAGTTTCAATGCTCAAGAACCGCACCTATGTGATTGCGAGCAAGTAGATAGTTTCCTAAATCCTAACACATAAATGATATTTGTTGTATTTTTTCTAACATTGTAAGTGTGTTTGGACAATGGGGTGCTAAACCCAGAACCACAACCAATATGGTTTGGCGAAGAATCGACCCTAAATAAACTTCGTGACAATGGCAATTCAAAGAATAGCCGATACACCCGAGGAGGCGGTCAGGGCTCTAGGCGAGCTAGAATTCTATCGTGTCGATGAGGCCTATTTGCTTCACATGAGGCTCGCATTAGTGCATCTCATCATACTGCGGGTATGTTTTTATCAACTTATATATACATAGAAAATCAGCCGTCATTATGAGTTTAATGTAATTTTCATGTTACTTGTAGCTACATGGTGGATGACTTATGGGCGGAGACACCAAAACTACAAAAATATGCCTTGCGGATTATCTCACAATGTGTTTCCTCCGGTGGATGTGAGCGTAATGGAGCACATTAAGCTTTGGTGCATACACAATTGAGGAACCGTCTTGGCTACAAGAAACTACATAAGCTCGTATATGTCACTACAATCTAAGGCTACGATTGCAAGAGCATGAGACTAGAAATGAGGATAGAGATGTAGATCCTTTTGGCGATATAATTAATGCCAATATGTGCGACAGAAATAACCCAATCCATGAGTGGCTTGATAGCTCCATGATAGAATCGAGCCGTACTAGGCGAGGAAGGTGAGCCCCCATTCCATCCAAGATTGTAGTTAATGCCATCCACGAGGAGGAACCGAAAAAGCACTAGATGATCAGCAGTTGAAGGAATGGACAAAGACAACTATTGGGAAGAGTCATATTAGGAAAAGGAAATATTGTAGCAAATCATTTGCAAAATTGGTGCGCAGACTTTGCCTCTTACACGTAACAAAAACGAGTGGCTCATAAGAAGAAGAATTATAAGAAGAAGAAAAGAACATTGAGGAGGACATTGTGGGAAGCGATGAATAAGCGAAAGTCCGCCATCGATGAAGTCTTGATGCCAAGAGTCTGTGACGGTAGCTCTCCGTCGTCCGATGATGGTGCTGATGGTGGGACAACTCGAGATGCAGCACAAGACCAACCATTGGAATTTACCTGCGAGCAAAATTTCACGCATGCTACCCAAGATGAAGACCATGGTTGTCATGCTTCAAGACCAATTCGTAAGATCTACGAGAGGGGTAAGAATCGCAAAAAAGATCAATCTCGGTCACATGACTCTTCTTCCTATGAATCTCATGCTAGCTCAAGGACTTATGGACATCGAGATGCCAACCTATTACCTTCTGGTGATGATTCTCATTCGTCAGACACTTCTTATCCTACTCACCATTACGGTCTTGTACCATTCAACAACAATTCAAGAATGATTTATCAGTGGGTGAAACCAGAGTATTACCAACAAATTTATAATCATTGGCTACGACATATCCATGAAACATACACTTGGGATCAATACAAAGCCTACCTTGCTCAATATGAAGGTCTAGTACTCTTTGATAATAATGAGTGTATTGCACAACCTTCGCGTTTCTCGACAATGTATTGGTATGAATTATCACCATTATTATTTATAGTATGTTAGTCAAGTTAATTTTCATTACCATTAACTCATGTTTTTATTATTTTAGATGTTGCTTTCGGGAGAGGCGCCCGAAGAGTGAAGCTAGTAAGGTTTTCTCTATTTTTTGCAATTGCTACTTCATTAAACTCTTGGAGGATTGCTACTTCATTAGACTCTTGGAGGATTGCTACTTCATTAGACTCTTGGAGGATTGCTTGGTTGAAAGGAATTTAACTTGGATTTACTCAATTAACGCTTGAAGTTGCATACTATATACCTTCTTGAATCAGGCTTAACTAGTTAGCATTGTTATTTACTGATTATCGAATTCCCTTCCATTTCCTGCTTTTACCGTTTTTTCGGTTTTCTGATTCTGGTAAAGAATCAGCTCGATTCTGCGGCAAGGCGTTTTGAATCAAATCGATTCAATAATTTTATCGGGTTTTTGCGGTTTAGCGAATAACCGGTTACCGGTAGCCGATACTTAGATTCAAGACCGGCGGGATTAGGCGATAGCAGTTCTTCGATCCTGCTCGATCTTGGTGGTCTTTGTAGAGGTTGTCCAGGATCACTCAGGATATCCCGAAGGACCTCCAAGGAGGTCTTTGAAGAGGACGCCCAGGACCTCTCGGGCGGATTTTGAAGCCAGGATCTCTCAGGAGGCCTTTAAAGAGGTCATCCAGGACCTCTCAAGAGGTTTTTGAGGTTAGGACCTCCTAGGAGGTCTTTGAAGATGTCGTCCAAGACCTTTCAGGAGGTCTTTGAAGCCATTCTGCCTTCCGATTCAAAACAAAATATTAGTTGAATCAACGGTAGTTTGAAGTTCTTACCGTTGGACCAATTAGCACTGCAATGACCATCATAGATGCCAAATCTTGTCATCAACAAAAGGCATCTCAAGGATCACATAGCTCGTAAACTAAAACATGAGACTGATGTTTGTAGTCCTCTACAAAATGTGAAACATTATGGAGCTTTGAAATATAAAGAGAAAAGTACAGATTATATCAATAGGAAATGGCACAAGTGCATGACTTCCGTATCTAGCAGCACATTATTACTAAAAACTTTGGTAAGAAAAAACTCCAAGGAGAGGCTATTCAGAATGATGAGCATTGAGCATTTTCTAAGAAAAGATAGTTCGAAAGCTCATTTACTTGCTTACCGTATTACAAATCGGAACTTTGAACAAATAAATATCATGCATGATTGCCACTGCCTTTTAGCTTAAGCTCAAGCTCTAGCTCCTTGTGTCTTAGCTCAAGCTCCAAACGCTTATTCTCAAGCATCATTTGTTCATTCTCCAATGTCATCCTTTCCATTTCCCTGTCCTTCTTCTTCCTAAATCTCTCCCACTTGAGACGTTGCTTGGTGAGTTCCAGTGCCTTTACTTCAATCTGCAAGCGATGTTTCTGAAGCTCAGCTGCTTGTGAAGCCAAGTCCTTTTGTACCAAAGCCAAGTTGGTTCCATCTGGAAAAACTTTGTTGATATCCAATATGATGCCATGTGGATCGGACCTCCCACTACCGTCATTCGAGCTTGAGGTGACAAAACCCACATCACCATGATCCACCGTATGGCGCATCCTTTTATTCATGGAGGGACCCCTCATGTTGGTATGAACAGCATGATGCTCTTCATCATTATCCTCAGAATCAGAATCTGCAATATGATCATCTTCTTCAGCATCTCCACTTGCATCCCTCCTTGGATCGTGATCCTCTTTACATCTAAGAGCAAGCTGTAGTGAATGCTGAAGTGCGGGATCTTCAGGCAAATTCACACGGTTGTTGTTATGGTAGGAACACATCTCCTCATAGAACAAGTGCTTAGAGTTCAATATCTTCCTTGCATCATCTTTGATCTTATCGGAAAGATTATCCATGCGATCAAGAAGTGTTGGATTCTCCACAACATTGCAAGCAATACCGCGACCAAGGATATCCGTAAGCCTTTTGTATCTCTTATTGAGGTCGTTGAACTTATCCTCGCACTGCTGCGGTGACACATGGCAGCCTCTCTCACCCATGACCTTTGATATTGCTTTCCATTTGCCCTTCTTCTGCATCATTGTAAAGTTCCTCCTCCCACCACCTAAATCAGCTCCAGGATCCTCCCCCGTGTAAGATGCTGCAGTAATCAAAAGCTTAACCATTGAATCTGTCCACTTCATCCGATGCCATGCAGAGCTCTTCTTGCCTTTGCCACTCTGGTTATCAGTAGCATCCTCAGTCATATCATGTTCCTCATCATCACTCATGGAGTTCTTTGAGTGATGACTGTGGTGGTGGTGGTGGTGGTGGTGGTGATCAGCCTTTCCATGTTCTCCAAATTGAAATCCAGACAAGTTATCAGGCCCTGTAACCCGGTTCACAGGCACTGTGAAATCCCCTGGCATCTGAGAATGGTTGAAGACCTGTTTTCCAGAATTTGGAGCATGCATTTGCATGGAGTTACCATGTAAGTCTAAACTCCCATAAGGAGCTCCTTGCATCGTATTTCCAGGGGGTAGGTTGTTGCCTTCCATTTGCCCAAAAGGATCGCCCATACACTTATACAGTTATACTTCTTGTTAATACCATATACAAGGTCCAGGAAGTGCCACAGGACTTCACATCAATATCACGATATCACCTGAAAAAGGAAATATGGGATAAATTATTGAAAACCCAGCATATGCACATTGCACATTTGTGTACTTCTTGATGTTTGGAACCACACAACATAGCTATTGAATTTCAATTTCATCAGGATCACCTAAATCAAAATCAAATTGTACATTGGCACTGTGCAAATTGTACCATAGAGGTTATCATTCTTCCTGATGATATCACAACCACGGGCTGGAGTGGCAATAATTGCAAAATCAACCAAACGAACGCTGGAGTACTAAAAAGAGTACAGTATTCTGAACTGCATGAAATTAAGCAATCAGAGCTACAAATTAAACTTGCTGGCTTGACCCGTCTTATTAGTGCAGTAGCAACTAACTAATCACTAGTGCTAGCAAATATTGCAGTTTTTTCGTGCTTCAGCTATGGATTTATTGACAGCAAACTGGAACCCCGTGCTTAAGTGGGCAGTCATCTAAAGGAGAATATGCAGGGGTATTAGAGATAACTTTCCTTGTACATTTAGCTAAAGATAGAAATAGTCTTTTCCTGTTTCCAAAGCTAACCACCAGTTGTATCAATCCTGGATTGTACTCCAACTTCCCTGTCTACGCACGGCTGTTGCCGATGCTATATATGTGTGCACGCCTAGGCGTTTATGCTGTGCGGTGCTTGCCTCCTCTCTCTCTCTTGTTCGTTCTGTTTCATGGTATCAGATTAGACACCGATCCAATCTACTCTTCCGCTGCCCACCATCTCCGGCGACATGAGTTCTACCTCCGAGTTCGCCAACAGCACCCTCGGCGCCCTCCCCACCACCATCGCTCCGGTTGCATCGAGTGCTACGTCGAGCCCCGCGCACACCGCCGCCGTCCGCCTTCCGGTCGTCCTCAACTTCCAGGATTCGAACTACACCATGTGGAGCACCTTCTTTCTCGCGCTCTACGGCAAGTTCGGTCTCCTTCCCCACGTCAGGAGCGCCACCCCCACGGCAAACAACGCAACCTAGGAGCAGGATGACTTCACCGTGTTGACATGGATGTACGGCTCCATCTCCACCGACCTTCTCGCGTCGTCATGGAGCCAAATCAGTCTGCCTACACCCTCTGGACGCGCGTGGAATCCTTGTTTCACGACAACAAGGACACCTGCGCCATCTACCTCAACGACGAGTTCCACTCCTTGATCTAGGGCTCCATGTCCATCTCGGACTATTGCCAAAAGATCAAAACCCTCGCCGACTCTCTCCGCAACGTCGGCCACCCGTCAGCAACCCCGTGCTCGTCCTCAACACTCTGCGTGGCCTCAACCACCGCTTCTCCATCACGACTACACACATCTCGATGACAGCCCCGCTGCCCACGTTCACCAATGTGCGCTCCAAGCTTCTTTTGCAGGAGATGTGCCTGGAGAACGAGTCCCGCATCGCCTCGGCTACCGCGCTCTTCACCACCTATCAGCGTGGCCAACAGGCGTCTTGCGGCTCTAGTTCGAGCCCGACGCCACCACTATCCTCGTCTTGGCGGCGGCGATACGGGAGAAGGGAAGAACAAACACGACAAGGGCACCTCCAACGGCGGGGTGCCTGCCTTACCGAACTTCATCCACTACACCCACGCCGACCGGTCCATGGGTGCCTTCCATCCATGCCGCCTTGCATGCGCAGCGCCGGCGGCGGCATCCTCGGCCTTCGCCCCTACTTCTGGCGTTCACCATGAATGCTCGTCGGCGGCGCCGACCTCGTCTTCTGCGCCACTTTGGGATCGGTGCTCTTGCTCGCGACCATGAACAACCTCTCCACCCAGGAGGACTAGATCATGGATTCCGGTGCATCCTCGCACATGACAGCCACCGATGGTAATTTGAGCACCCTTTCCCCTCTCTCCTCTCCCTCTACTGTCACTGTTGGCAATGGCACCACCACTCGTGCTTTTGTCTGTGGCGACACCACCCTCCACACCCCTTCATCTATCTTTCATCTCCACAATGATTCTTCGCTGCAATAGCCGCGGGGACCTTTACTCCTTCCAGCCAGCATCGTCTACACATACAGCACGCGCCCACGTCGCCCTTACCGCCACTGCTCGCCTTTGGCACCAGCGCCTTGGTCACCCTGGTCGCGACGCCCTTGATGCCCTCCACAGGTCATCTCTTATCTCGTGTCATAAATTGGATCGCACTACTTGTCATGCATGCCAAATTGGCAAGCACGTGCGTCTTCCTTTCTCTAGTTCTAGTTCGTCCACTTTGGAGCCATTTGAGTTAATTCACTACGATGTCTGGACCTCAACAATTTTAAGTAATTCTGGTTACAAATATTATTTGGTGATCCTTGATGATTTCTCTCATTTTTGCTGGACCTTTCCTTTAAAGCAAAAATAAGACGTCCGCACTAAATTGGTTCGATTCCATGCACACGCACTTACTCAATTTCGCTCTCCTGTTCGTACAATTCAGGCTGACAACGGGACTGAGTTTGTCAACTCGGCATTCTCCTCCTTTTGTGCTGACCACGGCATCCACCTACGCCTCTCCTGTCCCTATACGTCACAGTAGAATGGCAAGGCTGAACACACACTCCGGACCATCAACAACATCATGTGCACGCTCTTGTTTCATGCCTCCATGCTTGCTCCGTACTGGGCCGAGGCGCTCACCGCAACCACTTATCTCCTGAACCGCCGACCATGAGGACCATCCTCCATCAAACATCCCACTCCCTACCAAAAACTCCACAAAAACTCCCCTGATCTTGCTCATCTTCGCGTCTTCGGGTGTCATTGCTATCCAAACACTTCCTCTATTGCGCCGCATAAACTCGCCCCACACTCGGTTGCTTGTGTCTTCCTCGGCTATCCCTCCTCGCATAAAGGGTATCGTTGCCTCGACCTTGCCACTGGTCGTGTCCACATTTCACAACACGTCCGGCCAGACATCCAACACCGCGCGTTCCACTTCGTGTTTGGATTTTTTGTTGGAACAGGTACAGGATGCGGCATCTCTTTTGCCCCCACGCGCGTGTCCAATTGTTTCCTGCACCCCGGCCCTATACCCGGGCAACACGGCGCCGCTTCGCCTGATGCGGCATCCTCAATTCTCGCTGGCGGCGCGTCTTGCGAGCAAGTTCTGAAACGGCGGCTCAGAGCGAGCCCCATCGTCTCTGCGTCGCTCTGGCGAGTGGGCGGAGTTCACGCCCGTGCGGTGGGTGACTGGTGGGTTCCATCGGCGCCCCTTGCCAGCCACCCCACTCCTGCACACGATGACTCGGCGTCGCATCCTCGCGGCAAGTCCTCCGCTCGTCGCGGACCTACACCGACAACAGATGCCCAAGCGGCCACTTCCTAACCGTGCGCCACGGACCGGGAAGATGCGCCACTACCTCTCGCCGCGCTCTCTTCTGCTTGCCGGTTCCGCGCTGGCAGGCCCGTCTCCGCGAGCCCTGCCGGTCGGACACGTCGCCCGGCCTACCGGACCGCGTCCATGGTCGCTTCCGGGCATGCGACAGCGTGGTCAGCCGGTCTGCCGCTCAACCTCTCGGCGGCGACTCCTCGGTCTCTCCGATACCCGCCAGTGTCGGGCGCCGCCGCAGAACTCAATTGGCGTAAAGACATGTCCGATGAGTATAGCACACTCATGGACAATGGCACTGATCGCTCATTCCACGCCGCTCGGCGTGATGTAAATCTCGGCAAATGGATTTTCAAGCAGAAGTTCCATTCCAATGGCTCCCTTGCTCGCCACAAAGCACGGTGGGTAGTTCGTGGGTACTCTTAGCAGCCCGACGTGGATTTTGACGAGACCTTCAGCCCTGTTGTGAAGCCCTCTACAATCCGCGTCGTCCTCAGCCTTGCCACCTCCCATGCCTGGCCGATTCAGTTGGATGTCACGAACGCCTTTATCCATGGCAATCTTGATGAAACTGTGTACTACCAGCAACCTTCTGGATTTGTGGATCTGTCTCGCCCGGAGCATGTCTATCGTCTTCACAAATCCCTGTACGGATTGAAGCAAGCACCTCGCGCTTGGTACCAGCGTTTTGCCTCGCACATCCGTACTATGGGGTTCGTCGCTTCGGCTTGTGACACGTCTCTATTTGTGTTAAAGGATGGCGTGCACCTCGTTTTTCTCCTCCTCTATGTCGACGACATCATCCTCACAGCGTCCACTCCATAACTTCTGGAGCATATCACACGTCGCCTCGACTCCGAGTTCGCCATAGCGGACCTCGACAAGCTTCACTACTTCCTCGGCATCTCCGTCGCTCGAGACTGACACATGGGTTGTTCTGTCTCGGCCAAGATGGCCGTCGACTTGCTTCGGCGTCTTGACGACATGGTGAGTGTCACTATCTGACGACTCTATTGGCGCTTTCGTGCGGGCGGCGTCGCCTCCAACAGCTCTCCTGCCGCTAATCAGGTGGAATCTTGGAGCCTCGCTTAACGCCTCCGATGCGACTCTCACACGTCCGAACTTGGCGTATGTCGTCCAGCAGGTGTGCCTCTTCATGCATGATCCACGTGCGCCTCATCTCACCTTGATTAAGTGGATTCTCCGCTATGTCAAGGGCTCCCTGGATCACGGCCTCTCCATCGGCCCCTCACCTGCCTCGACATTGACGATCTACTCCGACACTGACTGGGCCGGCTGCCTCGACTCTTGTCGCTCCACGTCGGGCTACTGCGTCTACCTCGGGGATAACTTGGTTTCATGGTCCTCCAAGCGCCAAACAACCGTGTCACGGTCTATGCCGAGGCGAATCTGAAATTGTCGCTCACGCTTGTCGCCGAAGTCTTTCTTTGATTCGCCGACTTCTCTGAGTTGCATCATCCCCTCGCCACGGCCACAATTGTATACTGCAACAACGTCAGTGCCATTTACATGTCGTCAAACCCCGTTTAGCACTGCCGAACCAAACACATCGAGATCAACATCCATTTCGTTCTGCATGTGCCGTATTCTCATTAGTTTGCCTATATCATGACGAAGGGGTTGCCTACACAGCTGCTCACTCATTTCCGATCCAGTCTTTGCGTTCAGTCCCTTCCTGCATCCACACAAGGACTGCAGGCGGGTTTTAGAGATAACTTTCCTTGTACATTTAGCTAAGGATAGAAATAGTCTTTTCCTGTTTCCAAAGCTAACCACCAGTTGTATCAATCCCGGATTGTACTCCGGATTGTACTCCAACTTCCCTGTATATGCACGGCTGTTGCCGATGCTATATATGTGTGCACGCCCAGGCGTTTATGCTGTGTGGTGCTTGCCTCCTCTCTCACTCTCGTTCGTTCTGTTTCATGGGGAAATCCTCTTCTCTGCCCCCCGAAACATTGATTCTATCGCAAATAAGCTATCCATATAATAATTCTAGAATAGCAGAAACATACCAAGCATCAAATTTACAAAGTTTAGCATGCAGCCAAGATTGCGACAAGAAGAAATCCCCAAGCCAGAAACGCTGAGCATGTACTCAAATTACTTGTACAAAAGATAATCACGGAATAAAATAAATTATTCCTTCGCATAGCCCCTAAAAATCCAACACAGAAACCTAAAGAGCTGATGTATTTGTGGGTCCAAAGGATCGAAATGAACTTATTTACCTATCTATCATCAATTTCCTCAAGCAAATTTCTTACCACAGGAACAAATCCGAGCAGACAGTTCTATAACCGGACCACTTACTGAAGAAACATGAGTAACACAAACCCCTAATTCATCCAAGATTTCCGCACTACGGCACAAGAAACAACACATTGGCCTGAGACGCAAGAACAGAAAAAGGATGGACTTGACTCGAGAACAGAAAAAGGATGGACTTTCTCCCCTAAACAAAACCATCTAGGCCGGAAAAGAGAACAGGGGGAAGAACTCACGATCGGGGCGCGGCGCATCCGGCGAGAAAGAGAAATCGCGGCACTGACCTCTCCCTCGGTCCCTCCCTCTGGCCTCTCCTAGTCTTCGGCTGTGTCGAACACGAGGACTTAAAAAACGTTTTGTTAAACACAATGGCAGGAGGAGGACGAACTAATGGCTGCTTTTTGTACTGACCAACTTTCTGTCTCTTCTGACTGACAGGCGGGGTACAAAGTGTGGGGTCGGCATGTCAGCCTCGCGGATGGGGGCGCCTCGCTTAGCCTTGTCGGTATTTGGGAGTGGGCCCCAAGTGAGCTCACTTTTCACCAGTCACCAACCCATCTGCCATATCTCCCGTCTCTCTAGCATTATTTTTTAAATAAGCAAGGAATTTCATTGATTGACACCAATGTCTATATCAATATATAGTATTACAGGAGATACAATAGGCCATAAATGCCTCTCAATCTTCCAAGAACACGCATGTTTAGCTAGTTATTGGACTGAAAAAACGACTAGAGGGAGGGTGAATAGAGCACGCTCACTTTTTTATTTTGAATGGATTCAACATCAATTTCACTCCAGTAGCTATGGAACCTATGAAGATCAATATATAAGTACAGCGGAAGACTTATATTGAATCCAATCCAAAATTCCAAAGCAAAAGACCAAAACAGAGCTCAAACCCTAGGGCGGTCTGACCGGCGTATAAACCACGGTCTGACCGCAGGCCAGTCTGACCGGCGGTGAAAGGGCGGTCTGACCGCACCTGACGATGAACAGCGCAAACAGTCCGAAAACTAAAACTCAAATCGGTCTAACTTTTGATCTATAAGGCCAAACTCCATGAACCTATACCAAGCAACGATCGTCAAGATCTTTGCCAAAGTTCCGACCTTTCTTGGTTTGAGTGAAGGTTGTTCAAAAACCGAGTCAAAACGTAAATATGATCTAGGGACTTGCTCGTGGGTGAATGATGATCTTAGATGTATCCCCACATATCACAGCAAGCTAGATCAAGAGAAGAAACCAAGAGAAAACTCGCGGATCAAAGAAAGACTCAAAATCACCAAATAGAGAGCAAGAACACAAAGAGACACATCTTTGAGAAATCTTTCTTTGGATTGATTTGATGTTTACAGACATTCCATCAAGGAGGACAAAGACTCAAAATATGAACACAAAATCAAATCCAACTCTCTAGAACCCTAACCTCCCACTAATCTCCACAAACCCTAAGAACACAAAACTAGGGTTTCAACACAAGAAGGGTTAAAGAGGTGCTAGCCAGCACCCTCCTCTATTTATAATGGAGGCTAGACATTCTAGAAGGAAAACCCTAATGGGCACCTGTTAGGCCCACACACAAACAGGTTCACTCACGCACGCATTTTAAAGCGTCGTCTTCATCTCCTCTTGACCTAATCTGCTTCTCCATGCGTCATCTTGCACCGCGGGTTGGCAAAAGATGACCTAAGACGGTATTTGGGTAAAATTACAAAAATACCCCTTCTCGATCTTTTTCAAAGACCGAGTCCAATCTGCGTGAAGCACTTCCATGCTTCGCTATGTGTAGGTTGATCCAGTGACTCTCATCATGTCGGCAAGTCTCTCCCATCCGGCTCCATAAAAACCACCATGGCACTTGCAAACCCGTATTTGCTTGATCCAACTCGTCGCCGATGCGCCTGCTCGGTCACCTTTCATCCTTTTGCGTCATGCTTGACTCCATTGACCGCCCAAGCATCTCCGTCGTTACGGACCTCGGCTCTCCAAGCTTAGTCCGATCATCTCGCCGTTGACCGTCGTTGACCTCCAAGCAACTTTGCACAACAATAGACAAAGAAATCGATTCTGGGAATAAGTTCTTCACAACTTGACCCACGTTAGTCAAAACATGCATCATGCAACACTGCACTGAAACCTACGAATTTGACCTAACCCAACAATCATCGCTACTTTTGGCCGATGAACAGTATGAACCCGGTCAGACCGCCACTGGATGGCCGGTTTGACCGCAGACTAGTCTGACCGCGTCCACAATGCCGGTCTGACCGCCCCTGGACTGACAGCAGTTAAACTTTGACAAAAACACGTGTTTCGACAAACCTTCAACGCCATTTCCAATTGTAACATCATCCTAAGATCGTGCACATATCCCCATGATATCCACACTAGCAAATGAGCATCTATATTACATTCCGTCCTTTCATGCACAACCTTCGTTGAAACAAAGGACTTAGCCCTCTCCTTAAAGTCTTGAAGGATCATCGTGTAGGAGCACTGTGGCATCTCATGGATGTTCTTGACCACATTTTGGTAGTCAGAAGCCACCTACACATTCCGCAACGCGCAATCCTCAGCCAAAACAAGGGCTTTCTGTGCATGCTAGAGTCTCTAGTGTCTTCAGGTCATCAAACTCGGAGTAAGTCACTGCACTTGCTGCAATAAAATGTCCCTCTCCATCTCTACAAATAGCAGCCACAACCCCTATTCTTTCGCCTTTCAAAATGGCAGCATCAACATTGATTTTAACGGATCCCCTTTCCGGTGGAAACCACCTGCATCTTCTATTTTCTTTGGGCCTTTCTTTGAGAGCATTCTCTTGAGTCAAATTACATACCTCTAGGTCGGCGAGAAGTCTATTCACCACTCTAACAGTAGCGAGAGGGCTTTGGGAAACCCCTTCATAGATGATCTTCTTTCGTGCCCCCCAGATCGCCCAACAGGTAGAAATAATCTTGGTAGGATTTGCCGGTTGCATGTTTTGTATAATATATATAAAAAAAGCCACTGTTTCGGGTCCAGCAAATTCAGAGAAGCGATTACCTTCGTCAGGTCTTCATCTAGTAAAACCCAAACACATCTGGGCGCTGCGTAGTGCAGCAAGGTGTGCTCCCAAGAATCAACATCAGCACCACAGATTGTGCAGGCTCCTGAGGTCAAGATATGTCTCCTTCTTTGAACCTCAGCAATCGGGATGGAGTCCAGAGCAAGTCGCCTAGTAAAGACTCTAATTTTTTTAGGGGAGTTTCAGAGCCCACAATGCTTTCCATTCTTTTCTACCAGTTGCACCATCAGAACAATTTGGTCTACCATCGAAGAAATCCAATCTGCTCACTTTTATCTTGACAAGCAATCTGTACGCAAACCGGACTGAAAATAGTCCATTCTTTTCACAATGCCACACCCAGCAGTCTTCCTGCAGCCTTGGACTGAGGAGTATACTCCTAATTGCTTCACAATCCATTTGAACGAATACAAACTCTAGAATATCTTGCTTCTAGATTCTTTGATTAAAATCAATAAGCCCACTTACAAAGATTGGGGGATTTACCACTTTTACACAAATAGGTCTCAGAATTTTGCTCTAGGCAACCAATTGTGTTCCCAGATGTACGTACTTCGGCCATCACAAATTCTTCTCACTAAACCTTGCTTTAAAATGTCAATGTCATCACAAATAGCTCGCCATGTCTTCGAGGGGGTACTGTCGAGTTGTGCTCCAAGGAGATCACCATGTGGGAAATACACTGCCCTCAAAAGTCGGCCTAACAGAGAATTAGGATTGATCAGCAACCTTCAAGCTTACTTAGCCAAAAGAGATAGGTTGAAAAGCTTGATATCCCTAAACCCCAAACCCCCACAGAACTTGGTTGAATTAGTTTCTCCAGAACACGAATTTTTTTTGTAAATAATCTATTTTTATTCAAAATACAGAAATAATACCGTTTAATTTTTTTCTGAAATAATCTCTAGTCGCAGTCCCATTGGGCGACTAGAGCCTCATGGGTATAGTCGCCAAACGGATGTGCGACATTAGTGCAAGTCGCCCAACCGTTGGGCGACTTAGTTAAAAATCGCCCAACCAAATGGGCGATTTAAGCTCCTAAACTCACAATTATGTAAACCCAATTGGAACAATTGTGTTAAAATAGATATTACATTTTGTAGGTATTGTATTTAGCAAATCGTATTATATGATGTTATTTTTGTAAAGATAAAAGTGTGGTGACAACGTTGGTTGGTGCATTTCTTATTTTAAGTAGAATATGAAGGTCTGAAAAATATGTCGACTTCATAATAACATTTTGTGATAAATCAGTATATTGTTGTAGTCGTCAAATTTACAGAGAATTTTGTGAGGGCGATTGAGATAGTAATGAATGGTAAGTAGATAGGTAAGTGATATTGAAATCTGAAAATAATATAGGCTTGCTTTCATGGCTTAGCGGAGACACGGGCGAGAAGTACATTAAAGTCCGCGACGAAGCACATTACGTAGTGACATGGCATGATGGTTCGGGTAATTGCTTTAGTCATCCTCGCTACTACTACGGTACACCATGATGAAGCATCCGGACCATATAAGTATACATGCCTTTAGGGATAATAAAAACAAGAGGGTATGACGGGTACTACTACGTAATGACGACCTCTGCGTGGACGGGGCCATTTCCCTTTCTTGCTAGCTCGGCGTTGAACTCCTCATCGCCTTCCCTTCCTTGTCGCGGAATCGTCCACGTCGAATTTGGTATGTCGAAGTCGTCCATATCCTGCGATTCGATGATGTAAGTGCACGTATAATGAGAATCGTAAGAAGGATTTAACTTCTTCATAACTAACGTCGTGGATACGGATTCTGGCCAGGCGGCCGGATCTGTTGTGGCGGGTTCAACCGCATGAGCCTTTCCTTGCCTTTGTCGGCGGATTTGTACATGTCGGTGGTATGTCAAGTCGTCCATGTCCTGCGATTGTATGATGGATGTAAGTACACGTCTTAAAACCTTACGTAATAAGGGCGCCCGGTGGAGAACACTCTATGTGGGTTGCCTTATGTTCAATCTCCTAAAGCATGTAACGAAATGGTGGGCGCGTTATTGCGGTTGCCTTTTATTGAGTTGACATGTTGTATTGATGTGTCGCGTGCTTTAAGTTATATGCATCGAAGAAATATGCAATGTATGAGCGAGTTCGAAAACCAAGCTATTCCATATTATCCGATAAATTAAGATAAAACATACTAGCAGGTTGGGTAGTTGCTTACAAGAACCAAAGTACAATTACGACACAATTAGTTCGGCATTTGCTTACAAGAACCAAAGTTCGATTGAACTACAAGTTACAACAGTAGGAAATGTAATACAAGTTCCTCGTGTCGTGACGCCTTGCAAGTTCTCGACAGTGTGCCCTTCTGGCGGCGGCCAGCTGCGTCTACCCGCCGCTGCGGCTTCCCTTCGTCCATATCGTTCGAATCGACGACTCTGCCGACAACCCTTCCCCTCTCAATAGGTCTAGATCTGGAACCCAAGTCCTATTTGCAATATCCAATGTGGAGAAGTTCTGACAACCACGAAGCCTCTTAGCTCGCCGCACCACACCTTGAACCTTTTCCTTCATGAAGTACTCGGATACAAAGTTAAATGGGTCCATGCGGATCGTCCCACACGCCTGGCGAGAACATGAGAGCATGGCTTGTGAAGAAGCTTTAGCTTGTTGCATGTCTTGACTAGGTTCATTCACATGGTCTCCAAGGCATACCTCATGGGTAACAAGAGATCGAGCCGTTCGAATCCGGCTCTGTCTCGGAGGATCACGTCGAATCGATGCTCCGTATTGCCCATTCTGAAGACCGTGTCGCGGAGCCTTCTCGGTCTTGGCTTTGCATGTATGTACTAATCTTGAGCAATAGGGTGCGTGGGTTGGTGCATGAAGTGCCGCATTGCATGTCTTTCCACTGAAATATCCGATTGTACCATGCGAGCGCCTTCAACAATGGCGACAAGAGGCGACAACGGAGGCCCTAATAACCAGTTGTACACCTCTGCAAGGTTAGTGGTCATTATGCCATACCTTGCGCCGTCCGTGTCGTCGCAATGAGACCACTTTTCCAATGGCTCGGCCTCAATCAATGAGAGAAACACCGATGTCCCTCGAGGTCCTCCGCGTCAAATGGGGAGGTCGAGCTCCTTGATGGTGTGGCGCTCATTTGTGCCTCCCCGGGAATGAGGGGCGCTTGTTTCTCTCGATGACATGCTTCTTGGTATGCTCGTCCAATATCGCCACAATGCATCAAATTTACGTTCTTTGGTTACGCATGGCAAGCCTCTTGAAAAGTTTCATCAAAGGTTCTTTGCTGAATCTGTTTGAAGAAGTTGGCCCCGGATGGCGAATGCACCATCTGTTCCTCGAATCCGCCAGGAATGGCTCATTGGGGTCTTCTTTGAAGTTGTCGGATGGCCTTCATCATCCGGGTGGCGATCATGGATTAAGCGGACATCGGGGCGTGCCCAACTACTCCCATCTTGATCTTTGAAGGAACCACAACCGGTATCGTAGTTCTCACTTTCCACAAAGCGATGGCTAAGGGTAGAATCGATTGTTGCCATCAACGCCAATTCTTTGTCGAGATCATGCCCTTGTATTTCCCAGTTAGAAATGTCCCGTCCACTGAGATCACTGGCAACATGTGTCTGAATGCATTGATGCAGGGACCGAATGCTAAGAAGGCCCTCTGCAAGACCATAAAACCTTGCAGTGGTCTTTTGGCTGGCCGGTCCTTCACAGCAATGTATGTGCCCGGGTTCCTGTCTTGCAGCACCTGGAGCATACGAGGAAGGTTGTCGTAAGATGCCTCGAAAGAACCGAACCTCCTTTCCAAAGCCTTCTGCTTAGCACGCCATGCCTTCGCGTAGCTAATCTTGTACTTGAATTTCTGCTCGATAGCCACCATGATGTGCTTGGCCTCCAGGTCTGGCTTCTTCACTATCTCTCCGTACATGACATTGGCTATGAAGGTGGATGTGAGGTTGCGATGCTTCGGCAATACACTACTGAGCAAGCAGGAGTGCGGCTCCACCGAGACAATCCGGTGAGTCTCGTACTTGGGTCTCCTTGCGTGCACACGCCAAGGACACCGACTGCCAGATCTGACGGTGTCTTGCTCTGGGTGGATTTGAGTACAAAGCGGCGTTGCATGGACAAGGCCCACGCTTAATGGCATCTGCGGTGATCCCTTGTCGACCAAACATTGCACGGGCGAACCTCCGTCCCATTGTACTCCCACGGTGATTCGTGCTCGTGCGTGCCAAAACAAGACCCTCAACGTCCACCCTCTTCCATTCTGCGGGATGGGATCTTAAATCCTCCTCGGAAGAGTTATTACCATCCTCTTGTAAAGCTTCCTCCTCTGCTCGAGCTGTCAAGTCATCAATCTCCATCGGCGTATATATGTTGTCGACATGCTCCTCGTGCATCTGCTGAGCACGGCACGAGCTTCCTCTTCTGCCTCAGCCTCCTCTTCTGCCTCAGCCTCCTCTTCTGCCTCAGCAACATCGGCCACCGCGTGTTCGTCATGAACCACACGCACTGCGTCCATTGCTCCCACCAACCCGACGGAGCCGTCGGAAGAACTCGCGAGTTCGCCGGACATGCTCGCACGGTAGCACATGATCGTAGCCACAGCGCCTCTGACCTTGCGAATATGCCTTCCATGCAACCGCGTCGCATCACTCTGCTCAACTCCGTCGTCGCGGCAAGTCTGGTGATCTAATCGATCTCCGGCTCCTCGCCGTCGCGATGGCCCTCGCGTACCCAGCGCGGCGTCAGCGAGTCACCGTGGTCGCTGGTATGCATGATCACCATTACCAGTAGCAACCACAACAGATCGCCTCGGTGTCGCGAAACACAGTCGACGGTGGGTTGTGGGACCATCCGCTCGACCTCTGTGAAACGAATAATTAGTAAGCCCGTCATATGGCTAGGCCTTAATGAATCGCTAACCCCGCGAAAATAGGTATTATACTTACGGGCTGCGCGAAAGCCACCGCAGGGCGCACCATGCATTGTCGCTCGAAGTCGGCACGGAGGCGCGGCCTCCCCAAGAACATACCAAACTCGCCAACAGCGTCGCGCGATCCACACCGCGTCCGTGAGAATCGGCCGCTCGCGATAGGCAAGCCGAAAGCGACATCGCGACATCCTCCAGTCGGGCCATCTCCCGAAAGGAGGTGGAAGGTGTGCGTCTCGGGCATAACGGTCCACCAGAAGCGGTCGGGAGCGGCCGGTCGAGCGGAAGCGTCGTGGCCGCTCGGACCGGCTGAACCTCCCATCGTCGTCGGCGACCGGACCGCCGTCCTCTTCGGTGGCCTCAACCATCCGTCGGCGGTAGAAGACCGGAGCGGCTCGGCCTACAAAGCACGAAGACGTAAGTACAAAGTGCGCATACGACACAAAAAAGTTACAAAGTTTACGGACAAACCTCTCTACCAGTGGGTCTAGTCTCCAAGCCCGTCGGGTGTCCGCAGCGTCTGAACCACCCCCAACTCACCCCGGCGTCACCGCGCCAACCGGATCAGACACGACTGACGGCTTGTCAAGACGGTCTTTGCGTCGACGAACCGGTCTAGCGGATCAAAATGCCAATCCGAACCACCGTGGTCTTGAGCCATACGCAAATTAAGAAATTAAAAGCATTCATATTACTTACGCATTTAAATTATATTCCAATGGGAAATAAATCATATTTGATATGTTAAGTAGTGCCACCTAAACACTTTGCCCCAACACAATGACACAATTTTTCCTCGAAAGGCTATATTACGTTAACGCCTATACCGATCGCTATGGATTGCGAGATATTTATTACATCATCGTTACTATGCGTATTTATAATGCGTGAAGCTTTGGAGAAAAAAACAAAATTTCACATGTTTGATAATCCTCGTGTTTGGAACCATGTATCGCGTATTTACCATTCTATAAACTAGTATTTGCGAATGCATGAGTTATCGACATGTTTATCATTTTATAAACTAGCATTTCTAAAAGTAACATGTTATCATTCATCTAGCCCAGACGCAATTAGCGACGCATATATGATACAACTAAAATTTGACATGTTTGATAATCCTCGTGTTTGAACCATGTATCGTGTATTTAACATTCTATAAACTAGCATTTGCGAATGCACGCGTTATCGACATGTTTATCATTCTATAAACTAGCATTTAGAAAAGTAACATATACGCAATTAGCACAAAGACGAGAATAGTACAACTAAATTTATTTTTACTAACTCATTTTTCCTTCATGTTATCTCTCAACATTTGCTAACGCACCATGGTTACTAACTAATTATGCCATCTCTAGATATTTGCTAACAATATGTCATTACACATAAAGTTGATTGCTAACCTACCATGGTTTAGAAAAAAACTTATACAAAGTAATATCAAAACTTACCGACCTCTGGCGCTCCTCTTCTTCCCTGCTCTTCTCCTTTTCTTCCCTCCTCTTCCTTCTCCTCCTCTTTTTCCTCTCTTTCTCCTCTCTCCTCTCTCTCCTCTTTTCTCTGCCGATTTTGTATTTGGAATGGCGACAGTTGTCACATGATTTTATAGCCGCCCCAAGTCGCCATACCGTATGGCGACTTCGGTTGAGCTGCCACCATGTCGCCATACGGTATGGCGACGACCTTAAGTCGCCGTACGGTATGGTGACTATGCCTCCAAACCTTCAATGTCGCCCTTCGGTTGGGCGACTTCAGTAAGTCGCCCAACCGTACGGCGACTAGAGATTATTTCTGTAAAAAAAAATTAAGCGGTATTATTTCTGTATTTCCGAATAAAAAATAGATTATTTAAAAAAAAATTCTCCAGAACACCCAACTTGTGTTTCCTTTTGCTATTTGGGCTTCCCCACCATCACGGCCCAACAAAGTTCAGTACGCCTTCGAGGATGGGTCACGCAAAGCCAAGTGGATCGCGCATCGACAGGCTCTGACAAATGGGCCCATTCAACCTCCGTACGGAATATACTGATGCTGACGTTCACTATTTTGTTGTTCAGATAATATGATACATCCATACATCCAGTGCCAAGCCAAACAGAAGCAATAACTGATTTTGATGTACATGTGATGTGCACCTTTTCCTATGTATGAATTCTACTCCATATAGCTGCAAGGCAATGGACTGGGAGTGCACCAGCAAGAACAAGAGCTACACATCTAAAGTCTGAACAAAAGCTACAATTAAAAGGGGGCACTCCAAGTGTAATCAATGCAAGCACATCCATGGATTGGAGAATTGCAACCAGCAATGGTCCCCTTGCCAGGTAAAGTAGCAGCCCATGTTCTCCAGGCACAGGGCAACCCATGTTCCTGAATTGATGCACTCAGTACTCAGCAGCAGCACCAGCATGGCACCTTTTACAGTACCAAAGGAACCAAACCAGCACAACATTTCGGCCATTGATTATGACAACAAATAGACCGAAGAATACAATGCAACCAATAACAGAATCATGATGATAATCAGGCATCTGCTCAAGATACAATGGGCATTTATCGACCAATCAGAATGTATGCGTATTAACGCTTCACAGTGCTGCATCGACAGGGACTATCCGTAAGGTAAGCTCAGAGAAATCACAACATATCAGAACTTTGTGACCACTAAGCAGAAATTGTCAACCAAGCGATCAATGAAACGAATTACATCTTGCAGATGAATGTACAAGAGAAATGACAAGACAACGTGGCTCGCGCAAGTACTGTTACAATAGATGATCCTAGGTAGGTGGTACATCTTCCTTTTTTTACCACTAGCAACAAACTTGGCGTGAGAGTAAGCTGGAGCAGGCCATGTATGATGCAGCAGAAGCCAGTGGACATATTACATATGAAGAGTCTGGAAGGTCCATAATATTGTGCGATAAAATGAATCCAACAACACTGCCTGGTCGAACGCCAACAATCTCAAACATAGTAGCTTACATGACAAGGACTTGCAAAAAGGTACTGACTCAGAGAAGAAAGATGAAGAAGCCAGAGCTTAGAAACACTTCCGATGAACAATTGCTGGCCCCGACTCATCGTACTCACCCTTTGAGATCCACATCTGTTGCATAAATATCAAAGTATGTTGTTAATATGAAGAAGCGGAAACAAATATACTGAAAATGCTGCAAGATAATCTTGCTATGTGAGCTACTGAAAAGTGCAAGGTTTACCTGTTGGAAAGTGCTAAGGGAGGCAAGGATGGACCCTCCTATCCAAACACTGTATTTCCTCTCAGGCGGTGCCACCACCTTGATCTTCATGCTGCTTGGTGCAAGGGCAGTGATCTCCTTGCTCATACGATCAGCAATACCAGGGAACATGGTTGAGCCACCACTGAGCACAATGTTACCATACAAGTCCTTCCTGATATCCACATCACACTTCATGATGGAATTGTATGTGGTCTCATGGATTCCAGGTGCTTCCATACCAATGAGAGAAGGCTGGAAGAGGACCTCAGGGCATCGGAACCTCTCTGCCCCAATGGTGATCACCTGCCCATCAGGCAGCTCATAGCTCTTCTCCACAGATGAGCTGCTCTTGGCATTCTCCAACTCCTGCTCATAGTCGAGCGCCACATATGCGAGCTTCTCCTTGATGTCCCTGACAATTTCCCGTTCAGCAGTGGTGGTGAACGAGTAACCTCTCTCAGTTAGAATCTTCATCAGGCTGTCAGTGAGGTCACGTCCAGCAAGGTCGAGACGGAGGATGGCATGAGGAAGTGCATATCCTTCATAGATTGGCACAGTGTGGCTGACACCATCACCAGAATCCAGCACAATACCTGCAAGAAGAAGAACAAATTACAACTACAACGAAAAAGTACAAAACTCTCGATGAAGTATGACCACAATGCAAATGGATCATTACCAGTTGTGCGTCCACTGGCATACAGGGACAGCACGGCCTGGATGGCGACATACATGGCGGGAACATTGAAGGTCTCAAACATGATCTGGGTCATCTTCTCCCTGTTAGCCTTGGGGTTGAGTGGGGCTTCAGTCAGCAGCACAGGGTGCTCCTCGGGTGCGACACGGAGCTCATTGAAGAACGTGTGGTGCCAGATCTTTTCCATATCGTCCCAATTGCTAACAATACCATGTTCAATCGGGTACTTCAGAGTGAGGATACCCCTCTTGGACTGGGCCTCGTCACCAACATAGGCATCCTTCTGCCCCATCCCGACCATCACACCAGTGTGACGGGGGCGCCCCACAATACTAGGGAAAACAGCCCTTGGTGCATCATCCCCAGCAAAACCAGCCTGTCAACAATTTGCAAGAATGTGTATGTTTAAATCACAAAAACACGGTTGCTGGTTATGAAGAAATAGGGATGAGAGGTACAAACCTTGACCATGCCAGTTCCATTATCACATACAAGGGGCTGGATGTCCTCACCGTCAGCCATTTGCCACAGATCCTAAATTCCTAATGCAAAATACAAGGAAAGGGCGAACGCTGAAACTTAGCAACAGAGTAATAATTTGAACCAAAAAAATAAAGAAACACACGAAAGCATAATGTTAGAGATGTTAACTCCCTTCTTAAAAGAGGATATTTCAGCAAATCAAACTTAAATATAGAAGCGCTATGGTTTTGCTTGGTCTACTTTTTTTTGCAGAGGTACTGCATCTGCGATTTATAAGTTATATAGCAAAAAAGTATATGACAGGCATCCATTGCGCAAGGTTCAAGTAATAGCGATCGATTATTTAAGAACCAACTGATGACCGATTATGCATCCTTTTCTTATCTTTTCATATGATTCATATGCCATATTGGCATATAAATTACACTGAACTTAATCAAAGAATGGTTTCTTCTAGAAAAGATCAAAGAATGAATAAAGTGACTGAAGAACCATTCAGGGACATCCCTGATCTATGATTCTTGATGAATATACTAGAACACAAATAAGCATATACTAAGTACTCCTCAGTTTATACAGACAACTAATCGGCAATTGGACCAAGGAATCTAAATGCTGCAGGAACAAATCGGATCTAGCGTGCCCAAGAGCGCCATGAAGGTTCTTGGCAGAGCAAATGCAGTTCGTAGCAATTAATAGACCAGATTTGGCACCAAAAAATTGGGAGAGAACAAAACAAAAATAAAAGACGCGGATAATTTCTTCAACCCTTTTATCTCATTTCTTACCCGGGGATCTAGGGGAATCTGCTGCTGACTGCCCGAAGCCTTCCCTCCGAGATGAACGGAAGCGAAGAAAGAAGTGGCTGTGGTGGCGAAGCGAGGAGAGCCAAGGGTTTGCCTTCGCCTTGCGCCTGGTTTTATACGCGCGTCGGGGAAAAAAAAGAGGAAATGAAAAGAAAAAAAAACGGAGAGGAAGATTTGTTCCAAAGTCCAAGCTGTTTGCAAAATACCATTCAAGTCCTTGCTTTCGTTTGAATTGTGTTGAGCGGTTGTACGAAACCCATGCTTCTCAACTTAGGAAAGGGTATTTCACAATAATTTTATAGGAGGACATAATATGCGTCTATGACATGTGATCTTAGAACCTAGATATTATAAATCATAAAATCCACATATTTGCAGTGGCAAATAATTGATTATTCCTTCTCAACGTAGGAAGATGTATTTCACAATAATTTTATAGTAGGAAATAGTATGTGTCTTGCTGGGCAAGGATATTGTGAAATTGTCATGTTCCAAAGGTGGCCTAAACTTTTGTTTTGCCGCAAAATAAAATAAAATTGTATCTAGGAATTTGGGTGTACATTAGTGGATTGATAATTAAAGCTATGATTAAAATGACCTATTCGCATAGGCGTTGCTACGGACCGATCTGCCATCTCCGATTCATGCAAGGGCCTAATGGCAAGAAAACAGCCCACAACCACAACGGTACTGCACAATCAATTCTTCAACTTAAAGCGATCAGTGGTCCATGGTAGAGAGAGAGAGAAACATGAAATGAAAAGGGCAAATAATATGGAAAAGCTTACTAGGGCTGGAACGAGCTGGCGACAGTAGGCAACAGGGACCGTCCGATGGGCCACGTGGAGGGATACGCGCCGTCCGATCTCTCGAGGGCGTGCGGCCCTCAGCCCAACTCGCTCTTCGCTGGATTCTCTTTGGGCCTGGGACTGGGCCTTCCTGCTGCCCCCAGCATCTCATCAACTCTCTCTCTCTCTCTGCATCTTCCTATCTATTTATTTTTGCTCAATTTGCAGTATACTAGCAACGATTTTGGATACGATTTGTGATTTAAAAAAACGTCCGTACGAATAAATGTTAGTTTTCAGCATAAATATTTGCAACAGCGAGCGGGTCTTGGACTAGAAGTTCAGAAGATGGAGGCTGACAAGGATCCTAATGGAATAAATGTCCGTACGTATTTTCAGCACCGTAGATTGTCCCCAAGCTGCCACACCATGCAGTACGGCTGCTGCTTATGTTAATGGTATACGGGATAATACGTTTTAAGGCGTGATTGTGCGCTAATCAAAGCGGTTGACAGGACATGGTCGATCCCAGCCCAGCCCCTGGGGCACGGCACCAGCCAGGAACAGCTGTTGCCTGCATGCGCTGTCACCGCCAGCTGAGCCATCTCTCGAGGCAGTTGGTTAGCGTCATGGTGGCACGCTAGCTAACTTGGCTTCGAATCATCTCTTTTTAAATACGTTGTGTGAGATATTGTTGTCAGAATCGAGATTTTGAATCGGATCGGAGGTGCTCCGATAGGATCGTATTCTAAGATGGAATAGTAGAATAAAAAATATCGTACCTGATTCTACCAAACAATATATTTTCTTCAATCCACCACACCTTTCAATTGAGATTTTGGTATTTATTTAGTCATTTGACAACTAATTAGAGTTACCGTTGCCTATGTTATCATCGTTATATAATAATTAACATAAGTTGGCTATATAATGCATATTTTATGTACATATAAACCTTTTATTTACAAAAAATATAGTGAAAACGAAAGATGATTTGTTGTTTATATATATATTTAATATATGAATGAATATACGGTGAAAATGTACAATAAATTTTTTATCCCATCTTGGGCTCTCTCTTAGACAGTACGTACCCGTGTGGCCTGTGTAGGAATATGAATGATGAAGCAGAGGGGGTGGGGGGGGGGGGGGATCTAGGCGAGGCACCGCTAGATCCGACGTGGACGAGGCTGGATCCAAGAGCGGCGGCACCGGAGAAGGCCAGGGCAAGCTGGAGGCAGCGGCGTCGTCGGCCTTGACGAAGATGGTGGAGTCGACGATGGCAATGGTGACCACAGGCAACGACACTGTAGCCTGAAGGGCCGATACAGTGACAGCCCATGCATGTCGATGGCATGACCACAAGTGCGGGCTCGTACTCGCGGACGATGGGCCGACGATGATGATCCGGCGTGATGACGACGGTAGACGGGGCGCTCGGAAGGCCGTGGAGGGAGGGCCGTGTCGACGAGCGCGCCGCGTCACGCCACGACGTCATCGGAGGAGAGGAGGCACCGGAGAGGTCGAAGCCGAGGCGGTGAAGTCCGGAGCCGAGGAACGTCGATGGGTCGGCAGGGCGATGCAAACCGATCTATGATCGGGGAAAAAATAGAGAAAACCCGATCTGAAGATGACCAGGGAAAACTCTAATTGGTAGCCGGTCGGATGATCGGTGACACGACTTAAACTACGGGTTACGCAGCCCCCGAGAGAGATCATCTCCCAGGGGCAGCGCGGCGGAAGCTATGGAGGCGGCGGCACAGCTCTGATACCATGTAGGAATATGAATATTGTGTAATGGATGATTGTATTGAGACTCGAGGACGGTTTATATAGAGTACAAGGCTTGGAGGGCAAGAAACCTCTCCTAAAGATAAGATATGTATCACGGGATTATAAATTTTAAACTACCAAATATAAAGATATGCCAATATACTCTAGCAGCCTGAAAAAGCTGGATGCTGTTCTTTCCTTGTTTAATCACCCACTTTATTCAATTCTTTTCCCAACTGTCCCAATGATGAACACATGTGAGCAACCTGAAAAAGCTTAGGAGGGAATCTCTTATCAGAGGAGTTTATTAGATGATGGTAATGATTCAAATGTCAGTAGAAAATGGTGATGAAGGGCACCGCATAGAGAATTTGCAATTAGACCTGAAATAAGTTGGACCGGCCCAATAAGGTTTACTGGGTTGCAACCCAGCCCAATTCGAAACAAACCAAGTGGGCCTAAGAAGGACGCTAAGCTTTTAGATGGGCTTATCGAAGAGCAAAGCTCACAGCCCAAATAGAAACACCTTGTGGTAGTAGTAGCTGCTAGCCTGCTAGTGCTAGATCTTCGCGTTAGACGAGTCTCGTCTACTACCCTAATCCCGAGCAGCTTCGTTGGATCAGATCCCTCTCCTCCCCTTCTCGCGAGGTGCGAAACCCACCTGCTCGGATGCCTCAATCGCCATGTGGGTACTCATTTTCTGCGCCTTCTTCTCGATCGGTTGTTCAGTAGCTTCTGAATCTTGTTTCCCAGCTTCTTGCGATCTGTATGTGTGTGTCCGGCACTGATACATTTATATATATAGCTGCGATTAATTCATTCATTTGGAACTAGATTGAGCTAGCTGCTGTTGCAAGTCCAGATTTTACACCAAGAATCCAGCGATTTAGGAGTATGATCTGTGTGGTCTCTGGTAGGCTGCGTCTTAAAATCAAGAAAGGGTAAGAACGAGCTTGCTTGGTGGTTTTGGGTAGAATGGGCGCTGCCGTTGTTGGTTAGAACACGGCTGAAATAATCGCGTAGTTGGATTGCCGGTTTTCTGTACTTGTGGGCAGCTTGATGTTTGCTTTGGCTTCGAGAGTCGAGATTATGCTTCATAGTTCATAGTGTAGTGTGCTTGTGTTGTCCGATCTGCTCCAACTGCATCAACAAATGGAAATGGGTATGCCGCTAGTATGTTGGCTGTAAGTAGGCTCTAAACTAGTGCACTGCAATGCACACCCGATATCTGCATGGATAATTTTGAGATAAGGCGCCTATCTTTCTCTTTTGGAGGGTTAAGATGCATTTGATTTAAATCCCATCTTATGTGGAATTGGTGGGTCTTGGCTCCTTTTCTTTTAAGCAAACAACAGTCTTTGGGCGTTTCATCTTTGGAGACTGCTTGATCTTGTATACTGCCTCTGATGGAAGAGGTGATGTTCCAGGAATAAGTAGGAGAAAAGAACCAGTCTGGCATTATATCCCATCTGCAGCTCTTTATAAGAGTTATGTTATTATTAACTCAGGATTTGCTTTAGATGCTTGGCTTGTGGCTTCATCTTTGAGTTGTAGAAAATTAATGTAGTGATCCTGTTTGTTGATAGCATGTTCTGCAGAAGCCCTGTCTTTTAAAATAGTAAACAGCTAAGTTAGGATGCTCCTATACTGCAAATTTGAAATGTTGTTCATACCAGAAAGACCTATTGGTTGCATTATTCCTAAAATGATCCCATTGGTTGGACTCCTAAAATGTTATGAACGGTTCATTTTGTTCTCTAAACTTCTTTAGTTTTCTAATGTTGTTCTATCTCAGGGCGGATGAGGAACTTGTTGATCCAAAGAAGTATCTTGAGGAGCGTTGCAAGCCACAGAGTGTAAAATCACTGTACGAGTATGAGGCGTGCACTAAATTTCTTTTGATAGTTAACACATTCTTGAATTGACAGAAGAATTCAACACATTCCTGAATTGACAGAAGAATTCAATACACTGTACGAGTATGAGGTGTGCACTAAATTTCTTTTGATAGTTAACACGTTCTTGAATTGACAGTACAATTCAGTATTACAGTGTTGCTATTTCTTTCATGAAAGTTTTAGAAAGAGCTCTCGCAGGTTGGTAGAATCATGGAATAGTTCCTATATGGTGTTGTTTTCAACACGCATAGCACTGTCAGTAACTGACCAACTGACCAGATTAGCCAGGGCCTGTTTCTGGTTAATCTACTAGATTAGGTTAATTATTTACACCTAGTCACGATTTTTTTTGTGGAGTCCTGTAGTCATGATTTTTTTGTGGAATCATGGGCAACCTACATTTCACACTATTTGTTGTCCATGTGAACATACGAGTTTGGCTGTTTACCAGCCAATTTGAAGATTCCACACCATATTTGCAACATTGCCTTGGGCTGCATTAGACTTGTTCTTGGCAGTAACCAGCCAGGAACCAATACTGTCCGCTAAGTGGTATTCGATCTGGTTTTTTTGTATTAAACTTATATCAATATTTTCTCTCGTCCAGTTCAAACATCGCACTCATGCCATTCTGAGAAAGTTGCACAGCTCATTTTTTGTACTTTCTGTCATGTCAGCTGTTAAATTTCTGATCAAGTGATCGAACAATGGGTTGCTCTGAACATTAATTTCGCATCAGATGTTCAATTCCTTTAATGAATGTTTAATAGTTAGCTCGTAGGTTGGTAGAACCTAGAAGGATTCCTATGTGATGCTGTTTTCTACACACGACATTGTCGGTAACTGACTAGAATTCCTATGGGTTGCTCTGAACACCACGAATGTCCCACTCAAGTTGTAAGGTTGAGAATCACATAGATCTTCATTGCCATAGTAATCTTCTGTATACTGAATCTGAATTTTTAGCCATCATGCTGTTTGATTTTACCCTAAGCTGATGTTACTTCAATGGGTTTACCACGCATACATGATACTCCTATGTGATTACTTGTTCAACCTGTGTGGTGGCTGTATGATGCACAGAAATGTGTCAAGCGGGTTGAGAATGGTGATACTGGGCACAAACACTGCACTGGGCAATATTTTGACTATTGGTCATGCATCGATAATGTGTAAGCACATACTTTTAAGTTACATATTAATATTTTGAAAAAATAATTGTAGAAAAGCACTGCCAAGATAGAGAATAACAATTGTCAGAAATATGCATCTGCAGGTAGCACCAAAGCTCGTTGAAAAGCTCAAATGATGATGGGATGCTACTTTCGACGAGTTGCCTTTTCATTTGCCTTAACGTTGCCCACTGCAGAAATTGGTTGAGTTTGCAAACTGTCTCGTGGCTAAGTTTCGATTTTGTGAACTTGTAATAAAAAGGCACCATTTTCCCTTGCAAGCATGTCTATTTCTTTGGGCTGAGCACTGGGCGCATAGATAATTTGATGTGTGGTGATTACCAGCTGTGTTCAAACCATTTTTGTGGTTGAGATCGTAACAAACGCAATTGATCAGGTTGCTATTTAGAAATTTGTCCATCATTCATGAGCTTCCGTTTTGCTCTATTGCCATTCAACAGTGAATAACTAACAATTATGCACCATATAGCCCACGAATTGCAATATTATGGGTGAATTTTGGATTTCTAGCACCCCTTATTAGGTTATATGTTATGTGGACACCGGCAAAACCTTCAGCTTTATAGGTGACTTGAACTGTCATGTATGATGTGAGCAAAAAGACCAATGCCATCGTAACACTTAAGGGACAAACGCACGCGCTGGTCGCTCATCGATTGCCCATGTATGTGCGGTTGGAGATCGAAATAAGGTTGTCGTTGATCCAATTTCGTAATGGCACTGTCTAATACAATTGAGTGTTTTTGCTTTCAAAATCAGTCCATCCGATTAATTCCGCAGTTGGACTAATCTATAAATGAAGAAAGGGGGCTTTTGGCGGAGCTAAGTGTCGGTGCGCGAATCTCCAAGCACACCCAAAAGTTGGAATTTTGATTGAAACCATAAAATAATTTAGTCGAGTACTTGAGTGTTACCATTCCCATTTCATAATATGCAATACGAATTTTCCCTAATTGTAAGCATAAATTTCAAAAAAAAAACCGATAGTCAAATTAGAGAACAGACATAAAGCGTTTACTCCGTTTGTAGTTTCGACTTCACCACTGCCGTATTGTACTACATGATAAAGTAACCGCAAGAAAACAGGAGCGCTTCAATACGAAAAATAAGACCGCACATGCTTAAACTGTGGTAGAAGAATATGAACCGGTTACAAGATATCCACAATTCCAGATGGTAATTGATAATACCCACAAGTCAAGCAATCTCAATATCCTCCCAACGAACAGAGGAAAAACACTGTATATCCTCTCAACTGATTATAGGGAAAAGCAGACCGAGTCACAATTCTTGTCAACTCAAAGTTCTATAATCACCTCCCGGCCGCCAGCCTCTGCCCTCTGCTTAGCTGCATCCAAGGCTACAACCATCAGATCTCCCCAAACCCATGCAGTATTGATAGCGTGTGGCCTTGTAACGAGCCAAGCAAGAGTATCATCAAATCCGGCCTTGAGTTTGCTTGGTAGCGTGGTAGTGCTAACGCGCAAGTAACAAGAAGGCTAAAATGCGGTCATGCGCTGCAAATAGCAAATATAGCGAGCGTTACATAAGAAAGCGCAGAAGCAGAAAGAGCACTGAGTTCAACATATAGAAACATAAGAAGAGAGATTTGAGTTTAGCTACAATGGATAGAAACATACCAACACAAAATAGCTCATACGCCTCAAGCAAGGATTCAAAAACCGGTTACGGAAAAAATACCGTAATGGTTACAAGCGGTAACCGGTTTTCTATCGGACGATTTGAACAAATTTAAACTCAAAAATTGAATTTGGCCAGTTTTCGATGGGTAACCGCTCAGAATTACTATTCATCAGTTCAAGTCCAAAATTTTCTCGGTGTCCTCTCGATTTTCTTTGAGTTTTCTTGAATTTGTAACACCAGACAGCATATATAAATGGGTACTAGATAAATCAATCAAAAATAGGACAAAACAACATATCAATATCGGTAGCTACAATGCTACCGGTACCTACTAGCTAGAGCAACAATTATGCAATTTTATGGTATATGATCAATTCACGTAACATTAAAACAAAACTTAGATCCTAGCTAGTATATATGGCTGTAGGGTACATAACATGACTTTAGGTTAAATTTCAGTGTTTCACTGGTTTTGCTGAAAGTAGTGCTACTCAGTATATATGGAGGAACTCTAGAAAAAAACAATTCAATACAATGCTTACATGCAGGTACTAGAGTATCAAGTATGGAGGCAACAAACTGGACGACACTTACAGCCAATTCTATCATTGATGCTGAGTCCCAATAGCCTCTCGCGGTGTACAACCAGCAGTCATAGGACTGTGTGACAATTCTGACCATTGAAGCAGACAATTTAACTCTCTTTATGTCTGCTTCATCGTCATCAAAGTTGCCTTCTTTCTGCAGAAAAAGAGGAAGGTAAGAACACAATTATCCATAAACTCAATAACCAATGTTTCTCCGTGCAGAGAAAAAATTACTCACCACTCGGTAGAACAAAGAACTAAATAATATTAGAGACTGAAATAACATGCCACATGCCAACTATTGATAAACATAGTGCAATCCCCCAATAGCTCTCTGGAACTATGAGCGTGCATGACTTATGGTGGATACCTGTGTGGTAGACTGGTACGTAGTGCTATGCAGCTGAGCCGGGAACATGATGTGTGGTAGACTGGTAGTGCTATGCAGCTGAGCCGGGAAGCAAACAGGTGCCGATCTGTAACCTTACATTTTTGTCTATAAATGTTAATGGGTATGTTGTTGCAATGTTAATGGGTAACTAGCTTGTAACAGATTGGGCAGAACATTGGTGAGTTCTTGTTGGCATGACAAACTTGGAAGCTTCCTTATCTCTGCTCCAAGCCTCCAACACAGCAGAAGACAAGTAGAGGTAAAAGTGGAGAGAGAGAGAGACTTGGGTTTTTCTGTCTGAGGGTTCGCTCTTGCCGCGAGCAAGAATCACTATGCACACGCCTTGTACGAGGACTACCTCAAGGATCCTCTCCAGCCCTCCGAGTTCGCCTTCACTTGGATCGGCTCACTGTATTTTGTTCTTCCGATGTATGTACATTCTCCTAAGAAATTTGCCTTACCTGCCTTGATTCTTGTGTCAGTGTGCGCGTTTGCTCGCTGGCTTCTTGCATCTTGCGAGCTCAAGACCCGCACTTGCTTTCGATCGATCAGACCCACGTGTCCGCGGGTGAACTCACCCGGTCCGTTCTTTTGATTTGTTTCTCTGCAGGGTAGCGTTCACAGCAGCCAAAGATTGGACCAAAATCTTCTTCAATTGTTTTACGACTATCACCCTGTGGTTTGATGCGCTGTATTCTGCTATGGTCCTGCTCTTTTTCCTCTTGTTCGTCGATGACATTGCTGAAAACTTTTGTCGGATCGTCATAGAGTTCACTGGATTGACACTTCAGTTGGCTTTTGTTTTCGGATATGTCATGCTCAAGAGCGCTCGGCTTTTGTTTTCGGATATGTCATGCTCAAGAGCGCTCATGATGATAAGTTTGACCCTGCAGAGGCTAAGAAAGAGGTAAATTCCCTATCAGTTTGGACTCCAACTATATAGCCGATGATAAATGCACTCAAAGAATTAACTCATCGCCTATATAGTTGGAGTCCAAACTGATAGGGAATTTACCTCTTTCTTAGCCTCTGCAGGGTCAAACTTATCATCATGAGCGCTCTTGAGCATGACGTATCCGAAAATAGAAGCCAACTGAAGTGCCAATCCAGTGAACTCTATGACGATCCGACCAAAGTTTTCAGCAATGTCATCGACGAACAAAAGGAAAAAGAGCAGGACGATAGCAGAATACAGAGCATCAAACCATAGGGTGATAGTCGTAAAACAATCGAAGAATATTTTGATCCAATCTTTGGCCGCTGTGAACGCCATCCTGCAGAGAAACAAATCAAAAGAATGGACCGGGTGAGTTCACCTGCGGAGACGTGGGTCTGATCGATCAAAAGCAAGTGCGGATCTTGAGCTCGCAAGATGCAAGAAGCCAGCGAGCAAACGCGCACACGGACACAAGAATCAAGGCACGTAAGGCAAATTTCTTGGGAGAAGGTACGTACATCGGAAGAACAAAATACAGTGAGCCGATCCAAGTGAGGCGAACTCGGAGGTCTGGAGAGGATCTTGAGGTAGTCCTCGTACAAGGCGTGCGCATAGTGATTCTTGCTCGCAGCAAGAGCGAACCATGAGACAGAAAAACCCAACACAAGAACGAGCACGAAGCCACGAAGGGTAAATGGGCGAGGAGCCCCATGATGAGCTCCGCCTCCGCCTCCGGCTGGTAGAGGGAGAGGGAGAGATCGATGGGGCTAGGCTGGCTGGCCTGGACCCTGGACTGGAGGAGGAGGATGGGGGCAAGAAGGGTTTATGGGGTGGCGGCAGGCGACCTCCTCGTCATAGGCTTCTAAGGGGGGAGGGGATGTAGAGGGTAAGCAACCTGCCGCAGCGCCGTAGGCCGTAGCGGGCGGGCGGGACGGGACGGCCCACTCACTGTTACGGAGGAGTACGTGCGTACGTAGTCCACTCACTGTTACGGCGACCAGGTCTCCCGGACCAGACCGGATGCTATCCAATTCAACACCACAGTCCAAAGGGTCCGAGCAAAAGGCTGCTTACCTTTTGCTCCTGCAGCTTCTTGCCTACCCGACTTGGGGGAGGGGACTCTCTCTCTCTCTCTCTCTCTCTCTCTACACTTTTACCTCCACTTGTCCTCTGCTGTGTTGGAGGCTTGGAGCAGAGATAAGGAAGCTTAATTCCAAGTTTGTCATGCCAACAAGAACTCACCAATGTTCTGCCCAATCTGTTACAAGCTAGTTACCCATTAACATTGCAACAACATACCCATTAACATTTATAGACAAAAATGTAAGGTTACAGATCGGCACCTGTTTGCTTCCCGGCTCAGCTGCATAGCACTACCAGTCTACCACACATCATGTTCCCGGCTCAGCTGCATAGCACTACGTACCAGTCTACCACACAGGTATCCACCATAAATCATGTGTCAAGTGGGAGTCATGGCTCATGACAACAGCCACACCGGTATATTTGTCCAGATTCACATATGCTTTGCTGCCGTGCTTTGCTAACACTACCAGTATAATATCTGTGTGAGAGAGAGACCGGGTTGCATGGGACACCAAGCTAAGTTCTAGAGTCTTCACTCTCCAGTGACCAGCACCACGGAGACGCGCGCGAGACGGCCCGGCCGGTGAATTCGATCGTACCAGGACGCTCAGCCCGCAAGGACCATGTGTTCGAGTACATATGCATCTGGATCGATATCCGCCGTTACAACCAAAACTTGAAGCTTAGTTGGATCCGGTTATTTCATGTGTGATTTATACCCACACGGATTAAGTAGTCCTGCTGCACTGCAGGTACGTATCGTTCTTCCCATCATGTACGTGCATGCATGAGAGAGCATTATTGGTAGTTACTGTAATTGCTTATCACAGGGGGTCTAGCCTGCTATTTTTGCTCGAGGTATGTGGTACAAGTTACAAAATAACCTTCTCCTCCTTATTTGCTGAGAGCCTATTTATAAAGTGGAAGGTGGAGACCCCTGAAGTTACATCGTTGCCCTCGGGGCTTATCTCACTCCAAAGATACTTTAGTCCATCGCGTCAAGCGGGTACCACCACTTCCGAGATGCATAACACCGTCGGCCTTCCGTTCACACGGGTGCCGACGTGACCTCAGCATGAGGTTACCCCGGATCGGGTCCGGAGTAGATTCGCCGGTGTGTTGCGCCTTGTCGAGGTCGGTCCCTGGACCCATCTGTTGGACCCCAAATTTGGAGTTTGGGATCCACAGTATATAAATGTGTCATTCTCTGGATCAGTAGCTGACACACACAGTTACATAGTTGGTTCATTCATATAACTACGCAAGCTCAAAGTAGACCCACGATTAGATTCAGACCACGTTTGGACAAAAAAGGAAGTCTGGGGAGGTCTTGACGAGGTTCTGGGATGGTTTTAGAGTGATCCCTAGGAGGTTCTGGAGTGATCTTGAAGAGGTCCTGGAGTGATCCTTCTGCCGGTCACAGCTTCCTTTGAGTACTGGTCTTGGAATGGTTCTGGGGAGATCCTGAGGAGGTCTTGAGGGGAGGTTTTGACGAGACATGGACATAACAGATGAGTGCCCAAGGGAGAGTGTTAAGAAACCGGGTCCAGGCTGGAAGTCCTGGCCTAAGGTGGGCCTCCTCATCCATCCAGTAGCCTATATAAAGGAGGAGGGACCCCAACAATTGTAATACAGTTTTGAGAAGAGCAATAAAAAAAAGCCTTAACACTCATATCTCTGTATTCAATTTATTATTCTGTTCTTGTATTCTTACGATTCAAAATTTATCTACAAGATAATCACTCGGACTGAACTCATCTCCAACAGTTCCTCAACACTATTGTTTTCGTTTGTGCTTTCGCTCCAAGAAAGAAGGCGGGGCGCAGCTTAAGCCGAAGACCAGGAGCGTTACGACAAGACGCTGCTTCAAGAGCTTTTGCCAGGAGAAAGCATCACGTGGAGAAGAGCAAAGAGAGCTGTTGTGCTTCGTGCAAATCACATCGTAGGGACCAGCGGGTCCCACGGGAGGCTGCTTTGAAGGGCTCACGCACGTAAAGGGCAAGGACCAGAAGGTCTTTCTCAGCGACCGCTTCTCTGGAACGAAGTTTTGTCTCGAGTGTTCTCTGGACAGAGTAAGTTCCGGGTGGAGTTTTGAACGAAACAGACAAAGAAAATTCCAACAATGCATTAGACTATTAGTGCATTTGTGGTACAATTCCCTCAGTTTTGTCATGGATACTCTTTTTAGACTGCCAGGTCTGTTTGGTGGTTTCTGTCCGCCTCTTTTCTTCCAGCATGTTTTGTATCTCCTGTTCTCCACCACTTAGTATTATTTGTAGCTTCCACAAATAGGTTAGGGGTATCTAGCCCAACGACATATTGCCATGACGTATTGTCATGGCGAACTTTATAGAATAATGCATCTTTGATCTGATAGGAAAGAGATTTATCTCTTCCATTATCTAAAAATCTTGGGCTTCCTGTGAATTGATGG
Source organism: Phyllostachys edulis (assembly GCA_036346405.1). NCBI lineage: Eukaryota > Viridiplantae > Streptophyta > Magnoliopsida > Poales > Poaceae > Phyllostachys > Phyllostachys edulis. The sequence continues at coordinate 6,681,621 of CM070565.1, read as the reverse complement.
TAGTAGCATTCCCTTTCCAACCTGCTCAGTCCTTGCGTTTCCTCTTTCAATTGTGTCTTGCAAGCCAGCAGGTACTTGAGTTCTTAGCTCACCTCAATGGTTTCTGAACAAATTGAACCTCCATTCCAGAATGCATGCTACAAGCAATGAACTGTGGTGACAGTTGTTCACACATTAGTAAGGGCATTGGTTGGTTTGTGCGTTATTGCAGGCGATATGCATATTATTCCCGCATGACAACATGTTTAGTTCCTCTTGTAGTTTTCCCTTATTTTTCTCTGCATGGTAGTTTTTTTTCTCTGTGCCCATTTTCTCCATAGGGGAATAGTAATGGTATTGCATGGCCATGAATTTTGGATTGTTTTCAGATATTCTTTTGGATCTCATGTCTTTGTACTTGACAATGATACCGTGCCTTTTCTCTGTCCAGTTGAATCACTGCAACATCAAATGTTGATGGCATACAGTGGCGGATCTAGGATTAGATCACGCCTCGAACTAAATTCTAATAGGCTGATATCTTAAAACTATCGCTAATTTCTACCCACAGCAAGACATAACAAAAAAATAAGCTATAAATACTTCATTGACATGAAACTTTATAAAAAAAATACTTCAACATAAAATATAATAAAAAAGCATGACAAAACATAAATAATATAGCATCTTAAAGATACAAAAGGAGTATCTAAATAATAAAGATTTCATCTCTAACATAATCCACCATTTCTTCGTCAATAGTTGGACAAGTACCAGAACCTACAAAGACAACATAAAAAAAATCAAAAAGTGGTATGATTAAATACAAAGAACATAAAATTTAGATTTGTACGAACCTAACTTACTACTAGCGCGAGATAGTTGTTTCTTACGTGACCTCATTCCTTAAAAACGCTCCAAAATCTTATCATCATTAGTGTTTGCAAATATGTCTCGCTCAATATGCGAGATAGTAAGTTACCATCTGAAAATGTTCATTTTGTATATTTAATTCCTAAATAAGCAATACACTTAACAGTTAACACCAGTCATCAGTCGTACCATTCAGTCATTCACCAGCGAATCAGATTTATTCAGACATCACAATATCACATAGCAAATTAACACCAGTCAACAGTCATCAGTCGATAGTCATACCATACTACCATTCAGATTCAGGCATTCACCTTCACCATTCAGATTCATCATCTTGGGGCAAAGACAAAGAAGAGGGCGAACAGGGGCGCAGGAGCTGGCGAGGCGAAGGCCGAGAGGCGGAGAGCAGCCACAAGAACTGGCGGCAGCGCGGCAGGCAGCATGGGAGCAGGCGCGACGCGAAGACGGAGTCGGGTGGCGCAAGGAGGCCGCCAAGTCGAGGGAGCAGGAGTCCTCACCGCCGCTGAGGCGCTGCGTCATGGCTTGGCCGAGAAGAATGGGCGACGGAGGACGCGGCAAGGCGGCGCCGGCGTGACCGCGTGAGAGAGGGCGCGGAGGAGCCGGAACCGGGAGGGCGGCGGCGGCGGCGATCGGCGGGCGAGGTCGCGATGGACGAGGGCGCCGAGCCTGCTCCAGAGCCGCCGATGGAGTCGCCGAGTGGGGAAGGGGATTAGATTTAGGTCTGAGCTCTAGATGTGGGGAAGGGGATTAGATTTGCGTGGGCTAGGCCAGCTCTGAGGTTCTCGGATGGCTGAAGCGCATGGGCTGGGCGCCTGGGCCGGCTATCAGATGGCTGGGCGCCTCGGGCTAAATGGGAGCATCCTGTATTTCGGCCTATATATAAAATTTTTTTGAACTGCTGTTTTTTCTGGGTCTTAGACTATAGCCCACCCTGCCCGAGGCCCAGATCCGCCCCTGATGGCATATCTTTGCGATGCTTGTTGACTAATCGTGCTATGACCTTATGATAGTCGCTCCATGCGAGAAGAGAATGCGCGCGGGCGCGTGAGCCCGCGATCGCCGCCTCGCCGCCACGCCCACACGCCAGCGAGCAGCCGCATCGTAATCGACATTAGAACCCAAAGAGAGAAATTGCCCGTTTATTGCACAGCTCCATCGATCGCTCATCGGGAATGACGAGAATTGGCCCGATATGAGCCCATGTCAATAGCAGAGGGCAGATAGATGAATTTCAGAATTTATCTTCTACATATCTTTGATACGGAGGTTGAGTTCTACATGTCTTTGATATGTAGGTTGAGGATTTATATATTATAGACATTAAAAAAAATAGATCATAAAATCTATCTATTTATTCACTGTAACAAATTCTGAATTATTCACGGAAGGATAACCTCTCGGAATCCCTGCGACCCAAACCCCACGTTCCTCCTGGCGGCCGTCGGCCTTCGCCTGATCGCCTCCCGCCGCCCAAATCCGTCCCATCCGCCTACTCCCACCTCAAACCCTAGCACGCGCTGCCCGTCGCTGGCAAGAGCAGGTCGGCGGACGGCCTCGCTCCGCCGAGATGAATCGCTCCGGTGAGATCGAGGGCGTGGTGCCCTTCGGCGAATTGCTGGGCGCGGAGGCCACTGATGAGACCAAGCCTTCCTCTGACGAAACAAAGACCTCCGCGCTGCCCTCCGGCGAGAGGTCCGCCAAGATGGACAAGCCCTCCGGCGAGAATTCCGCGGAGACGGCGAAGCCCGAGATGTCTATCGACCAGATGCTGGAACTGCTGGGCCCCGACCACCCCATCCACTACACATTCGGGCTGCCGAACTGGGTCGTGGGTTGGATGGGCTTCGTGTCGCTTCTTTACGTCGTGCTCGCCCCGTGGCTGCTGTGGCACGCCGCCGATCAGCCGTTGGCCCTCGTCTGTACCTTCTCGCTCCTCGTTTGCTCGTACCTGTTCTTTTGGATCCACTGCTTATCAGAGACAATGGGCGTCTTCATCGTCTTCTTCCGCCTCTCCTACATCGCTCTGCTGTCCTTCTTCATCGGCCACCTGATCGGTCCCGTGAACGGCATGGCTGTCGTGTACCTGGACACTTTCTACGTAGCTGGGATGCTTGGGTACGCCGTTGCCGAGTACCGTCAGCTCGTTGGGAGCGAGCGGTCCGCCAGCGCCGTGGTAGGCCATTCCTCGGATAGCAAGGAGAAGCAGCGTCGCCGCGAGGAATGGGTATGCTATACCGCCTTCCTAGGGAGCTGTCCGTCGCTGATGTTCCTCGCGCGCATGGTGTGGCTGGTCTTCGTCCCTGATGCCGACCGCAGGGTTCTGTTTGTCGTGATGGAGCTCTCACTTGAGACGTGTGGTCTATCCTTCTTCTGGGGCGCATTTGTGGCTTTGATTTGGCTGGATGGAGCTCTTATTTCGGTGGACACAGTGTTCTGCAGGGTTACCTTTCATTTTGGTGCTTGGTATGTGCTCAGCGCTTTGCTCCCCTTTGTCGTAGGCGATGCTGCTGGATGTTGGTCCTATGGCTTATCGCAATGGTCATGGTTGGATTCTTCGGATACAGCCTCACCGTCTACGCACACTACAAGCAGATCCTAGCAACAAGGTACTACTATCTTTGTTCTCAAAATAATTATTGCGGCTGGTTCCGTTAGGGTTTGTTTGGATACACTGTAATTCGATTTACTCCCTTCGAATTGACTTGGAATTTGAACTAAAATCCCTTCTAATCCGAAAGGATTGATTTTAATCCCTCTCCATTTAAACAAACCTTCAAAATGATGCCCTCTAACAAGATAATCTATAGTTGGTAACAAATAAACTGATTGAGATAAGATAGCTAATGAAGTCCTTAGACGGGTTTGCTAATTTTCAGTTCCCTGAAATTTTCTTATCCATCAGTCACCTACAATTGCACAGTACTAAGTCTAAAAGTGCAGTACTAAGTGATGTGCAATTTTAGCACAGCTATACTGTAACTTGTAGTTCTATTTGTTTTTATATTTGTAGGATTCATTTAGATTTACTTTTGTCTAGTTTATATTTTTTTATGTATTTGTAGGGTTCACCTATATTTACTTTTGTCTAGTTTAGATTTTTTTTTTTGTTTCAACACATAAACTTGTGGTATCCATTGAATCAAAATCCAACTGTTAAAAAAAGGTGACGGGTGAATAAAAAAAATTCAGTCACACGAAACGTAGACACTCCCAATCCTAGAATATCTCCTCATGCTGCGCTTGCCTTTGTTGCCGCTCTTGAACTCGCGCACCGACCGGCCCCACCGAGAGTACTGGAGCCCGACCATAAACACATATTATGGTGAATTTTTTTTTATTAATTAATCTTTTTTAAATTTTATTTTAAAGTTAACTCTCAGCGCACTTTATTTCCAATTATGACCCTTTTGGTCATGCCACCACCCGTGGCGTGACAAAACAACGCTGTCACGCTAACCCGTATCTGGGGCAAACTCTTGTCACGCCACCACCCATGGCGTGACAGTGTTGTTTGGTCACTCCACGACCAGTGGCGTGACTAAAAGTGCTATTTAGCAGACTTATCCTATGGCGTGACAGCGTTGGTTTGTCACGCCACAGGTGGTGGCGTGACCAAAGAAGTCAGAATTGGAAATAAAGTGCGACGGGGTTAACTTTGAAATAAAAATTAAAAAGGGGTTAATTAATAAAAAAAAGTTCTATTATGGTCCAAGGTGACAAAATCACCTCTAAATCGAGGCCAGGGGGTTATTTGCACTGGTTTTAGAAGCTTAGGTGGTAGAATGCATGATTTTCTACTTCATGGGAGTTAAGTAGACATCTAGACGCACAATCAAAGTTTGGGTGTAATATAAACTTTACTTCTTGTTTTTAATGACTCCAATAGGATTCTAATTTTACATATTGCCCACAAGATTCTTCTTGAACAGCTTATTCTCAAAGATTGAACTAGGAACCATTTTTGTGTGCGCTAGTGCCGTAGTGCGTAGAGATGTGTATCGAGTACAGTGTTTGAATTAATTTGAACAATGTGACATAAACACTTGCATATGCAACTACGCATTCTGATTCAGCATGTAACACTAAAGTTTCTTGGATTGCATTTTGTATTATCTCAAAGGAAGCTCCTAACCTTGTTTTGCCTATCATGACAGGAATCAGAAGCCCACACTGTCAGCTTACACCTTGTCACGGCAGCTTGATGAGCGTGATCAGAAGCTAGGCTTACACTTTCTTGTTCATGGATCGTGGCGCGGCGCTGTGGCACCAGGGCTTGTGGCTCGGCGCTGTGGCTTGCCGACAGCGGCGAGCGCAGAGGACTACCGGGAACGCGGCTCGCCGCAGCCAGGAGGGAAGAGAAGTTAGAGAGAGAGGCGAGGAGAGGGGAAGAAAGAGAAGGGGTGGAGAGGAGGAGAAGAGAAATTTAGTGATTTTTTTTTTGTTGCAAAATGGACGGGCATGAATCTCGATGTATTTGTCCTATATGCACGTGGGATTAATTTTTTGATTTTCCCCCCCTATTTACTGTTGTCATCTTCCCCATACTATCATAATCTTTGTGGTTGTGATATTATTGGAGGGAATTGATCATGCAGAATAGAAATGTTTAGATATGCCAAGCAGGAAGAATAGAGCGGATCAAAACAGATAAATATGATAGACACGGGTGGTTCAGTGGTTGCACGCGTTTTATCAATGGATGCTATGTGAATTTCAGAATCTTGGTTAGTACGAGCACATACCCATTCCTAACATCCAAAAAACACTCCATTATATATCTTTGCACCATAAGATGAGCGACTGTATGCTGCAACTGTTAAACACAGGCTCTATCTAATTCATTGGAGATCTTGAGTGATTTGTACATTAAATACAAGCCCATCACCCTCTGATAACATAGGTGCATCCCTGTGTATCCTCTTCAAAAGATAAGTCAAATGGTTATAAAAAATTTATGGATAATACTAGCTGGCGTACGACAGACGCCAAACAAAAAGATCGGACGCTTTCGTGCTCCCATATCCCTATTACTTGTGGTTCGTGAGAGGCAAGTAATTAAGACAGTCCGGTCCGGTGTAGTGCACTTCACCTACTCGAGAAAATGACTCGTGAGTCTCGAAGAGAGAGAGAGATGACTCGTGAGTTTTGGAGTAAAATTGCTTGTACGTACTCTATCCATCTAAATTCTAAATAAGAAGAGGAAAAAGCAACGAAAATGTAAATCGACAGACGGGCGGCTTCTGCTTCTCTCATCGTCTGCTTCTCCCTCTGTTCACATGCTCACCACACTTCTCTCGCCACAGACATCTCCGGCCACTCAATCCAATTCTCTTAGCAAACAAATAGCTCGTATGCACATCATATATTTTCTAGACGCGAATCATTTTTCCAACGCGTTTTTTTCAGAAGCTTTGTTTTTTGATTTGTGATATTGCAACCGTTGCCCGGGGATGTTGCAACCGTTGTCCGGGGATGTTGCAACCGTTGTCAGGGGATATTGCAAGTGTTGCATCTGTAGAAAAAAATGTTGCATACTGTTCACGGCGATGTTGCAATTTTTTCTAACGCCCACCACGCCATGGAGCCTTTTATCTCTACGCAAGCAACCAGAAAAAAAAATACGTACATACATATGACTCCTATTCGTGCTCTTAGTTGGCACATACAGAAAGATCAGAAAGTTTGTTTTTACATGAGGAAAGGCTATACGACCTTAGAGAAGAACTTCTGCGCGTGGCTTCGGATTTTCACGGAAGTCTTGGTGCCTATGTGCTCTGCATGCACAGACAAGAAGTGTGTTCGATTCAGGCGTACGAGATGATCATGAGACATGGGTGTAAATTGATTGATTGTTTCTAGCATAAATATGTGTGTGTGTACCTTGTATATGGTGCCAGGCGCGGCCGTGTAATTGCAGGGCTTCCAAGAATCGCTTGTGCTCTTCCTCGGTCCACTTCTCGCGCTGCTTCTTGGTCGTGTAGGCTTGTGATGCACCCGGGCGTCCGATCCTAGCCTCCAAATCGGATGTCTGGGTGCTAGTATCACCCAAAATTTATTTAGATAAGTTATGATGCAATCAAGCATCCTAAAAAAATTCAAAGAAAAATACGATCGTATATTAGGAGAAACAGAAAGGGCAAATTTCAGTGAATAGTAGCCTTTTCTGTTATTTTATTTTTGGATTTTATTTTAAGTGGGATTTGTCTTTTTTGTTTCTCCATATGTAGATCGAATTTATATTGGAATTTTTTTGTAAGATGATAGATTGATTTTGTGTCAATGTTGTTAAATGTTTTAGAAATTTTTTGTGACTATTCGTTTCGTGTTTTAAAAAGGATTCGGAATTTTTCATGAAGATGATGCACCAAAACTTAGATGCACTGGATCGCCCTTGCCCCTCCCTCTTCCCCACCCAAACCCTCCGCCGTTCCGTGTGGCCTTTGTCTTCACCATCATCTTGTACACGGTCATCCACGTCCACGGCGTGTACTCATCGGCGAAGGGCTAACGCAGATGTAAATAGAGGGTGCTCAAGCTAATATAATAAAATTGTACAAAACATACATAATACATTTGAATATCTAATACGATTCAAATTCATACATAAATAAATAAGAGACAAAGCGAGAATGTAAAATGAACTTAAGGTAGTACCTGACTAATGAACATAACAATCTAAATACGTATAAATACATGTGAGTAGCAATCTGTGAAACAATAGTAGCTAAATTAGCGTGACAGTCAGAAAATTGTGACTAATTGCAAATTTCGTTTGTCCATCTTTTATAAATATACAATAAATTGTATGTAATTTATGAGTACTAAAACTAAATACATGTAACTAGACTAGACAAGTAGACAACAATACAACATCACATATTCTATTCACAACATCATCTCAACATCACATTAATATTATCATTGATATTAACCGAATGAGTTATGAATTTTACCTCACCACCTTCTTAGTTGTGAGTTGTGACCAACTGAACATATATGATTATCTCAATCTCGACTCAAGATGCATGACACATCCGGCATCCCCAATCCCCAATCTGGCGATCTCCCTTTTTCTATTTGTTCTTTTGGTCAATGTGCAAGACTCTCTATTTCCCCATCTCTTCTGCAGTGGCGCCATCGCCCTCCCAAGTCAAGCTTCGGGGCGGCTCGGGCGCTCACCACTCGCCCTCTCCTCGGTCGCCACGCCCGCTCGCTGCTTTCGCCCCGCCTTGCCTCTACCTCCGACTGTCGCCTGTTTCTTGTCTGCGTGTTTGCGTCGGCCTCTTGGTTGCTTTCGCCGTTGCCGCCTCCTCTCGGCCGCCTCGGCCTCGCCCTCAATGCATGCTTGGCTCCGCCTCGCGTCAGCTGGTCTTTGGTGGCTCCAGTTCGGCTCCTCCTCCTCCGCGCCGCTCGCCGCTTCACCGCCGCCGCCGCTTCGCCGCCGCTGCCGTTAGCCTTTGTCTTGGTGGTGTGCCCAAAGTTAGTGAATTAGGATTTGAGATATGGGGATTTGGGGGATTTTGGGAGTGGCCGAATAGGTTGTAGGCGAATGGGGATTTGGGGATTTGAGGATTGCGAAAATGGGCCTATACCATTGGATATTTGGATTATGCAAAGAATATGGCCCTGTGGCCCAAATATGCTTGCAAAGGTCGACCGCCGAGTTCTTCTTCCTTGCGGCTTCTTCGGTTCTTCCTCTCCTCGCCGTGCTTTTGCTTTGAGCCACCTGCTTCCTCCGTTGAATGGACCCATGCGAGGCGATGCAAAGATGGGGTTACCAGGCGCGGCGATGGAGCCGGTCAAGACGCTCATACAAGACCGGTGGTGCCTCCGCCCCTGCTCATCGGAGTCTGGCGCGTGGGGCGAGCTCACCTGAGTTCATCACCCCGATGTGTACGCCGACGTGATGCCCAGCGTCCTTGTGGGAGATGAACTCTACTCTACTTCAGCTGCACGAGGAGGTACATCCTCGAGTACCAACAAGGTGCGCCGCGCGTATCGGTGATGGAAGTACCAGGCAGGTTCACGGGGACATGCGTTGTCATCTTGAAGGCGGAGGACGGTGGGCTGGAATTCGCCGACGTACAGGTACAGGAGTCCAGCATCTACCTATGTCGGACTCGGATTTCACAATCTAGAATCCTCTGTTTACAATACTGCGCTATTCCTTGAATCAGTAGATAGCGTTTTGACCAAATCACATTTTATTAAAAAGATTAATTGTGCAATAATTATAATTAGCAGAGGTTACCTCCACCTGATGCTTATTTTGATTGTGGTTACATCCATCGATTAACAACACTGGGTAAAACTACCCAGGGAAATCCAAATTCAGAGCTAGGTGAGCCCGACAAGTTTTTCATCATACCCACAAGGTTTTATAAATAGAACTAACTCATGTAAGTTCCCATGCCTGTCCATGACCGTGGGCACGGTTGTTCGAACATTTTATACTTTGTAGAGGTTGTACAACTTTACCCATAAGAGATAATCGTCTTGACATATACACACGTTTCCTTAGACATGTGAATCAAGGAGAGATTACCACAAGGCCTTTACAAAGCATCCTCCAGTATTAGTTACATCTGTTAAGGTTTCACCTGAGAGGGGTTACACCCTCACACCTGCGTCGACCCTGCCCCTAGACCCCCTCTTGCGCCACACGGCAGCCTACACCAGCGACCCCACCGTGTCCACGATCGACGACATAGCCGTGGGTCCCTCCAATGGTGCAATTCGTACTGGTGGATACAAATTATTTAGCCAGGTCGACTCTATTATAGATTTGTGGTTGTACTATTTTACATTGAGAGGTCATCACAAGATTATACCCTTAAAGCCATCTGGGCGGTTCATACCATATTCCACCATTTCTCGTGCTACAGCCGCACCAACCATCATACCATTCACCCAAATGTGATAACATCAAGTTATTAGGGTTTTGAGTAGCATCAAAATAATTTAGCTCAAACATTTCAGTCATTTACATCCAATGACTGCCCACAACACATTTTATGTTTAAAAGATGATGGTTGGGGTAAAAAAAATATCCCGGTACTTAAGCAAGACTATCATGTCGCTTAAGTACGACCTACGGCCAGTATAGTTACCACATAATTATTAGGGTGACAATGATTAAGTATTTCAATTGTCAAGGATGGCATAATATTATTTAATTATCAAGTTGATATCTAACTACCTTAAGACCATTTGACATATATTTGCATATCGAATTTAAGGCACGCAATTTGATATTTTAAAAAGAATATAATTTGCATAAAATGTAGGCTCAACATGATCAAAGTATTGACTCGTCTGGATCTAAGACAAGAGGGTCTTGATCAATCTGGGGCTCTTCCGCGTTCTCGAACTCTACTCGGACGGTCGTACCGGAAAAAGAAACAACATACCAAAAAAACCAATAAGTACAAGATAAATATCAAATGAACTCCAAAATAAACAAAACCTCTGCCATTAGCAAGATCTTGAATGTAGACAAATTTAGAAACAAATTTCATTTAATTCGGAGTTGGAACGGAGGAGATCGGGATGTCCGAAGTTTGGTTTTGAAATAAAAACCAGAAAATAAAAAAAGGGGAGAGCAAAAATATTTCCATGACATGAGGGGCCCACTGAACAGTGGTCTGATCCTCAACATGAACTGTGTATGGGATCCACGGGTGCATACTGTACACAGGGCCCATTTGGCAATGAAAGTAGACTGCAGTAATTAACCGACAAACATTTACATCTAAACCCTAAGGACAGTGATTCTGATGATTAAATGTGCTTACACGAGTTAAGCAAGGCATTAAATCACCAGGTCCACATGTCAAGGATTAGCAGCAATTAAAGCATTGATTTAGGCACCAAAATTTGGTGCTTTAGCTGTTGGGTCCATGCGACATTCTCGCAAAGGAACATTTAACCAGACACTAACTCATAGCTTAAGCATTGAATAATCCCTAAGGACCAAGATCTGGTTAAATAAATGATGATGCACATTGGCTTGGTCTGAAGTTCAGACAACAAAAGGAAGGAGACCACGGGCGCTGGTGGCTCAGGCTCGGGCTCGGCGGCGGCGGGGTGAAGCGCGGCGTCGCCGGGCAAGGCCAGGAATGGAGTGCCCAGGGGATGGCGACCACGGGGGCACCGGCGGCGGGGCGGGCGGCGTAGTGGTGCGGCGGCGCGGTGGAGGCATGCGGCGGCGGCGCCACGGCGCATGCGGTGCCGGCGAAGCGACGGCGCAGGGAGGAGGGCGGCGTGCGCACCGGCTGCGCGCATCCACGGGGAAGCGGGGGGGGGGGGGTCGGGGCGGCCGTGGCGGCAGGACAGCAGCGACCGTGGGCGGAGGAGAAGGGGCGGCCGCCGTGGCGCTTCCTGGCGGTGGGGAGGACGGGGGAAGGTGGGGGGAAGGCTTAAGGGCCACCGGAGGCGCGCGGTGACGGGGTCGGCTGGGCGAGAAGCTCACCGGGGTGCCGGTTTCGACGGCGAGGCTGCACGGGCGGAAAACGGGAGCAGCGGCTTCGCTCAGCGTTCGGGAAGAAGGGGGAGAGGAGAAGGGAATGGCCAGGAGGGGGCGAGAGGGAGGCGCAGGGGCTCTTATAGCCGGAGGCGGAGGGGAGGCCCAACCGGGGGAGGCTTGGCGCGAGCGGCGGCGCAAGGGAGCGGCCAAGGGGGAAGGCAGGAGGCCAGGGGGAAGCATGGGGGATGCACCGGGGGAAGAGGCAACCGGCGCGGTGCGGGCGCTCGCAGAGCGTGGCCAGGGTGTGCCCAGCGCGTGCGCTGGGGTGCTGGGTGGCACGGGCCGGGAAAAAGGGGAGCAGGCCGGCTGGGTGCAATGGGCTGAACCCAGGGGAAGTTCAACTAAGGTTTGCATTTGAGAGATTTTTTATTTGCATTTTGAAATTAAGAACAAACTTTGAAATTCTTTACCTGGGGGAGCGGTGGCCTGTGGATGGTAAGTTAGAGGTGTTTGGGTTGGCGATGATTTGTTGGTCCTTGTGGTTGGTGAGAAACAAATGTCCATTGAGTGCAAATTGAGTCGTCACCTAGCTGATGTTATTTTCAGAATTCTGGCATTTCTGCAGCAACGAAAGCGGCTTCTACAGGTGACGGACCAAGAGAAGGCGCTTCTAGTGCATGACAAACTCAAGTTGCTAGTGCAAGGGCTTCTGAATCAAGCAGGAAGTGCCTCGTGGTGTTTGCAGATGGCATACGTGGGATTTTGTGGTGGGATTATGTTTTTCCCTTTGTGGACAATGTGAATTAGACATTCCAAACCCAGTTCTGTAAACCCTGCAGATTTAGGTGCCTCGTATGTGTGAATGTTGAACCATAGCATGGTTGTAAGATTTATGCATTCTATCATTCCACATCATGCTAACGGCAGATTGCCATCGCCAGTGAGGACACAGTGATCCATCCGTGAACGGTGTCGAGTGTTGTTCACGTCTTGCGGAGCTGTCACTTTTGGTGTGCTGTTTTCAGTAGGTCTGTTTAATTAAGAAAAGTATAAGTCACGATGACAAATTAGTATGTGTCTTCTCATTGACTTGTTTGTGATTATGACCTAAAGATTTATGTTTCAAGTTCGCATTTCGGTTTATTTGAGTTAACGTTTATTTCATGCTTGACCAGGCCACTGGCAACTGAAGATACAGCATCCATCAAATGCCTTTTTTCCTTAAGAAAAATGAATCTGTGTAAGTTTCGGTTCTTCAACAAGGTTTGCCCAAGTAACAGTTTCAGCCTTTCCAGGCATACACTTGGAACTGATTATTTTTGACGTTATGTTTAAATTTGAGTGCACAAGGTGAACTTTTTATTTATTAATTAACTTTTTATTTTTATTTTAAAGTTAACCTCGACGACTTTTATTTTCAATTTTGACTTTTTGGTCACGCCACCACCCGCGACGCGATAAAACAACGTCACACGCTTATAGGATAAACCGCTAATAAGATTTTGGTCACGCCACCGTGCATGACGCGACCAAATAACACTGCTATACCACCACCTATGGCGTGACAAGAGCATGCCCCAACAAGGATAATAGTTGTTTTGTCACGCCACGAATGTTAGCGTGACCAAAGGGGTTAGAATTGGAAATAAAGTGCGTCGAAGGTTAATTTTAAAATAAAATTTTATAAAAAAGATTAATTAATAAAAAAAAAGTTCGCACAAGGATGCTCAAGTAGCGAACAAAATGAAGAATGTCTTGGGTGTATTACCTGACAAAAGATACCCATTGATGGTTGCCGTAGATAACCATTGATTGTGTGGCACGGTGGCCGTTACCTGGCAGCTCCAGCCTCCCCTGGAGAAAAAGGCTTGACATCTTGAGCAGTTACCACCACTGCTTAATTTACACCTTATCTCTGTTGGGCAGTAGAAAAAAGTGCCAACTCTATGTTGCTACCCGGTATTAAGTATTAACTATGTCCACTGTGTATCATAAGTTTATAGCTATGGGATATGCACAAGTCCCAGAGGATCACTACTACAAAAGGGACTATTTTAGACACCTCATCACAGACGGTTCCCCGAAATCGTCAGTATTAAATACAATCACAAACGGTTTTGGTTTAGCGCACGTCTGTGTTTCTGACTACGGTGAAAACTGTCTGTGAAGATGTAATATCACAGACGGTTTATGTTTAAAACCGTCTGTGATATTAATAAATATTACAGACGGGTTTTAAATATAACTGTCTGTGATAATTCACAGACGGTTCTTATTAAGAACCATCTGTGATAATTTGGTATCACAGACGGTTTGTGGTTAGAAGTGTCTGTGATATGTTCAATGCCACTTCGGCTCCCGCGTGATGCGTTTCTTTGTCTCCTGCGCCGACGTTACTCTTTGTTTTATAAGAATAATCAACCGCCACCGTACTTCTCATACATCGCTCTACTCTCAAGCACAAACAAGATCATCCGCCACCGTACTCCTCACATATCGCTCTACTCTCAAGCACAAACACAAATGGCTCCCCACTCTTCTCCCCTGACACGTAACGGCGACGTTGCGCCGTCTAGACGACCTCTTCTGCCGTGTCTACCGGGTGGTCTGTAGCTTCTGGCAAACTAACATCGCCATCGGTGTAGTCCTCGAGCAAGACGTTGTAGGTCTGCAGGAGGATTACCGTCGCTTGGAATGCGACATCGAGGCGGCGAGCGACCGGGTCGACTAAGCCGAGACCCCTCAAGCAAGAGAAGAGGGCCTATGGGCACTTTTCTACTTGGCTCCTCAGGAGAAGCTTCTTTGGGCGACTATGGAACGATCGCGTCAATGGTTGGAAGTGTTTCAGGCTACCTATGTTGATCCTGAACCCTCCGATGCCGACGACGTCACCTACGAAGCTTTGATAACGGAGATAGCAGGCTACTTGGGCCACTAGAAAAACTTGATCTTTTATCATTTCTACTTTTTTAAAAAAATCTTTTGTTAGAAGCGATTGGCCACGCTGTTTGGCTATATGTAAGTACAAAAAATGATATAAGAAAATCCAGTTTGAAGTTAAGTTACTATCTATGTTGAACATGTTTACTATCATAGACGGTTTAGTAGAAAAAACCGTCTGTGATATATAATTATCACAGACAGTTATTAACATGAACCGTCTGTGATATGTACTTATCACAGACGGTTTGTGGTTGGAACCGTCTGTGATATTTTGCATACTACTACAAGAAACCGGCTATTTCACAAATATGCCATAAACTACAACAACGATATACACACACACACAATCTTCTCCAACCACTTGATATGGTCCAGAATGTGCTCCATCTTCAACTCCAGCATATTTAGCCTCTGCTCCAGCACAACTTCCATTCTCTACCCCAGAATCCATCCTTTGCCCTGTATTGCTGCACTCCCTTGCTCTGCCCATGGTGTCTGCTATTGACATCCTCCAGCCTACAGAACCGTACAAACGCCAAAATAGTACACACATTTCATAGCTACTGGAGAAACATCCAAACCGCAAGAAATCAAACTCAAGTTTACTTATTGAGAAATAAGGGCATTTGTAAAACACCCGACCAGTATTTTCCTCGGTGTTGGCGTAGAACACATTTGCTTGCACACGGCAGTTAGGACAATCCACCCGCCTAGAAGTGGTTAGCGCTAGGGCCCTCCGATTCGGTGAGCTCGACGCCTCAGACATATGGACCTCACTCAAGAAGAGGAGATGAGGTGAGGTGAGACCAGAAGGAGAAAGAGCTGAGTTCAACTACTAGAAGAAGATGAGAAAGCTCAGGATTGGGCCTACTTATGCTGGCGTGCGAACATTTTACTATCACAGTCGGTTCAGTAGAATAAACCATCTGTGATATGTATCACAGACGGTTACAAACTACAACAGTCTGTGATATATAATTATCACAGACAGACTGTTATTAACAAGAACCGTCTGTGATGTTTATTTATCACAGACGGTTATTCAACCTCAACGCCCTTGACGCCTCACTTCTACGATGCTGGACACTGTAAGTGTGCACAATCAAGTTCTACATTCACGCAATACCGATAAATGTTATAACTCATTGCTTATATATAGATACATGATGCAAAAAGCCCAGCGATCATGGCAACCGATGGGTTTCCTCGACCCACAGTTGATCTCTGAGCAATGCATCACCCAAGACGCATCCTACGTCTAGAAGTACATAACGAGGGGATTGCTTACTCACCGCGACAAGGACTACATACTGGTGTCCTACAACCCGGGGTAAGTGCTTCACTACTTGCGATAAAAATTTCATTTGTTCTTTATACGCAACACGAACTTAGGATTAATGACTCTAGCGACATATATGAGTAGTTTCTACTGGATCCTTTTAGTCATTGTACCAAAGTGGAATAATGTTGATGAGGATATAATAATCCTCATTTAATCACTTATCTATAATTCATATTATAGATAACAATGACGTCATATAACTCTTGAGTACACCCCTTAATATTCATAAGGGAGAAGCTGGAGGTCGTAAGTTCTCCTACGACCACCTTGTAGTCGTGGATCTTGCTACGACTATCCCATAGTCATAAGTTCTTCTACGACTATCCCATGATCGTAAGCTCTACTACGATCAGTCTGCGGTCGTAAGCTCTCCTACGACCATTACCTGGTCGTAGGTTCTTCTACGACCAGTCCTTAGTCAATAAGGCTCACATACATATGGGCCTGGTCGATCAGGGAATCTTCTGTACCGTATCCAAGGATATAAGCAATCAATTACGCTATTATTCTCTAGAATAACGACACGATTTAACTCCCTGTTATGATGATAATTGCCTGGCGACGTGGGAACGTTACAACTCCCGTAATAACCTCCAGTAACGGCTCGACGATCTGGTACATTAAGGTGACCTTCATACTAGAGATACAACGACGCTCCTCGAGGAGTGTATAAAAGACAGAATCATCAGGACAGTAGAGGAAAAAGGCCAATTAGAAGCATAATACTCTAGTCTTCGGCTCCATATTGTAATCCAATATACTCAATACATACACACAGGAGTAGGGTTGTTATTCTCCCAGGAGAAGGCCCGAACCTATATAAAAATCCCCGTGTCTCCATCTCTATGTGATTTTGAGCCTAGAGGAACCCCCGAATTGTAACATCCCCAAGTTAATTAATGATAATTAGTATGCATCTTATCAGCATGCATGACTTTTTGGAAACATTTGCATCATATATTGCACTTGAAAAATCTCAATTAAAGTTTAAATATACAACTTAAAGTTAAATTACAAAAGAAAACAAGAATAAAACTTTTGATTATCATCTGAACTAATTTATTCAAATAATAGAATAATTATCATGATTTAATATAATTTTCCCAAATTTTGGAACTTAAATTGACCCAAAGAAAATTCAAACTCAAATCAATAACCTATTCCAAGTTTGAATTTAAATTATACAAATTAAATCATGAACAGTGGGTTTTCAAATTTTATTTGGGAACTAGGATGTCCCAGAGCCCTCTCGATTAATTTCAAAATTTTAGGAATTTTATTTCTATATTTAAAGCCCTCGGTCAAATCCTTTTGTTATTTGGTCAAACCGATTTCAAACTCGAGCTCATTATCGCTTGACCGACCAAGACCCAACCAATCCTCGTTCGACCCAACCGCACCAACCGGACTCAACCCAACCAACTTATGCGGCGATCGTCCATTTTAGATCCGACGATCCAGATCCAATCATCCAAACCGCCGCGACCTTTCTTTCTTTCCACTTGTCGGCTGGGCACTCATCATACAAGACCGCCTTCAACCTCGTCATCCACGCTACAGTAACGACTCCACGCTGCACCAAGGCTCTGGCCAAGGCGCTTTGTTTGTGCGGGCGAACGCCAGGAGTCACCGCCCACGACACTAGTCCTGTGCCTCGCCTCTCACGCTTCCTCGCAGCCCTCCTTCTCACTCAAACCGGCTCTACCCTCTCTGTCGCCACTTCTCTTCCCGGCCGAGGAAGAGAAGGAGGCTCTAGCTCCACCTCCTCTCGGTAAGCCTCACCCGTGACCCCTCCGACCTTCTTGGTCTTCCTCGCCGTTTCCATTTTTGCTAACTCGAGCTCCTCTCTCGCATTGTAGCACTCGGGGCGTCGACGTGTCCTCTTCGGCTCGGGCCTGTGAAGCTCCGCCAGGCCGCTTATGCTCGGTGAGTCTCTGCCCTCCTCTTGTCCCTCGGCTCCGATCATCATCATGAACTCACCTGCTAGCTAATTGCCTTTTGGTGCACCACGAGGAGACGGGTCTTCTTTCTCCAACCGCGTGAACCACCGCCGAGCAATTCATCTTCTCAAGTGAGCCTCCTCCCATAGCTTTGCATCCGTTAGGTTCCAGGGGTCGTACTTGTTCTTCTCTGAGCTCCTTGCCCCTCCTCTTTGCAAGGTCTAGCTTGTCGCCGGAAGTCTCGCGTGGCGCCGCCGCCTGTTCCGGCCACCGCAGGCTCTCTCGCCATAATGGAGCTTGGATTCATGTTCCTGGAGGCGAGGCGACTCTGATGCACACCTCCCCGAGTCTCCTCGACCACCGGGCAACGGCCTCGAGAGCCGCCCATCATCCCCGCCTCCCGGCCAGGCCGACTCATGACCATTGGACCCACAATACCGGTGAGCTCGCCTTCTCCTTATGATCCATTCGTGTCGATTTCGAGTCTGAAGCTCATTGTTGCATACGGCGGCGAAGCCACCATTGCATATGCGCTGCTGTGCAGTAAGTGTCACTCTTGACAGCTCTGCTCATGTCATTAATTAGCTAAATCACGTTTGTTTTAGCGCTAATGATTACTTTGGGTATTGAAGGTCAGTCTTAAGCACATGTTTGTACCAATCGACGCAAGGGTCCCTTGAATGTAAATCTAGGCTTTTTAATAAACAGGTTTGCGTTAGAGTCATTGACATGTGGGCCCGTGTGTATGGTTAAGTGGTTGTGCAGACTGAGATGTACGTATTCGCTTATGCAAATTGTATTCGTAGTAGGCTTAGAATGAATTTACTTGTTCTTGAATAGAAGACGATTCTCGTGAATGCGCTTCGCTTAGCATCGGCCAAGATCGAAGTCAAAGCCGGGTCAAACCCTTGACCCCTGGCCCCGCTTGTCGTTGTCTCGAGGCTAGCTCCAGCTCGGAGAAAAGTAATAAATGCAATTATGAAATTCAAAGGTGAATTATTTGCAAACTGAAAATACTATTAACTTCTAAAATGCTTAACTAATTCATTTTAGCTCCAAAAACAGAGAAACAAATTTTGTTATTTTTAATTTCAAATGAACTATATAAGAAAATAGGTTTCAACCTTGTAGCTGTCTCAGAAAATATAGTTATTGGAGTTTGATTCAAAACCTATTTATTTATACCCTAGAAAATGCTTTTAACTTTAAAAATTCATAACTATTTCATCTTAACTCCAAAATGGATAAAACCAATTTTGATAATTTTAATTTTAAGTGAAATTTATTTTAAAATAGGTTTCAAGCATGTCTCTATAACAGAGAAGGTAGTTTTGGAAAAATGATCCATTAACTCTATTATTTTTACAATAGAAAAATGTTGATAACTTTGAAAATATATAACTAATTCATAAAAACTCGAAATGCAGTAAACTCAGTTATTTTGGTCTTATAATTTTATCCTCTATTTATCTATTTAATACTTTGCCTCACCACTACTCTACAAATTTTGGCCAAATAATTAAATTACATGAATTAAGACATATTGGAAACTGAAATTCACACCATCATAACTCTCACATACTAAATCCAAATGGAATAATTATTTCACCTAAATTCATCTAAAATCATGATCTACTTACTGTATAAATTTCATGCATTTTTGAGTATTTTGAATTTTTAGCATTATTTGGTGTTTATTGCAATATCATCTATCATTAGGTTTTTCGACGATACCGATATATTCGTGAGATCTAATTGAGTGTAACCTGAGATTGAACAAGTGGTACAGCAAAGGTGCGAGCACCCTCCTCTTGAAAATATTGCTCCTACTGATTTTAAAATGTTTTGTATGGTTTTAATCTATCAATTGTATGCTATGTTGAAAAGTATGTTCATGGGTAGAAGTAGTTAATTCCCTACTTGCTGCATTGGCCCTCCTTTGAATCTTGATTACCCTTTTTACCTTGAATGATTAAGGATATATGTTATATGAGTTTGTTTGCTAATTTGTAGAACGATGCTTAGTCGTGCTAGTAGTTGTAGTCGATAACGGTTGATGGAGCTAGTCCATCGGCCGATGGATCGAATCGAATCTTAATGGAATTTGAGGATTATATGGATTTGATTATTGTTGAATTTGAGAAAAATGTCCAGATCTTCGAATCTGATTATTATGAACTTGTTGGGAAGGTTGTTATTGTTGTGTGTTGGACTTGGACGGGTGATAGGGTGATCAAGGGGTGGTCCCGGATTCGCATAGCCCCGTCTAGGTATTTGAGGACTGGTCTGTGATGTGATGAACCAAGTCTTACATACAACCACACGCCGGGATAATGGCGAAGGCTTGGCTTAATAATTTGCTGTGTGTTAGCTATCAAAACACAATTAGATTGGCAATTGTTGTTGTTTGGTTTTGATGACTCTCTTGTCAATCTGGTGGGGGCATGTTATATTTTTCTTTCTTGCCCTTAAGGGTCTCTAGTTGATAGGGACTTACTTACACAACGGGGTTCACCTATAGTGCAGGCGCTTAGTCTGCTATGGGATTCTGATCCTCGGGTGGTTTGATAGTTAGGACATGACATTGTAACGGCCTCGTTATGCTACCTCAGTCACACTCCGAAGGAAGAGTGCATTGGTCGACATTACGAGGTATGCATATCATGTGGGTAAAGCTGTACACGTGGGTAAAGCTGTACACCTCTGCAGAATTTAAATAAATCTATTCGAATAGCCGTGTCCCCGGTTATGGACATCACTTGTGGGAAAGCATGCACAGTTAGCTTATGGGAAATTAAGTTTGGGTTATGGATGGAAATGTTGTGTCATTATGTTAGTTTGTTCAGATCTGAAATGATATCTTGAACGCGAAGTTTCGTGTGTTAATTTTGTCATGGAATGATTTGTGTCACGAATGAACTCTTCGTGTGTTGATTATAATTGGAGATTATATTGTTGTTGATCATTACTTACTGTTATACATTGTTTTCTAAATATTTTAAAATGGCAATTTGAATCTATATTGTTTATCTAATTGCAAAACTTGCTTTATGCCGAAAAATTGACTAGTGTAGTAGCCTTCCTTTGATACTTACATGCATCCTTATTTTTCTTGAAAAGTCTCGCGAGTACAACTTTGTACTTAAAAATTGTCCATTTGTTTAGGTGAGAAGTCATTCAAATTGGGTAAAGTACTTCAGATGCGATGACTTTAACTCCAGTTGGTTGCTTGTGGGATTGTGGGCATGCCAACTCGGTTATTCCCTTTTTATTCATAGTTTGTCTTCCGCTGCGATTTATCATTTGATAATTACTTTTGGCCACTTGGCCCTCTTATGCAAACTTGTATATTATGTTTCTTTTCAATGATGTTGTAATTACAATTCCTTTACTCTTGTACGATTGTGTATGGATGTGATCGCAATGTTGTGTACTAGGATATGTGCATGTTAGCCACTGATCCTTGGAAGCTAACATGGGACACATATCTGGGCACTCGGAATCGCTTATGTTTTATGTTAAGTGTTGCGCAATCACTTGGCTTGAAACATATCCGATGCCGGGTCCCCACACGAATCAAACAATCTTTACGTAAGTTCGGTTCTAAAACACCGACAGTTAGCGCCGACCGTGGGGATCTTCAAGTCATCAGCTTTCCTTCGTCTTTTCCAAACTCTCATGCTCTCAAGGCAGGAGAGCGGAACGAGGAGAACTGGTTCAACTTGGCCGATTACGTAGATATCGACATGGATGCCGGTTTCGACTACGAGCCGAGTGATGCATCATCCGATGGTGATGTCGCCTTCGGAGATCATTCTCCAGGAGACCTTACCATCGATGGAGTTGAGGAGGAACCAAAACGATACGTCCAGATGAGGAACCAACTTCCTCAGAGGGCAAGGGTCAATCCGACCATAATGAGGGCTGTCCCAAGGCAGACTCAGGGCATGGCGAGGGTTCTCTCTCCAAATGTTCAAGTCCACCTAAGCCAGTCCGACCTAGCGCAACAACTCTTGGAAGTTGTAATTCCGGATCTTCATCAGCACCTGGTGGCTCTCTCTCTCTCTCTCTCTCTCTCTCTCTCTGTTATCCCAGCCAAGGATATGATCGAACACGCTCTTCCTGCGAATTCGACCATTCCAATGCAGGGCTCACCTACGGACGGAGACGACTATAACCCGGAATTCCCCTTCCTGGAGGGGTTTGCTCCAAGTCGCCAGATGGTGTCATTCGACGACTCCTCAAGCGAGGAGGCCTCAAGTGCAGGTGGAGATCATCAACGGGAGGTCTTTGTCCTTCCCTCAGGTAGCAATAACTCTCCTAGAGGCAGAACTGAGGATGCTGCCCGACGATCACACCCTACGACCGCTCGTGGTAATGGCAAGGATACCTCCGGCGATGAACAGAGCTAATACTCTGATGAGCGTTCGGAAAATCCTTGAGATCATCACACTTCACTAAGGTAAGCTCAAGGATCAGGTATGGATGATTATGAAATAATCCGACGAAAACGAGTCGCGGCTCAGAGAAAACTGCCTGGGCGCACTCAATACCAGTCGGAAGAAGCTCAGGACCTCCAGCATATCAACGACCTGCTCGAGAATTCATCTCGAGACTTGCCCGAGCACCTGGCTACGACCTCTTCACCGAAGAGATCGCGTGAAGACTACGAAGCATGATGAGCAAGCTCGAACGTCCCCGCCGACATCATTCTGGAAGTCGTGGCAGTACGACTCCATCAGCTTCCGGTCGTTCGAATAACTCACCGCATGGAGATCGCCGCATGTTGCATCGTTCCCCAAGCCGAGAAAAGGTTCTTTGAACGACTGATGATCAAAAAGCTCCTAGAAGAGGTGATCATTCACCACTTCGACCCAGAGGTCTGCAACAGCAGACAAAATACAAGGAGTATTACCCTCATAGGATCGAGACTTATCATTAGTCAGATTCACCGATTGCCGGGTATCGTCGAGTACGATCACCAAGCGACCTCAACCCCTCTTTTCTACAAAGGAGGCGTTACGACGTAATTACCGGATGTTGGGCATTCTCGCCTAACCTCCGAGCAATTCACTGGCCACCGCGGTTTCGACCAGGGAACATAGAGAAATTTGATGGGTCTCAAAATCCCATCGAATTCCTTCAGATCTACACGATCGCTGTCCGAGCAGCAGCAGGTGGAGAGCGCGTCATGGCGAAATACCTTTCGGCTGTGCTTGAAGGGTCCGCTCGATCGTGGTTATTAAACCAACCACTCGAGCCAATCTACTCGTGGCAACATCTCTGCGACCTACTGCTAGCCAATTTCCAGGGCACCTACCATCGCCCCGGGAAGGAGGCCGACCTACACAGGATGCGACAAAACGACCACGAAACACTACGCCAATTCATCAGGCGTTTCAGTCAGGTTCGCAATTCAATTCCTGAGGTTTCTGACTCATCTGTTATCAAAGCCTTCAAGAAGGGAGTCCGCAGCAGAAGGATCACAGAGGACATCGCTTTAAACCCTCCAGCTACTGTTGTTGAACTCTTTGAGATGGCTGATCGGTACACAACTGCTGATGAAGCAGTCGAGTGGATCAGCACCCTCAAGAGGCTAGCGAAGGTGGTAAGAAGAAGGATAAAAAGACCAAGAAATCCAAGAACAAAGCAAAGGGCCAAAATCCTCAAGCCAATGGTTCTAAGGAGATTCTGGCCGTAAGCGATAAGGAGCCACAAAGTGCCAAGCAATACCCCGATCGAGGCAAAGGTAAGCGCCCTGAACGGAAGAATGATAAGCCTAGGTGGTGTCCTTTCCATAAAACGGAAGGACATGACCTTCGCAACTGTCGAGTTTTCCAACGGAAACTCGAGGATTACTACAACGGTAAAGGGCCACTTCCTACCCTCGAAGAGGTAGGGCAAACCAGTGGTCATACACAGTTAGACGACAACAAGGACATGCCGTTTCAAGATCCCGAGCACACCATCGAGCACATCTTTGGGGGATCATTGGCATACGAGTCAAAGCGACAGCTTAAGGCAGTCGAACGCGAGGTAAACTCCATTGACCCTCCTCTTGTCAATAAGTTGCCAAAGTGGTCGGAAGTCTCCATCTCTTTCGAGAAGGTTGACTGCCCGATCCCTTCGACCTGACCAGATCGTTTTCCGATCGTGGTCGAACCCACCATCAACAATTGTCGAGTAAATCGAGTGTTGATTAATGGTGGGAGCTCGCTAAACATTCTGTTTAAGAATACCCTGGACGAGATGCAAGTACCCAGGACCAAGGTAAGATCGGTAAGATACTCTTTTTATGGTATTGTACCAGGGTCTTTGGCCAAACCCATTAGTCAAGTTTCTCTTCCTTTAACGTTTGGTTCACCAAGTAATTTCAGGACGGAGAAGATCTTCTTTGATGTGGTCGATTTCGATATGGTATATAACGCCATACTCGGACGACCAGCTTTGGTAAAATTCTTAATGGCAACTCATTATGGGTATCAATGTCTTAAGATGCTAGGTCCCAAAGGAGTAATCACAATTCATTGTGATAAGAAGATGGCGATACGCAGGACCGCCGATCCATCGAGATGGTGGGTCGATACCACGGAAGAAAAGGGCGCCTTCGACCAAGCACTCGCTTCAAAGTCGCACCTGCCGAATGACCAAGTCAAAGAGGTTCCTCGATTTGGAGGAACCTCAAGATCGCTCAGACGGGATACTTCGACCCCAAGTAGGAAGACGCCTCATCACTTTCCTCTGGCAAACGAGATGTCTTCAAGGGCAAGCATCCGACATGCTCGAGTCCCTAGGAAGTGATCGAGCACAAAGCAACTCTACTACCGACAAAGTACTCAGAAACAAAAATTATGGAGATTTGCCCCTGATCGACGAGATGCTATAAGGTCAGAATTGGACAAGCTACTTAAAGCATGCTTTATAAGAGAAGCCGACCACCCAGAGTAGTTGGCCAACCCTGTAATGGTTAGGAAGTCTAACGGCAAGTGGCGAATGTGCGTAGACTTCACTGATCTTAATAAAGCTTGTCCAAAAGATGATTTCCCTTTACCTTGTATCGATCAATTGGTTGAATCTACTGCTGGTTGTGAAACATTAAGTTTTCTAAATGCATATTCTGGCTACCATCAGATAAATATGTGTGTAGAAGATGAAGAAAAGATCGCGTTTATTACTCTATTTGGTATATCTTGCTATGTCAAAATACCATTTGGTCTAAAAAATGTTGGCGCTTCTTTTCAACGCTTGATGCAATCGACTTTTTCACCTCAGCTAGGCCGAAATTTGGAAGCCTATGTTGACGATCTAGTCATAAAAAGCATCAAATGGCTTGATCATGTTTTGGACTTGCAGGAGACGTTCAACAACCTCAGAAAATACCGCTTGAAACTCAATTCTGAGAAGTATGTGTTTGGAGTCTCTTCGGAAAAATTGCTTGGATTCCTGGTCTCTGTACGAGGGATCGAAGCAAATCCCGAAAAGATAAAGGCCATCATGCAAATGCGCCCTCCAATCACGAAGAAAGAAGTCTAGAAACTCACAGGGTGCATGGCGGCTTTAAGTCGTTTCATCGCACGATTGGGAGAAAAAGGACTACCTTTCTTTAAACTTCTAAGGAAGCACGAGGGTTTCGAGTGGTCGAAAGAGGCAAACGCTGCCTTTGAGGATGTCAAGAGATATCTTACGAGTGCTCCTGTTTTGGTTTCTTCGAAGCCAGAAGAGACGCCATAATTTATCTAGTTGCCACACCACGTGCAAGGAGCGCAAAGATTAGTCGAGAATGTGAAAACGTCCAACGACCAAAGGTACTACGAAGTGAAGTTTTGCACGACCTAAGGAGCATTACCTCAAGTCCAAAAGCTTCTATTCCTCCTCATGTCTTCGAGGAAATCATGGCATTATTTTCAAAGCGCACAAGATAATTGTGCTGCCCGAGTTTCCTTGGGAGTGATCCTCTAGAATAGGGAAGCAGCGGGACGCATGTCTAAATGGTCAGTAGAACTTGAGGAGTTTGACCTCCATTTCATGTCCCGAACGGCCATTAAATCCCAGATCTTGGCAGACTTTGTCGCCGAATGGACAAATCTCGAACTGCTCAGATCCCCAAGACGATACCCACGACAAAGGGATCTATGTGCTTTGACGGATCACTTACTTTAAGTGGCTCGGGGGCTGGGGTGGTCTCGGAATCTCCTAACAGAGAGACCTTAAAGTATGCTATACAGTTAAACTTTCAAGCTACTAACAACGAAAGGTATCACGAAGGTTTACTAGCGGATACGAAGCCGCGAAGCGCCATGATTCGACGACTACTCGTGAGAGGAGACTCTCAACTAGTCGTGAATCAGGTCGAAAAAGGGTACTAGTGCTCTAATCCGACCATGTCTCGGTACTTATCAGAAGTTCGAAAGCTTGAAAAGCATTTTTTCCGTTTTGAAGTACAATTCATCCTCGAAGGATAATTTCATGCGGACAAATTTTGCTCTTGGATAGCTTCTTCCCGATCATAAGTACCAAAAGGAGTCTTCTTGGAGCAACTCCGGAAGCCGTCTCTGGTGGACATACCAGAGACATCTCCTATTGAGATAGCCTCTCTGGAATACGAGGATACTTGGATGAATCCCTTCTATGAGTATCTTCAGGCGGGTTCTGTACCCGATGATGATCTCGAGGCAGATCGTTTATCCTGTAAGGCCAAAATGTATACTTTGGTTGAAGGAGTCCTCTATAAACGAGGCACTCAAGGGGTACTCATGCGATGCATACTGCAGAGAGAAGGACTAAACCTCCTTCACGACATACACGGTGGCATCTGTGGAACTCATGTTTCCTACAGAACGTTGATCGGAAAAGCCTTTTGATAAGGATTTTACTGGCCAACAGCTCTCTACGATGCTAAAGAGTTGGTTAAGAAATGTGTACAATGACTGTTTCATAGCAGGCAAATACACCAACCGACTCAGGCATCGCAAACCATTCCTCTATCTTGGCCTTTTGCGACTTGGGGTCTTGATATCCTAGGACCGTTCCCAAAGGCTCCAGGAGGTTTCGAGTTTCCTTTTGTGGCTATTGATATGTTCACAAAATGGATCGAAGCCGAACCTGTGACTGGGATAACAACGGAAGCTGCAAAACGGTTCATGATGAGAAGCGTGATTACTCGGTTTGGAGTTCCAAGTCGAATAATCACAGATAATGGTAAACAATTTTCAAACGTAAAATTTCAGGAATTTTGCGACAAGTTGGGTACCAAGCTTTGTTACGCCTCTGTCGCCCATCCCTAAAGCAATGGGGTAGTCGAACGAGCAAATGGCTAAATAATATAGGGAATTAAAACACAAGTCTTCGACCAGCTTGTTAAGCACTTGGGGGCTTGGGTACAAGAATTACCCTTAGTATTATGGGCAATTCGCACAACCGCTAGCCGGGCAATAGGCAAAACCTCTCTCTCTCTCTCTTTTTAAGAAAACCCATTTCTTACTATTTACTCAGTTTATCTAAATAAACCAAGCAAATAGTCAGGGGCTAGGATAAAGTTATTAACTTGATTTCAATTCTTAGTCTTGCTCTTTTTTCCATTCATTATCTTATGAGTTACTAACTACTCGACAAGATGATTTTCAGGAAGAAGGAAGGATTTTATATCAACATCAACAAAAATTTGTCTTTACAGGACTCAGGATTCTGGTACAGACTACTCTGGCGAAGGAGATCTGATTTGCATATCCTCCGTGACTAACTCGGCGATCGGCTGCATTGTCGTTATTAACTTCTCTGCTTCTGCTTCAGGGCAGGCGAAGTTGTCTATGACAGGCTGCAGATTAAGGCTAGGATCATGAGCTTTATGTTTTGCTAAGACAAATCTTATTCCCTCTTGGATCACATCCTTTATTGAGTCGAATTGGTTAGCCTCCAGAGTAGTCACCAATTCCTACAAAGTTCCGACCTATTCGCCAATGGCACTCGAGTGAGCAGATATCGTGTCTTCATGAGGAGTTATCCCCTCAGCATGAAGCCCACCGAGTACATTGTTCAGAAGTGAAATGTTGTCTTGAATGTTTCCCTTCAGAGATTTCATTTCATCCTGATTGCGAGTCGAAGCCTCGAGGATTCGTTTTATTTGCACTATTTGTTTTGAAAAGAATAAGACCAGTCAGATAAAATGACATCGAGAGGAAAACATAATCAATCACATGTAAAGATTTGCTTACCAACTAATCGAGAGTCCAACTTCTTGACTTCTTCAGCGTGAGAGACAGTGTTCTTAAGGTAGCGCTGCTCCCACGTTTGGACCTCTTTGTCTTTTTCTGAAAGGGAATGAGAATCAGAGAAAGAAAAGAAGGTCGAAAGCGGTCTTAAGTTCAGCACTTACCGTTTAGTAGTCCCTGCAACCTTTGGTTTGCAGAGTTTGCCTCCTGAAGCTTCTTCTGGAGGTCTTCAACCTTCTCACTTAGCTTTTTCGTCTCGACTTTCTCATAGTCGAGAGAATCAGCTAAGGTCATGTGGATATCATGGGGATATGCTCATGATCTTAGGATGATGTTACAATTGATAATATCGTTAAAGGTTTGTCGAATCACGCATTTTCGAGGAAGTTAAACTGCTATCAGGCCAGGGGCGGTTAGATTGGCGTTGGACGTGCGGTCAGACCGGCCAGATCGGTCAGACCGGTCATTGAGTGGCGGTCTGACCGGTTGTGTGCTGTTCATCGGCCAATCGTTGGCGATGATTGTTTCGTTAGGTCAAGTTCATGGGTTTCAGTGCATATGTGTTGCGTGATGCATGTTTTGACTAACGTGGGTCAAGTTGCGAAGAACTTGTTCTCGGAATCGATTTCTTTGTCTACTGTTGTGCAGGTTGCTTGGAGGTCAACGACGATCAATAGCGAGGATGATCAGGACTAGGCTTGGAGAGCTGAGGTCCAGAACGATCGGGGATGCCAGGTGAAGTCAATGGAGTCAAGCATGTCGCAAATTAGACAAGGGTGACCGAACGGGCAGTTCGATACGACGGGTTGGATCAAGCGGTGCGGCGGTCGGTGCAAGTGCCATGGTGGTTTCGGTGGGAGCCGGATGGGAGAGACTTGCCGATATGATGAGAGCCGTTGGATCAACCTACACGTGGCGAAGCATGGAAGTGCTTCACGCAGATTGGCTCGGTCTTTGGAAAAAGATCGAGAAGGGGTATTTTGGTAATTTCACCTAAATACCGCCTTGGTGACCTTTTGCCAACCCGCGGCGCAAGACGGTGCACGGTGAAGTGGATTAGGTGAAGAGGAGATGAAGACGTCGCTTTAAAAGGTGTGCGTAAGTGAAGCTCGTTTGTATGTGGGCTTAACGGGTGCCCAATAGGAATACTCTTCTAGAAGGTTTAGCCTCCACTATAAATAGGAGAGGGTGCTGGCCAGCACCTCTCAACCCTTCATTTTGTGAAACCCTAGCTTTGTGTTCTTAGGGTTTGGAGAGATTAGTGGGAGGTTAGGGTTCTAGAGAGTTGGATTTGATTTCGTGCTCATGTGTTTAGTCTTTGTCCTCCTTGATGGAGTGGCTGTAAACCAACATCATATCAAAATCAATCCAAGAAAAGATTCCTCAAGATGAGTCTATTTGCTTTCTTGCTCTCTATTTCATGATTTTGGCTCCTTCTTTGATCCGCGAGTTTTCTCTTGGTTTATTGCCCTTATCTAGCTTGTTGTGACATGTGGAAATACATCTAAGATCATCTTGATCATCAATCACCCATGAGCAAGTCTTTAGATCTTATTTTGGTTTTGACTCAGTTTTGGAGCAACCTTCGTTCAAACAGAAAAATATAGGAACTTTGACATGGATCTTCACGATCCTTAATTGGAATAGGTTCCTGATATTCTAAAGAAGGTGTGTCTCAAGTTTGGTAAGGTTTGGAGTCACGGATCAAAAGTTAGACCGATTTGTGTTTTGGTTTTCGAGCTTTAGTCGCGGTCGACCGCCTCCGATCGATCGAGCACATTGGTCCGCGGCGGACCGATTCTGGTCCGATCATGAGAATACACGCCGGTCAGACCGCCCTTGTGAACTAGGGTTTGAATTTTGCTGTTTTTGGTCATTTGCTTTGGGGTTTTGGATTGGATTCAATACAAGTCTTCCGCTGTACATATGTATTGATCTTCATAGCTTTCATAGCTATTGGAGTGATAATCGTATTGAATCCGATTAAAGTGAAAAAGAGTTCGTGCTCCTATTCACCCCCCTCTAGTCGCCTTTTTCGATCCAACAGGTCTTCTCGTTGCTCTTGAACCTACAAAGGGAAAGAGTAGACGTCAACATAAAACAAGCGGTCGTAAGTTCTTCTACGACCAAGATCTAGTCGTAAGTCTTTCTACAACAATACCCTGGTCATAAGTACTTCTACGACTAGTACCTAGTCGTAAGATCTTCTATGACAACCCTCGCAAGTACTATGTAAGTGGCCGAAACCTAAAAGGCCATGAAAAGCAGCTACTTAACACCTCTCTGCCTGCTCACAGAGTTTCGCTTTTTCATATTGCAGTTGGACAAGTTGCCTGTTGTATTCAACAATAGTAACAATTTGCTCTAACGCTCTCTGCATAAAGAAAGACAGTTAGAAGCGAGAAAAGATATGAGTGCAAATACCGAGCAACAGGTACTTACATTCATTGTCCTTCGTGCAAATGAAGACACTACCCTCGTGGGATTCTTCAGTTCATCAATCTCTCGGACTCGGTCCCACCACACCTCTTCGAGACGCGCATCATCTAAAACATCCCCTCCATCGGGAATATTTTTAGGGTGAGGGACACGAGCACGAGGTCTAAGAGCTGAAGATCCCACAATGGAAGATGGCCTGAAAAACTCAGAGGCAAAGTTGGCATATTCTTCATCCTCTAATTCGGTAATGCCAACTCCTCCTTAAGGACCTGGAGGAACGTCTGCAACGATTTCCTTCCTGGCGCGATGGCCGGATGCCTCTGCAGCATCAGACGTCGCCTTCGCCTCAGTCTCTACGACCACTCCTGTGATCGTAGCCACCTTTGACCCTATGACCGCTCTAGTGGTCATAGCCGTGTCAGCAACAACGACATCTTCCACCACTCGGACGGTGGACGATCTTTCAACCACCGCCATTGTCATTCCCCCGTCTGTCGGAGAAACAGCAGTGGGTTCCTTAACAAGAACATCCTTGATAGTGAGAGGAGCCGGGCTAAGATCATAAAAAGGAAAACACGATTAGGTGGTAAAAAACAAAAGGTAAATGATGTCCTTACACTTTTGTCTCTTTTACGTACCTCCGAGTGTCGAACTTGATCTTAAGTTTGGAAAAAAAACCCTCCCTGAGGAAGGTTTCTTCGACTTTTTCTCAACCACGTCTGGTCGAGACTCAAGTTGAGGAACAGCCACGACTACGTCTGGTCGTGGGTAGTGGAACCTCTTGGCTCTCCGGATGGTTGAGATCAGTTTCGAACAACTCAAGAGCATCGTTACCCTCGACCACAGGTACTACTGGTGCATCAGTTTCCTTCACAAAAGACATAAAACTCATCTAGTTCTCCTTTTCTAGTCGCTTGACAAAGCCACAAGAGGCAAAAATTGCGGAAGTCTTATTGTCGTAATAGAATGGTACCTTAGTTTTGCGGACTTTGCGCTTGAGGGGTTCGAGCGCTTCGGCCGTTGCAATCTCTGTTGCAGCCATATCCGCAGCAAATTTCATGAAAGGTTTAACCAGATCAAAGGAACTCGAGCCTGAGCCTCCCTTTTCGGTGACTTGAGCAAGCCGACGCCTCTTGGTAGGAGGTGAAACAAACTGCTCTACTACGGCCACATCGATAACCATCATTTTGACTTCTTCGTTGTCCCAACGGTTCTCCATGCCTACTTTCTGCAAAAATCAGAAATAGAGATATTATAAAATAATCGTAAGTTCTTCTACGACCATCACCATGTCGTAAGCTTTTCTACGAAAACCCCATGGTCGTAAGCCTTCCTACAACCAGAACCTGATCGTAAGCCCTTCTATGACCAGTACCCAGTCGTAAGTTCTCCTATGACTACAAAGTCCTAATGACGAAATCAGTTCTTGATTACCTTTAGGTGCTCCACCTTGCCCTCTGGGGACAGGTCAGCCAGGATTGGAGGCGCCACAACGTGGGCTAGGGGCTTCTCACAGATAAGCTTGACCCTGGCGTCAATCTCCTCTTGTGAGAGGTCTGCAAGGATAAGAGAAACTTTTAGTAAGCCTAATTCAAAATCAACAGGGAGAAGGCTAAGCTTGAAATTTACTTACCCTCCTCGTAGTCCCTCGTTAGGTCCGTTGGCCCCGAGTACCTCCATATCTGATGAGCCCTCTTCTTCAGAGGGCTGATGTGGTGCATGATGAAATCCTTCACCACGTGCCATTCGGTAAGCCCTCTTCCTTCAAGTCTGCAATAGTCTGAATGAAGGGGGTGATCCGACCGAGATCCTTGGGAGTCACATCCCAGGAAGAGATCTTCTCGGTCGGCTTCCCGGCGAAGGAGAGGCTGTCCTCATTGGTTATCTCCCAATAGAACCACCTCTTCTTCCACCCCAGCCATGACGACCGGGTAAACATCTGAATATACTCCTTCGACTTACCGTCGTGGAGCTTCAGACTGTAGCTACCGACGATTCCGCCTAGTCATGTCATTCCGTAGAAGTACTGGAACAACTCCAAGTCAGTCGGAATCCCCAGGTAGGCCTCACACAGGTACACGAACACCCCCAGCATTGTGATAGACTTGGGAACGAGATTCACCAACTCCACTTGGAAGTATTCGAGTATCAATGTGAGAAAAGGATGAGCGGGCAATCGAAGACCACACTCACAAAATGCTTGGAAGACAGGGATTTGCCCAATCTCCCCTGACGGCCAATGCTGCCCGGAAGCCTCGATCCACTTCACAAATTTCTCCTTCGGGATCTTCTCGGAGTCGACCAAAGCCTTGATTTTGGCCGCATCCATCTCCGATTCGACCCACTGGGAAGCGGCTCCGGCCATTTCTCCCAAAAGCTAAAGGTTTGGATTTGGAAAGATTGGGGAAGAAGGCTCAATTTAGTCAGCAGCGGAGAACTCGAAAGCTTGAATAGCGAGAGTGATTTGGGGGAAGGTAAAAGATCTTATTCTCACCCACGGTGAATATTTATAACCGCACGCCTGAAGTTAAAAAGACGTGGCTACCCAACGGTTGCCAACGCTTCGGGAACTGCTCCAACAAACAGATATGAGGGAGTCAATTGGGATTCTTAAATTTATCTGCTCGAGGAAGTCAGGTCTGTTTTTACACCTCAAGCGAAATTACCTTCTTGACCAAGTCCTTTTCTGGTCAAAATGCAACAACGATTGGAAAGATTTTGCTTCCAACCACAGTACTACGACCACTCGGTGTTCGAAAGATTTCCTTACGACCACCTTGTAAATCGCGAGATTATTCCACAACTTTCTTGACCAAGTAAATTTCTGGTCAAACGATACACCAGTCGAAGAGTTCTTCCTTCGACCATTTCTCTATGACCACTTACTGGTCGTAAGACCATCAACTGCTTCTTTCCCAAGTAAGTTACTTTTGCTTGAAGCTGGGGGGCTAGATGACGATGATATAATAATCCTCATTTAATCACTTATCTATAATTCATATTATGGATAATAATATAACTCTTGAGTATACCCCTTAATATTCATAAGGGAGAAGCTGGAGGTCGTAAGTTCTCCTACGACTACCATGTAGTCGTGGATCTTCCTACGACTACCCTATAGTCATAAGTTCTTCTACGACTATCCTATGATCGTAAGCTCTACTACGATCAGTCTGTGGTCGTAAGCTCTCCTATGACCACTACCTGGTCGTAGGTTCTTCTACGACTAGTCCTTAGTCAATAAGGCTCGCATACATGTGGGCCTGGTCGATCAGGGAATCTTCTGTACCGTATTCAAGGATATGAGCAATCAATTACGCTGTTATTCTCTGGAATAACGGCGCGATTTAACTCCCTGTTATGATGATAATTGCCTGGTGACGTAGGAACATTACAACTCCCGTAATAACCTCCAGTAACGGCTCCACGATCTAGGACATTAAGGTGACCTTCATACTGGTGATACAACGATGCTCCTCAAGGAGTGTATAAAAGGCAGGATCATCAGGACAGTAGAGGAAAAAGGCCAATTAGAAGCATAATACTCTAGTCTTTGGCTCCATCTTGTAATCCAGCATACTCAATACATACACACAGGAGTAGGGTTGTTATTCTCCCAGGAGAAGGCCCGAACCTGTATAAAAATCCCCGTATCTCTATCTCTGTGTGATTTTGAGTCGAGAGGAACCCCCAAATCAAACAATCTTTACGTAAGTTCAGTTCTAAAACACCGACAAAGGTAATATACCTTGATTCCCTAGTCGACAAAAACTATGACTTCACCATTGTGCAAAAAGTACTCGACAGGTAAGTTCATTTCCTCCATACGTAACTCTATTGTAGTCTTCCTTCGTTTGAAATGTCCGAGGATAACTTTTTGGAATCATGTAGGTCGTTTAGTGCCTA
The DNA here is from genome assembly GCA_036346405.1 of Phyllostachys edulis. Lineage (NCBI taxonomy): Eukaryota > Viridiplantae > Streptophyta > Magnoliopsida > Poales > Poaceae > Phyllostachys > Phyllostachys edulis. The sequence continues at coordinate 6,647,502 of CM070565.1, read as the reverse complement.
TGTTGCCGGGGGAGGGACACACAGGGAACAGAGCGCCACACTGCAACACAGGGCGCAATTTTTGGTACTCGCGATAGCACAATAATCCTATATCACACTTCGTAACCTACCCTCTTGAACGGACTATACCTATATCCTATATCACACCTCTATTTTTGCAGTGCCACCAACAATTACTACAAGGCAATGTATGTGCATTCTATATTTGTCGTCATATGTTGGAAATCATGAGTGCTAAGACGAAGGATCCAGAGGTTTGTCAGTCAATGTCGCAATAATTATTTCGTAATTATAAATTTAAATATATATGCTTACTGCTTTACTCTTTCTAGCGACAGGGTATGACAATCGAAGAAAGTGCCTTCCATCTGGACTTACTCGCGGACGTTCGAAGACTGCTCGCCGCCTTCATAGCGGGGGAGATCATTCACCAGAATGGAGAGTTTCACCCCGGTGACACCGATTTATTGTAATTCACTTTGAGTTGTAATTCAAATAACTTTATAATTGATATTGAGTTTTTAAATCACTTTGAGTTGTTCTATATCAAATCAATTGTGATATATTTATTTTCTGCTGGCTTGTTTTCAGAGGGTATGGCTAGCATTACCTGAGGCTAGCTGAAAAACCAAAATATTTGAGGTATAGAACGAACTATCACAGACGGTTTTGTGGAATAAACCATCTGTGAATGCAAACTATCATAGACGGCTACCACCAAAAAACCATCTGTAATATATAGGATATCACAGACGGTTATTGTTATTAACCGCCTGTGATATGTATCTAATCACAGACGGCTACCACCAACAACCGTCTGTGATATGTCGGATATTACAGACGGCTATTTTTACTAACCGTCTATGATATATATCCAATCACAGATAGCTACTACTAACAACCGTCTGTGATATATATCAAATCACAGACGGCTGCTACTAACACCTGTTTGTAATACGTATCCAATCACAAACTGCTACAATCAACAACCGTCTGTGATATGTCAGATATCACACACGGCTACTACCAAAACCGTCTGTGATATTTATGATATCACATACGGTTATTTTTACTAATCGTCTGTGTTATATATCTAATCATAGAAGGTTGGTACATATAACCGTCTGTGATAGTTGGTCTTCATAGACGGTTTATACCATAAAATCGTCTGTGTTGTTGCTTATAACAGATGGCTCAAAATCATCTGTGATAACAGTAGTTATCACAGACACATAAATTTAGATGGTTGAGAAACCGTCTGTGATGACTATTTCTAACCGTCTGTGATAACCCTTTCTATAATAGTGGATGAAGGTTCTTTGTCTTGTTCTGTTGGCATATTGTGCACGTCCGAACGTACTCCTGCACCACCTACTGAGCACCCGGAGTATGGAAGTCATGACGAAAGCGGTGTAGGGTCTTCTGTGTGCCTTCATGGTTGCTGTTATGCACGAACGCCAAGGCCTCTTAGAGCAGGGATGGTGCTGGAGGAATATAAGCACAGCCACCATACGTGATGATGTCGTCCGTGACAGCCCAAGGTGTCGTGCAAGAGCCAGTGATGATCTGGTTGCTGAGCGCTACCAATGCCGAATCAGTTAGTGCGGCGCGCCGTAGGGCCGAAATCATGCTAAGTTGACGATGATGTTGAGACGGCCTGACTTGTATTCCACCGTGAAATCGAAGCCAAATAGTTAGTTGACCCATTGGTGTTGAGGGATGGTGGAGAGGTGCTGATGAAGCAAGAAATTGAGATTGTAGTGGTCTATATGAACGATGAACGCATGGCCCCAAAGATAAGGCCGCCAATGGCCAACGGCATGAACGAGGCCAATGAGCTCGCACTCAAAGGCAGAGCCCCAGATCAAAATTCCTTGTTGATTTTATAGAGATGCTTACCTGATGAGCCCGAGGCCCAGTATTTCGACTGGGCTGGCCTGAGGCCACGCCTCTAGCTGGCTATGCCACTGCTCGCACTCATATACTGCCAAACGCACATGGCGAGGGGTGATCTGTTTGTTGAAGAAAGCCAAAGCGTCGTCCCCTTGATGTAGGACGGCCCCAAACCCTAAGCCAGATATGTCGCACGTGACGATGAACCACTTCGTGAAGTCTGGCAGCTGTAAGGTAGGCGCCACTGTGAGGGCATCTTTGAGGGCAGCGAGCACGTGGTCAACTGCCTCTGCCCACGTAAATCCTTCCTTCTTGTGGAGTTGAGTGAGGGGTGTGGCAAAGGTACCGAAATTGTTGATAAATTTATGTTAGTAGTCGGCTAACCCTAGGAAGCCACGAAGCACCTGGGCTGAATGCGGGGTGAGCCAATTGATGACAGCCTGTACCTTGTTGTGATCCATTGCCACACTGTCTGCCGATATGACGTGGCCGAGGTAGGCAAGGGACGTGCAGCTGAAAGAACACTTAGACCGTTTCAGAAAGAGAAGGCGCACCCACATAAGCTCCAAAACTGCACGAACATGACAAAGATGATCCGACCAAGTTGGATTGTAAATCAAAATATTGTCAAAAAAGATGAGGACAAAATGACAAAGAAAGGGTTGCAGAACCTCGTTCATGAGAGCTTGGAAGGTGGCCAGAGCAATAGTCAAGCCGAAGGGCAAGACTAGGAACTCATGTAGACCCTCGTGAGTGCGGAAAGCCGTCTTCGTGATGTCGACTGCATGCAGCCGCACTTGATGATAGCCTGAACGAAGGTTTTGTTTCGTGAAGAAATGAGCACCTTTGAGTTCGTCCATCACCGAAATCAGAAATTTGTCTTTGATCATCAATGCGTTGAGGGTGTGGTAGTCGACACAAAAATGCCATGTGCCATCATGTTTCTTGATGAGGAGCACTGGTGAGGAGAAAGCGGAGGTGCTGTGTTGGACAATGCCATGAGCAAGCATGGCTGCGCACTGTTGCTCAAGATCGTCCTTCTGGAGCGTCGGGTAGCGATACGGACGGACAACCACTAACGTTGCGCAAGACCACAAGTGGATGCAGGGGTCGTGGCACTGCCTTTCTTTTTCTTCTTCTCCCTCCTAGCACAACATTCATTTCCCCACTGTCACTCACGCATCCTCTCCTCTCCCCAACAGAACCTCCATTCTTGCTTTCACGCATAGCTCTAGCTCCCACCTTCTCTTTTCTCATTTACCATCCAAAATAAAAAATCAAGCTCTGCATGCTATCCCATTGCATTCACAAGCACGCAAGCATTCCATATATACAAACATCATCTACATGCATGAACTATTGGGCATTTTGGAAGGGGAGGCAGTCGTGGCATGAGGCGGCTCCCTGCTACTGGTGCGGCCGGCGTGGCAGCCGTGTTCAGCCAGCACACATGGCGCACAGCAATGGCCAAGGCTAGGCGCAGGCACAGGAGCGGCCCCATCAGTTGCATTGTGGCCCGGGTCAGCGGAGCTACGGTAGCCTAGCAGAGACATGACGGCTTGCCGGAGCTGCGCATGCAGGAGCATGTTGTCGCAAGCTAGCACCTGCGACGCACGCACACCTTTTCCTGGACACAAACACACGCAGCACACGAAGAAGAAAACAACGCAGGAGGAAGAGACGAGAGTCTTGTTTGCCGCTGTTAACAACTCAGCATTTTTCTATCTGCTATTTTCCTTTTATCTCTACGTACAGGTACAGCCGATAGGCTGCTTGCTACCAACAAACTCCACGAGTTATCGTGACTTGTTGTAACTACTAGAAGAGATAGATTACATGCAGTCTAACTTCTAAACAAACTCATGTAGTGCGCTAGCTGTGTGCAGTTCCAAACTACTAATAGATAACATGCAAACTAACTGTTGAACTAACTCATGTAGTGCGCTGGCTCGACTAACAAACCAACTAACACACGTACAGCTCCCGTGCATGACACACACGATGCACCTGTGACATGATTAACATTAACAAATCACCCCTTTATCATGGCTCCCGGACTTTACTTCTACCACGCCAAGCTTCTGTCTCATCTCCATGAACTTGACACGACCAAGGGCTTTTGTCAGGATGTCGGTGAGCTAGCCGTCAGTACTCACGTGCTCAACGTCAATCTTACCATCCTCAACACATTCATGAATAAAATGGTACCTCCTGTCGATGTGTTTGCTTGCGGTGCGTGGTGCCTTTGGATTCTTACTGCGTGATCACAGACTTGTGATCCACCGTCAGCTTGACCCTTTCGACCGGCGCCCGTCAGTCACCGAGTCTTTCCGAGCCACATTCACGCACGCCACCGCGGTGGCCGCGATGTACTCCACCTCACAGGATGAGAGCGTGACAATCTTCTGTTTCTGCGATGCCCACGTGATCAGACTAGCACCCAGATAGAACATCATCCCTGAGGTGCTCTTGCAATCGTCCACATCGCCGGCGAGGTCGCTGTCACTGTAGCTCACCAGCTCGGGCTCTAGCGCATCACGCCGCTTGTAGCAGCATCTATAGCCAACTGTGCCGCTCATGTATCGCAGGATGTGCTTCACGACCACCATGTGCTATGAGGTGGGCGTCTCCATGTAATGGCTGACAATGCCCACAGCGTAGGCAATGTCGTGCCTGGTGTTCACCAGGTAGCGTAGGCTCCCGACAACACTGCGATACTCAGTGGTATCGACCGCAGCGCTGTTGTCCTTCTTGGTCATCTTCAGCCGGTTCTCCATCGGTGTCAGACATGGATTACACCTGGCCATGCCTGCCGACTCCAGCACCTTGCAAGCGTAGCTGCATTGGCACAAAGTGATCATGTTGGTAGCCTACTTCACCTCGATCCCCAGGTAGTAACTCAGAAGGTCGAGGTCGCTCATGCTGAACATGCTCATCATCTGGTCCTTGAACTAGGTGATGTCTTCGACGCTTGACCCAGTGATGATCAGGTCGTCGACGTACACACCGACGAGCAGGAAAGTCTCGCCCTATTCCCTCCGGTACACTGCGTGCTCGATTTTGCTGCGTTCGATCTGTACACTGAGTGTCACCGGTATTTGTCGGCTTTTGAGTTCAAGCCATGGCGCTGCCCCCGAACCGTCTGAGCCTTGTGCAGCTTGAGCACCATGTGCCTATGCTTGTCATCGACGAAGCCAGGCGGTTGCTAGACGTACACCTCTTCGGCGAGTTCACCATTGAGGAACGCCGATTTGACATCCATGTGGTGGATTTCCCAGCCGCCGTGTGCCGCCAGGGCGATCAGCACGTGCACTGTCTCCATGCGCGCCACCGGTGCAAACACCTTGTTGAAATCCACCAAACGAGCTTTGTACTTGACAATGTTACCTTCTGGATCTTTCTTTACCTTGAAGACCTACTTGAGCCCGATGGCTCCGTGTCCCACCGGGAGTGCGGCGAACTCCCACGTGGTATTCTCATGGATGGAGCACATCTCATCCTCCATTGCACGCCTCCCTGAGTGCCTGTTTGACGCTTGCGGGCTCCTCAGCGGCCAACATCCAGAGGCCACTGTAGTCGACGTCATAGACCAATGTTGTGTCGTAGACATCTGACACCATCCGGTACCGCAGCGGCGCACCCTCTAAGTCATGCGAAGCATCAGTGGGTGGGGTAACCCACTCGACGCCGATCGGTGCAGCCGCTAGAGTGGCCGGTGTTTGTGGCTCTGCCGTCTGCGGTGCCACTGGACTTGCGCCTGATGTAGACGCCGCACCGTCGTTGCCGTTCACTGGAGCGCCATCTGCAACATGCTCGGTGGTGTACTCATTGGTGAACGTGTCCATGGCGCTGGGAGCACAATTAATGGACATCGCCTCCCAGTCCCATTGCTTCTCCTCCTCGAACACAACGTCGCGGGTGATGTGCAGCTTGTGCGTCTTGGGATCATAGACGTGGTAGGCCTTGGCACCCTCCTCGTAGCCGATGAATACCATCGGCGATGACCTGTCCAACAGCTTCGTGATGCCGAGCCCAACCTTCTTCACATGTGCAATGCATCCAAATGTTCGGAGGTAGCGCACATTGGGCCGCCGCTTGTGCCACGCCTCATATGGCGTCATGCCATCTAGGCTCCGCGTCGGCGCCCGGTTTAGTATGTGCACGGCGGTCTTCACGGCCTCGCCCCAGAACATAGCCGGCACGCACGTGCTTTTCAGCAGGCTGCGCGCCATCTCGATGGTCGTCTGGTTTCGGTGCTCCACGACACCGTTCTGTTGCGGTGAATAGGGAGTGGTGGTGTACTGCTTGATCCCATGCTCATCGTAGTAGTCGTCGAACTCAATGGAGTCGAACTCCCCACCACGATCTGTGTGGAATGCCTTGAGCTTGACGTCGCATTCGTTCTCAGCAAGCGCCTTGATCTTGCGAAAGAAGCTGAACGCTTCATCCTTTGTCCTCAGCATCTCCACCCACATGTACCTGCTGTGATCATCCACGATTAGCAAAAAATACCGATTACCGCTCGGTGTAGTTGGTGTGATGGGGCCACATAGATCGCCATGCACCAACTCTAGTCTGCGCTCGGCACGGTAAGATGAAGCCTGAGGGAACGGAGTCCGGTGCTGCTTGCCAAGTGCACAGCCATCGCAGAATTTCTCCACACGATCGATCATGTGCACGCCATCCACCATCTTCTTAGCAGTGAGATCGTGGAGTGCGCGGAAGTGCAGGTGGCCATAGCGCGCATGCCAGCGCCACGCCACATCGTCTACTTTTGCCAGCAGACACACTGGTGTGGTCAGGTTCAGGGCCAATGTGTATAGCCTGTTCTTGGACCACAACACTCGCGCCAGCAGCAGCCGCTCGCGATCGAAGATGCACAGCTCCCCGCCCTCGATGACGATCTTGTAGTCACTCTCGTCGAGCTGTCCGAGGCTGATAATGTTGCTTCAGAGCCGTAGTATGTAGTATACCTCGGTGAGCACTCGGTGCTCCTTGTTTTTGCACTAGTACATCATAGCGTCTTTGCCACAGATCTCTAACACCAAGTCGTCGCTGAACTTCACGGTGCCCTTCACCATTTCATCGAGCGACGTGAGCGTCGACTGGTTGCCAGTCATGTGGTTACTGGCACCGGTGTCATGGTACCACACGTCGCTGCCAGCGTCCACCAAGAACACTTTCTCCTCGTTGAGGAAAACCGCCTCCTGGTGCGCACTATTAGTAGCTTGGACGAGCACATGGTGCTCGGCCATGAGGAGCGCTGGTTGCTCCTCCTGAGCTAGCGACAGGTTAGCCTCCTCCTTGCGCTCGCGGCGTGGCTTACGACATTCATGAGCAAAGTGCCCGTAGATGCCGCAGTTGTAGCACTTGCCCTTTCAGGCGCCCTTGCCGCCGCTGGATGCGGCGTCCTTGCCGTCGCCTTTGCCGTGGCGCTTATCACCGCCGCCATCGCCGGCCTTGTCGCCAGCTGGCTTTCTGCCGCCGGAGGAGTTCTTACCTTCCTCGCGCTTCTTCATGTGCGCAAACCATTCCTCCTCGGTGAGGAGCAGGTGGCTCCCAGATGTGCCCGTGTTGCCAAGGTCAAGACGATCCTTGGCAGCCTTGAGTCGCCCAGTCAGTTCATCCACAGAAAGCGTGTCCAAATCCATAAGAGTTTCAATGGACAATGCTATCTGGGAGTGCCTGGGCGGTACCACGCGCAAAAACTTCTCCACGGCCTTCTCCTCGTCGAGCTTGTCACCGAGGATGTGGAGGTTGTTGACGAGCCCGGTGAGCCTCATGGCAAAATCGACCATCGACTTGCCGTCGTGGAACACAATGCTCTCGAACTCCTTGCGGAGTGACTGAGCCTTGGCCTTGCGCACGCGCGCTACGCCCATGCGGATGATTTTGATGGCTTCCCATGCCTCCTTGGCGCTCTCCTTGATGACGAGCGTGGAGAGCATCTCCGGTGGCACTGCTCGAAGAATCGTCTCCAGCGCCATGCGGTCCTCATGGAAGTCAGCGTCGTCATCTGTATTGCATCCCACGAGCCTCGTGCTGCATCATAACCTTCATCATGAGAGCCGGTCTCCGTAGTTGGTTCGCGGCAAGACGGTATCAGATGCTTGCCCCCGACTCCCTCACCACTCGCGATACAACCTGATCGCGGCCATTGCCGCCGCGGCTAACGCTGCTGTTATTGTGGGTCTGAGGAAGCTCTGGTGACTTGGACCTCAGTGGAAACTTGGAGCTCGATGGCGAACTCGAGCCATCTTGCGACATCCTCACAGATACGGGTGCAACGAAGCTCTGATACCACTTGTTGTCGCAAGCTAGCACCTGGGACGCATGCACACCTTTTCCTGGACACAAATGCACGCAGCACACGAAGAAGAAAACAATGCAGGAGGAAGAGACGGGAGTCTTGTTTGCCGCTGTTAACAACTCAGCGTTTTTCTATCTGCTATTTTCCTTTTATCTCTATGTACAGGTACAGCCGATACGCTGCTTGCTACCAACAAACTCCACGAGTTATCGTGACTTGTTGTAACTACTAGAAGAGATAGATTACATGCAGTCTAACTGCTAAACAAACTCATGTAGTGCGCTAGCTGTGTGCAGTTCCAAACTACTAATAGATAACATGCAAACTAACTGCTGAACAAACTCACGTAGTGCGCTGGCTCGACTAACAAACCATCTAACACACGTACATCTCCCATGCATGACACGCACAATGCATATGTGATGTGATTAACATTAACAGAGCAATGGAGGGAGCTCGTTGCAGTAGATGAAGAGGAGGCGCTGGTGGCCAGGTGGCAAGGAGGAGCCGATGCACTGCTTGCATGCGGCCAAGAGCTGCTGCTGCGGCGGTCCGGTGGATGACCAGTAGTTGGAGCGGCATGACGCCGAGGTGGAGGTGGCAGCGGCATCGAGGGTGACGGCGCCTCGGCGCCGTGAGGCAGTAAGGAGGCCGGGAGCAGCAGCGGCGCAACGGTCGGAGCTTGGAGTAGCAGCACCAGACCCTAGGCGAGGGTGTGGAGGAGGCAAGCATGCAGCAGCTCGGCCACATGCATGCATGCAGCTTGCATGCAGCCGAGGGCAGCTGCAGAGGGAGGAGCTGGTGCATGCGGTGAGAGGGCAAGGCGGCGCAATGGTGGTGCACGCGAGACGATCTGATGGCGTTCGGCCAGCGATCTGGCGCGATGATGAAAGCATCGGCGTTGTCCATCAGCTCCATGCGGCCTTGTTGTTTCGCATATAGTAATGCAGACCCATGGCATCGAGGGAGGAGCCAAGGACGCGAGGTGTGGCGGCGAAGGCAGCGGACGCAAAGACGACGTCATGGAGGAGCCAGCCTAGAGCGCGGCGCATGCATGCAGCGGCGTGGCGGCCTGAGCGAGGCGAGGCGGTATGGCGTGTCACGCTTGAGCGCGGTGTCGACTCCGTGGGCGTGGTCAAGAGCGACGGTGCCGATGCGGAGCGGGATGCGGACGCGAATGAGCTCGGTGATGACTACGGCGGACGCGGACGCGCATGAGGTCGACAACGACTACGGCGGACACGGACGAGATGCCGAGCGGATGCGGAAATGGCAACAACTACGGTGGACGTGGACGCGGAGGCGAGAAGATGTCGTCTGGTGACGATACTCATGCCTAGTGTTGCGGTAAAATATTTAGTATTATTTTTGTTACCGCGCTATGATATTAGTCGTGCATGTTGCATATTAGTCTTGAGCATGTCATCTATTTATGCATGTTTAATTGTAAAAATGATTTTATAGCTTAAGACCGATATAACTCTCCGGTTATGTCCTAATTGTGCTTGTTTGTGATCTTGTGTTGAGGTATTGAGGGATACGATTGATTAGATCGTTGTAGCGGTTTAGGTGTATTATTGGTCGGTGGATGCTAAATTAAATTTACATTGGATCAATTGATTGGATGACAATTATTTTGGAGTCGCATGCAAATTTATGGTGATCTTAGATGATAAATTAATTGGAGGTTTTCCCTCACGTTGGATTAGTAATTTTGGAGTTAGGACGCATAAGGATTTTATGAATTATTACTTGAAGGATAGCTCTTGTGATGATATTTTTGGAGATATGGAGGTTGAATCGGGTGATTTATTTAATCATGAGTAAATTGATGGGATGTCTTAAGTAATAGCTTTGTGAGCAATTTATGCTAGATTTGGGTGATGGTAGAATGGATGATTTGATTGTGGATAAATATTTGGATTGCCATGTAATTAGTAGTTAAGTCCTATGTGCCGAGTTGATAGATTTGTACCCTCGATTGGATTAGTAGATAAATGATTATTAGTTGATCATAGAGGCACTTATATGATTGGATTGGTAGAGGTCATTCATGACTAAGTTCGGTGGTATGGATATGAGTTGATCGATTAGTGAGCCATTTGTTGTTGAATGTGTTATTAAATTGTAAAGCTCATTAGGTGTCGATTAGTCTATTAAACCTTGGTCGGTGGAAATTTTGGGTGTATGCGAATATGAATTGCCGATGCGAGACTAGTACAACTAGATAGTTAGTATTAGCTTAAGTAGTCTAGCGAAGAAGGATTGATTGATTTAGTCTTGATCATGTGCCCATAAGTTAGTGGATTTTGTACAATTATCAAATATGTTGTAAACTTGGAAGATTGTGAATCCGGGCATTGTGTGGTTGGATGGGCTACTTTGGTTATGACAGAGGCTAGGCTAGCCTGAGTTTTAAAAATATTTTAATGTGGTAGAAATTTCAGAAAAGAAATATTTTTACACTAAAAACTCTTTTATTTTTGAAAATTCGTAGAAAATTCTTATGAACTCCAAATGAGTTGAACCAAGTTATTTTGGTCTTATATTTTAATTCTCTATTTATCTATATAATCTTTTTTCCCACCACTATTCTACAAAAGTTTTTCAAATAATTAGTTTTGGATGAATAGTAACTGAGCTCCATTTTTCAACATTTTCCAAGATGCTGATTTTCAAACCACTATAACTTTCACATACGAACTCTAAATGGAATAATTCTTTCACCTAAATTCATATAAAATCATAATATACCAACTGTATAAATTTCATGCATTTTGGATTATATTGAATTTTTGGATGTTTTCATTGTTATTCGTTCTTATTCGATGTTCTCGTTCATTCGATAGTTTACAAAAGTTCAAGTGTGATCAAGAGTGGTACTCATCAGCACATGGACCATCCACAGCAAAGGCAAGCAGTTCTTTCCTTTGATGCATGTTGCTCTTATTAATTTTGAAAACTATCTATGTTGATTTTCAAGTATTCTATGCATTGCTTAATTTCAAATACTTGTATGTCAATTGGGTAGAATTAGTTATATCCTCTTGCTGCATTGGCCTTCCTTTAATGTTGATTACCCTTGTTTCCTTGAATGATTAAGGTTATATCTTATATGGGTTTGTTTGGTGATTTGTAGAACATTGCTTAGTCATGCTAGTAGTCGTAGTCGAAAGCGGTTGATAGAGCTAGTCCATCGGCCAATGGATTGAATTGAATATTGATGAAATTTGAGGAATATATGGATTGAATTATGTTGAAATTGAGGATTGTGTCCAGATCTTCGAATCTGGTGTTGTGGACCTGTTGGATGGGGGTTGCTGTGTGTTGGGCTTAGACGGGTGATAGGTTGATGAAGGGAGGTTGTCCCGAATTTATGTAGCCTCGTCTAGGTATTTGAGGACTGGTGTATGGTGTGATGAACCAAGTCTTACATGCAACCACACGTAGGGATAATGACGAAGGCTTGGCTTAATAATTTGTTGTGTGTTAGCTATCAAAACACAATTAGATTGACAATTGTTGTTGTTACTGTCAAATTGTTGTGTTGTCAATCTAGTGGGGGCATGTTAAGCGTTCTCTTACTTGCTCCTAAGGGTCTCTTGTGTGCAAGGGACTTACTTATACAACGGGGTTCACCTATGGTTCATGCGACCGCTCAGTCTGCCATGGGATTCTACTCCTCTGGTGGTTTGATGGTTAGGACATGGCATTGTAACGGCCTCGTTATGATATCTCAGTCACACTCCTATGGAAGAGTGCATTGGCCAACATTATGAGATATTCATATCGTGTGGGTAAAGCTGTACAAATCTGCAGAGAACTAAACCTATTCGAATAGCCGTGTCCCCGGTTATGGACATCACTTGTGGGAAAGCATGCACAACTAGCTTATGGAAAATTAGGGTTTAGGTTATGGTTGGAAATGTTAAGTCATGTGATGGTTTGTCTAGATCTTATATGTTGTCACGAACAAGAAGTTCGCGTGTGAAGAATCTAGGCCCCATTTGTGGTGTTTTAGTAATTATAGATAACCATGTGTTTTGTACTAACTCGCTTTTTCAAGAAGTTACTAGGTTTATTCTTGGACTAAGACGGAAGAGCGCTAAAGGATCTTATCTCACTAAAGGTAAAGGTATCTAGTTGATAGGACATTTTCTTAGTTTTACCGGTCTAGGAGAATGGAGGATAAAAGACCGGATTGTTAGCGTAGAAAGCCGTACTACAAAGAGGGATCAAAAATCTAGTAGCTTGAAAGCGAATGATGCCACAAACGCTCAATCTTACTTGGTTTAAATCTTGGATTCATTTGAATTGTCTTGCCTTTATTTAAATATGCTTTATCATGTAGGCGGATGGACCGAGCGTTGTTTGGCGGTGGCCGACCGCCTCCGGACCAAAGGAAGCGATCGATTTTTCCATAAGGGAGTTTTTCTTGATTTGCTGAGAATTTTCAAGGCCAGACTGACCGCCGGTTTGAGTCCGGACTGACCGGTCTCCCGGGTCAAGGACCTAGTTAGCTTTTTCCAAAAAGGTGTATTTTTGAATAATGCTACTTTTTTTTCTTAAGCCGGACTGACCGCACCACCGGGTTAGAATTGCGGTCAAGTTTTTCCAGTAGCAATCTTTTCTCTGGTTTGGATTTTTGGAAGGCCGGTTTGACCGGGCTTACAACTACGGTTTGATCGGGCTCTCTATAACGGCTACTTTCTTGTGCAATTAATGCACATCAGAGAGTGGCAGTCAACCGTTTATCCCAGGCCAGTCTAACCGGCCACATGCTTGCGGACTGACCGCACCCACCGGTAAATTGGGGATTTCATGCCCCAACGACTAGTACAGTTGGTGGAGGCTATAAATACCTCACCCACTGTAGCTAGAGGGTCTTGATGAACCTCATTGAATACACTTGAGCCCTTTGCATTGTCTTTTACTCATTGAGAGCATTAAAATCCTTTTGCAAAGGTTGTTGAGGTTTTTCCAAGAGCGTTGATTAGGGTTTGATCATTGTGGCATTTGAGCATCTTCAAGCGAAGAATCTTTGTTCTATTACTCTTGGAGATTGCCGTCTCCTAGACGGTTTGGAGTTGCGTCGGTGATCTTCTCAAAGGAGATTGTGAGAAGATCCGGGCATTTGTGAAGGTTGGAGCTCACCTATCCGGAGTGGAGAAGAGCTACCATTAGTGATCGAAAGAAGTGCTTGTGTGAAGCCAGCTTGAGTTGATCAAGCTTCCTCAACGTAGATTAGTGGAGACCGGTAAGTCTCCGAGACCACGGGAAAAACATCGCCTGTCTCCCTAGTGTGGTTTATTCTCTCGCTCTTTACTTTGTGCATTTATGCTTATGAGCTAGTTGTTTATCTTGTTTAGATTATTTAGCTTGTCTTGATAGTGTAGTGCACTTAGATAGCCTTAGACATTTTAGGTCTTAAATTGTGAAATTGTTTTTCATAAGCTTTAATTTTGCTAAAATTAGTTTTTACCAAAAGAATTTAAAAAATCGCATATTCACCCCCTCTAGTCGGTTATCCTTGATCCTACAAATGGTATCAGAGCTTGGTCTCTCTTCTATTTGGTTTTACCGCCTAGAGAGAAAAGGATGACTAGTGAGGGATTCTTCATAGGTAAAACACCATAATTTGATGGCACAAATTATGCTTATTGGAAGGTTCGTATGACGTTTTATCTTAAAGCCATGAGCTCAACCATTTGGAAAATTATAGGAGATAGTTTCGTTATGCCTATTGATCCAAACAATGTTACTCCATTAGATGAACGAAATGCTCTCTTAAATGCTCAAGCAATGAATGCTCTTTATGGAACCTTAAACGTGGATGAATTCAATAGAGTGAGTTCTCTTGAGATAGCTCATAATATTTGGAAAACTCTCTCCGAAATTCATGAGGGAACATCTGCGGTTAAGGAGGCCAAATTGCATATGCTCAAAATTAAATATGAGACATTTGTTATGTTTCCACATGAAAACATAAATGAAATGTATTCAAGATTAAATAATTTAGTTAATGAACTTAAAGGCATTGGTTCATCTCTAACCGATCTTGATATTGTGAGAAAAATGCTTAGGGCTCTTCCGAACAAGTATGAGACATTGGTGACTTTATTTCTTAATTCTTTCGAATTGCCAAGAATGACTCCTACCGGTCTTTTGGGCAATTTAATCACCAATGAGCTCTATAAGAAAGACAAAGAAGAGCTATTAGAACAAGTTGAATCCAAGAAGAAAAATATTGCTTTCAAGGCTAAGGCAGAATCAATTGATGAAAAGGTTGAAAGTGATGATGACGATGATTCCGATGAAGAGATAGCTCTATTTGTGAAAAGAATGAGCAAGTTCATGAAAAGGCGCTCAAACCGAAGTTCAAACTTCAACAAAGATCAATCCTCAAGCAAAAATCGTCACTCCAACATTATATGCTATGAGTGTGAGGAGAAGGGCCATATTGCATCTCATTGTCCAAAGAAGAAGGAAGAAAAATCCAAGTCATTCAAGAACAATGACTACAATGGCAAGAAAAAGCTCTTCAAGAAGCTCCACAAGAATGGCAAGGGTGAAGCTCACATTGGGGAATGGAACTCCGATGAAGACTCCTCGGACTCCGACTCCGAAGAAGATGAGTCCCCAAGAAAGAGAGAGCTTGCCGGAATTGCCATCAAGGAGGCTCCATCATTATTCTCTACACCCCATTGTCTCATGGCAAAAGGGGAACAAAATGTAACATGCGATATAAATGATGATCCTACTTATGATGAGCTAATGGATATACTAGAGGACTTGAATACATATCTTGGCAAGGAGAAATCAAAATCTAAAGTCTTGAAGAAGGAATTTCTTTCTCTAAAAGACTCTTATGAGGAGCTAAAGGAAGCTCATGAGATTCTCCTTATCAAGGATCATTCAAGTCTCACATGGATGTAGGCATTACTTGTGATATTCTTGATGACATAAATTGCTTGAATGTTGCATCTAAGACTAGCATATCTACTTCATGTGATGATTTGATTGCCATGGCATGTAGCTCTAAAATTAATAATATTGCTTGCATGAATTTGAAAATTGATCATCCTCTTGTTGTTGAGAATCATGAGCTCAAAGAACAAGTAACCAAGCTAAGTAAGAGCTTGGGTAGATGCTTCAAAGGTAAAGCCACTCTTGACAAAATCTTGAGTGAGCAAAGGTGCTCTTACAATAAGGAGGGACTTGGTTTTATTCCTAAGAAAGTAAAAAGACCAATCTACAATGCAACAAGGTTTGTAAAGGAAAATGATACTTTGTGCTATAAATGTCATGGTGTAGGGCATTTAGCCAAAGATTGCTCTATTCATAGCTCATCTAAATCCTTTGTATTTGAATCTTGTTATATGCTTAGAAAATCAAAGGATGGTAGAATTGTAGCTAAATTCATTGGGACTCATATATTTGGAAATAAAAAGAATACCATTTGGGTGCCCAAAACCTTGTTATCTAACCTCCAAGGACCCAAACAAATTTGGATACCTAAAAAAGTATAACTTTGTTTTGTAGGTGAACTACAAGACCGGTGGAAGACATTGGGTACTTGATAGTGGATGTGCCCAACACATGACCAGAGACTAGAAAATGTTCACCTTATTTGAAAACAAAAAGGAGAAAAATGAAAAGATCACATTCGGTGACAATAGCAAGGGAAAGGTAATAGGCTTAGGTAAAATTGCTATATCCAATGACCTTTCTATTTCTAATGTATCATTAGTTGAATCTCTTAATTTTAACTTGCTATCGGTTGCACAAATTTGTGATCTTGGACTTTCTTGTACTTTCTCTCAAGAAGGTATTTCTATTTCAAATGAAAAAGATAACTCTTTGGTATTCAAAGGCTTTCGTTTTGGCAATCTTTATTTGGTAGATTTTTCGTTTAGTGATTTTTGCCTCAAAACTTGTTTAATTGTAAAAACCTTTTTGGGTTGGCTTTGGCATCGAAGGCTTGCTCATGTAGGAATGATTCAACTTAAAAAGCTTTTCAAACATGATTTAGCTGTGGACTTGAAAGATGTGAAGTTTGAGAAAGATAAGCTATGTAGTGCTTGTCAAGCCAGCAAGCAAGTAGCTAGTTCTCACCCATCAAAAAGTATCATGTCCACATCTAGACCATTGGAGCTCTTACATATGGATTTATTTGGGCCAACAACTATAAGAGTATTGGAGGAAATAGTTATTGTCTTATGATTGTGGATGATCACTCAAGATATACTTGGGTTTTCTTTTTGCATGATAAAAGTGAAACCTTTGGTATCTTCAAAAACTTTTCAAAAAGGATCCAAAGTGAATTTGATTTTAAGTTGAAGAAAATTCGAAGTGACAATGGTTCCGAATGCAAAAATACCAAGATTGAGGACTATTGTGATGAACTTGGAATAAAGCATGAATTATCCGCTACCTACACTCCGGAACAAAATGAAGTTGTAGAAAGGACAAATCGAACATTGATTGAGATGGCTAGGACAATGCTTGATGAGTATAATACTTCCGATAATTTTTGGGCGGAAGCCATCAACATTGCTTGTCATGTCATCAACCGTCTTTATTTGCATCGCCTTCTTAAAAAGACATCTTATGTACTCCTTGTTGGAAGAAAACAAAATATTTCTTATTTCTGAGTTTTTGGTTGTAAATGTTTTATCTTAAGAAAAGAAGTTTGTCTCTAAAAATTTCAAAGTCGTTGCCATGTTGGTTTTCTCCTTGGTTATTCTTCAAATAGCAAAGCATATCGCGTCTTCAATCAAACAACCGGTATAGTTGAAGAGACGTGTGATGTCCAATTTGATGATATTAATGGCTCTCAAGAAGAGAAAGAAAACTTGGATGATGTAGGTGATGAAGGCTTGAGACAAGCAATGAAGAATATGACATTAGGATATATCAAGCCAAAAGAAGACAATGATGATCCATCTTCTTCTATTCAAGTTGAACCTCCTACTTCCGCTACGCCAAGTCAAGATCAAATTGAAGAAGTGGAATATGGACAAGCACCGGTCATTCATCCAAAGATTCACAATGCCATTGCAAAAGATCACCCCATTGATTAAATTTTGGGTGATGTTAGTAAGGGTGTTCTAACTCGATCTCGTGTTACTTCATTTTGTGAACATTACTCGTTTGTTTCCTCTATTGAGCCAAAGTATGTAGATGAAGCACTAGATGATCCAGATTGGGCAAATGCTATGCATGAAGAGTTGAACAACTTCGTCCGCAACGATGTTTGGACACTTGTTGAAAGACCCAAGGATCACAACGTGATTGGCACAAAATGGATATTTAGGAACAAACAAGATGAAAATGGAGTTGTGGTAAGAAACAAGGCTAGGTCGGTAGCACAAGGATATACTCAAGTCGAAGATTTGGATTTTGGTGAAACTTTTGCTCCCGTAGCTAGATTAGAAGCTATTCGTATCTTGCTTGCTTTTGTATCATGTTTTGAAATAAAACTTTTTCAAATGGATGTAAAGAGTGCTTTTCTAAATGACAAAATTTTCGAACTTGTCTTTGTTGAACAACCTCCCGGTTTTGAAGATTCTAAAAATCCTAACCATGTTTATAAACTTTCAAAGGCTCTCTATGGTCTCAAACAAGCTTCTAGAGCTTGGTATGAACAACTTAGAGATTTCCTTGTTTCAAAAGGCTTCAAAATTGGGAAGGTTGACGCCACTCTTTTCACAAAAATCATTGATAATGAATTCTTTGTTTGTCAAATTTATGTTGATAATATCATTTTCGGTTCTACTAATCAAGAGTTTTGCAAAGAGTTTGGTGATATGATGTCTAGGGAATTTAAGATGTCAATGATTGGAAAACTTAGCTTCTTCCTTAGACTTCAAATCAGGCAACTCAAAGATGGGACTTTGATAAGTCAATCCAAGTACGTGAAGGATCTAGTCAAAAGATTTGGTATGGAAGATGCAAAGCTTATGAAGACTCCCATGGCTACAAATGGTCATCTTGATCTAAATGAGGGAGGTAAACCGATAGATTTAAAGCTTTATAGATCCATGATTGGTAGCTTGCTTTATCTTACCGCATCTAGGCCCGATATCATGTTTAGTGTTTGTATGTGTGCTCGTTTTCAAGCTTCTCCAAAAGAATATCATCTTATGGCCGTTAAAAGAATTCTTAGATATTTAAAGCATTCCTCTTGCATCGGCTTATGGTATCCTAAAGGTGCTAAATTTGATTTGATTGGATATTCCGATTCCGATTATGCGGGTTGCAAAGTGGATAGAAAAAGCACATCCAAAAGTTGTCAATTCTTAGGGAGATCCTTAGTATCTTAGTCCTCAAAGAAACAAAACTCCGTAGCCCTATCCACTGCTGAAGCGGAGTATGTCTCCGCGGGTAGTTGTTGTGCTCAATTGCTATGGATGAGGCAAATCTTGATGGATTATGGAATCAATTTCTCTAAAATGCCTCTTTTATGTGACAACGATAGTGCCGTGAAAATAGCCAACAACCCGGTTCAATACTCTAGAACTAAACATATAGATATTCGCCATCATTTTCGTAGAGATCATGTAAACCAAGGTGATATTGTGATTAGCCATATAAGAACCGATGATCAATTAGCGGACATTTTCACAAAGCCTCTAGATGAAAGCCGTTTTTGCAAGTTGAGGAATGAGTTAAATGTCATAGATCTTTCTAATATCATTTTATTACATTATGTTTTGAAATCTTATTTGAATTCGTATTTCTCTCATGCTTTTCTTGATTCAAGAACTAAGATGGGAAACACATTTAGGGGGAGTGTTATACAATCATTATGTATATCACATCTCTAATTGTGCAAATATTGACAAACATGCTAGGATGTCTTTTCAAAAACCAAGACTTTTGGTCAAAAAGTCAAATTTTGGATTTTATCAACCAAAACTCTTGAAAAATTAACTACACCTATTCTCTAGTATATTTCAAAGGTTTTTGGGTAAAAAGAATAAAAATTATCTACATTTAATGAAAAAGTCAATTTTTACCCAAAATTGATCTTCAAGTATCTTGTTCTTAACCAAAATAAAAATTTTATCCAACTTCTATATCACAAAGAATTTGATAATGCCCCCAAAAGGAAAAAACCTAAAGATAGTTATTTATGACATTTTTCGTGTTTATAGGTTTTTCAAACTCTCAACAAAATCAAAGATATGTGTGTTTCAATGTCGCTAAAAAATAGCCCAAAACCCGAAAAGTTAACAAGTCTCAATTCTAGCATAAAATGAGTATTGCTATTTAGGCAATGTTTCCTCTCATATATTGTCTCAAAATAGTATTTCATACTCATACATCTCATCACAAGTGAAGATTTCTTTTGTTTGCCTATTTTGGTTTCTCAAAACCATTTACATCAAAAATTGTTCTAATTCCTAAAAATCTATGTTCAAACCTCTTTCACTGATCTAATCTCGTTGAAATTGCTCCAAGACAATTTTATGTTGTGTGTTAACTCTTTGGAGCAAGGACAACACAAAATTTCTGCTAAAAATCTCAAAAATCTCCATTCGCGGTCAACCCAGAGTTGATCCTGAGTCCGACCAGCTTCCATCGCCATGATCCCGACCTTTTATCTTGATTATGACCTTTATCTATCCGACGGTTTCCTTTTTCTTCGCCCGTTTCCTTTTATTCCCCGACGGTTCACTTGTTCTCCTCCCGCACCCTCGTCGCTACCCTCGTGAGTGCTTCATCCCCGCCGCCGGCTGGTCCCCTCCCTGCCGCCGGTCCTCCTCTTCCCCCGTCGTCGACCCACAAGGTTTCCTCTCCTTCTCCTCTTCTTTTTCTTAGATCAATATTAAATTCTCATCTAAATTGTCATCGAGGCCTTTAATCTTCGTCTCTATGACCACATTGTCATTTTGAGCTGTAAAATCAAATTCTCCACCTCATGTGTCCGCCCCTTGATAATCTTATCTCTTCCTTCCCCATGCAGTCTTGATAACAAAAAGGCAAAAACGTGTCGCTTTCCCCCCATGGGTGGCAGGCTATCCAGGGGTATAATGGGATAAGTAACAAAAAATCCCGGCGAATCCAATTTTAGGCGTCTGAGTTCTTACTTTGTTTCATCCAAAGATAGTGGGGCACGATAATTTGCGTCATGGGAAAGTTACTGCCTACTGGTAAGCATACGCACCTGAGCGGTAAGCATACGCACCTGAGCGGTATAATGAACCATAGGTGCTGCTGCCTACATGACTAGCTGAGTTCGACGTACCAATGCACCGCTGGTCCGCTGCGAATATCAGCTTATTGAAGGTCACTGACGTGCAGGCTCAGCACATCTCTCACCTTTAAGCCGTTCGACCCCTAGTCCATATGTCAGAGAAAGTCGCCGGACTTGGCTAGCCACCTAGGCATGCCTGCAGGAATACCGTACGCAGACCAATGTGGGCCTGTGCAAATATTTGCGCGCGCGAAGGAGCGTGGAAGGTGCGAATCGAGGATATATATACGGGCTAAAGTCTCTGTAAACACACCCAATTCAGCTCTCCCAAACTCTGATCTCTCGATTCACCTCTGCAGCTCTGCTCTTCTCTCACGCCTTGCCTTCCTCGTCCCGGAGCACGTTGTGACAAGGTGCAAATGGGCGACTGCGCGCTTCCTTACTTGGCTCGTCTCGACGAGCCCGAAGTCGCCGGCCCTGCTGCTCTCGAGCATCTGCGGCGCCTCTTCATCAAGTCCGGGCGGGTCCTTCTCCTCAGCGGCATGCTCCTCGTCATGTCCACCGTCGGCAACCCCTTGCCAGGAGTCTTGCGCGCATTCTTGATTTTCTCGTCTTGCTTCGGAGTTGTCCTCATCATCTTTGTCGCCGATGGCGAACCAGCTCAGATCCGGCATGGGTCGTCGCCGCCATGGCTAACGCCATCGTCCCGAACCAATTCTTCGCGCTGGGGAACTAAGCTTTTGGGAGGTCAGGAATACACCTACGCCTTGTGATGCGTTGTTATGTCGAGAGAATAGGCATCGTGTTTCTAGCACGTAATGCTCTGTTTCCCTCTGTTACGGTTCTGGTTTGATGTCTGCAAGCGTTGTCCTCTTTGTGCTTGTACCGCGTGTCTGGTTATGGTTAATACTTGTGTACTTATGTAGTAACTATATGGGGGAAATGATGTTATAACTTGTGACAATTGACAAGAGATGTTGCTGTTGTCCCTTGTGTATCAAATTATCCTCCGAGGTTTGTGCAGCTTCTCGGTGATCACTGTTTTAATTTGGTTGTCTCTGTTCATTTCGACGTACGAGTTATCTGCTTGTTCCGTGTCAGTACTCTACTGCTCTCAAATTTCAAGTAGCTAGTTCAGTAGTTCTTGCTCTCAAGTACTAGTTGCATGCAAGTGCTACAGCAGCCGTGGGGCAAGCCGCAAGAGGGCGGCAGCACAATCTGAAACTCGTTTACCAAGTGAGGTTTGATGGAGTAGTATCTTGTTCTGACAGACAGCCCATTTAGGATATTCAGCTTGTCGAAACTCGAAACCTGGCCTGATTACCGTCTGAAGCTCTGCCTGGCTTCATCAGCACTATGAGCTGTGTAAGCTGGGCTTGCCGACGTATGGGCTAGCGAGTCGGCCTTGTC
The DNA here is from genome assembly GCA_036346405.1 of Phyllostachys edulis. Lineage (NCBI taxonomy): Eukaryota > Viridiplantae > Streptophyta > Magnoliopsida > Poales > Poaceae > Phyllostachys > Phyllostachys edulis. Next base: position 6,625,687 of record CM070565.1, on the reverse strand, counting down.
ATTAACAATGAATCTGCTGATGATGTCTTGTTAAACAAAGTTTCAAAGTGCCGAACAATTTTAAGAAAAAAAAGGTTAAAAATAATTGATTGCAAAGGAAGGTCCGCAAAGTTAATTTGGTAGAGCTCCTCGACGCGACCATATGAAATGTTTTCGATGAGGTTTAAATTTCTAAATAAGGGTTAATTACGTAACCCTTATGGTCTTATGGTCGTAACTCTATAGTTAATAACCTTTGTGGTCGTGAAAATTTCAGATGTTGCTTTACGAGTACCCTGGTAGAAGAGGTTATGTACCTATTGCCTGACCAGTTAATTGTTCGTAGGATCTTTGAACCGATACTCGGATCCGATTCCCAGTATATCCTTTCCGTGTGATGAATGGAACACATATCTTATTTGCTCTAAACCACACGACGCTTCCGGCCTTAAGTCATTGACAACAACCACTACATAATTTTGTCTCCCGTTAACACTAACCGGCGATCAATTGGTATTTTGCTAACTGCAACTGCCTCCCCGAACAGACGCGTCACTTCCAAAAAGTGTCTTTTCCAGGAGTAACTGTCGTCTCTTCGTTGGTATTTAAAGCTGAATGACGAACAACAAGAAATGGGCAATTGGATTCATCTGGAAGACAATTGGAGCATACTGAAGCACAAGTAGCAATATATTCAGTGTAATTAGGGCTAGTCTGTCGCCTTCCCAAAGGCATATCTGTAATAGTCAGTTCATTGCAATAAAGAGCAACTCTATTCTCTTCCAAGGACTCTTAGCTATTTTTCTTTTTTTATTTCGTAACATCAACGACTTGATCATCGACAGTTTTCTTTCTAACTTGTAAGTTTTTTTGGCTTGTTTGGTCAGCGTCACCGGTTTGACAGCATCCAACACTATCAGCAGATTTGAACAACTTGCTCTTGATCCAACCGGTAAGAATCATCTAAAGGCACCATACCTTTTATAGCACTATGAAGTACCACGCGTGGACCGAGCTAGCTGTTAAGAAACCGGGCCCAGGCTGGCAGTCCTGACCCATGTTGGTCTCCTCATCCATCCAGTAGCCTATATAAAGGAGGGAGGACCCCAACTATTGTATATAGTTTTACAGAAGAGCAGTAAAGAGAAGTCAGAAGTCCACTCATATCTCTGTATTCAATCTACTATTCTGTTTTGGTGTTCTTGCACTATTCTTACGATTCTAAGTTTGTCTACGAGGTAATCACTCGGACTGGACTCGCCAGCTGCCGCCACATAAGAAATGGGGTAGGGAAACCCTACCCCGTCACCGCCTTGAACCGGTCCTAATCTGGCGGATTTTTTTGGGCGGAGGAAAGGCCGGATGGGCCGAGAAACACGGCCCGGCCGGAAGAAAAAAGGGGGGGGGAAGGATTTTCAGAAAAAAAAAGGGGAGATAACCAAAAAGAAAAGGCACTTTTGCAAAAGGGCCCTCGAAATTCTAAAAATTACGAGAAATTTTTCACGAATAAGGAATTTTTGCGAAAAACCCCTCGGAAAAGGGGGGAGAATTTGCCGAATATTCATTTTCCAGCAGAAAAGGGCCTCGGGAATTCAATTTTTGAATCAATTTTTGCATTTGAAGCATGTTTAACTTTGTTGTAGTTATTTCTATGCAATTTATTTATTGTATTTACTATTTTGATTATCTGAGATTGTTTATATTACTTTTAATCACTGAAAATAGCAGTAAATCACGAAAAATGCATAAAAAATATACGGGGACATTATGAGAATTTTTGCAACCACTTTATGCAAGTTACCAACAGTAATCTTAAGCACTTTTTGCATGAATATGCAGATGGCTGGCATTACGAACCGGGAGTTTGAAGAGCTGGCCTAACATGGCCAGAATTACTTGACTTGGGCATCAGATGTCGAGATCGTACTTGGGGCCAAGAAGCTCCGTGCTGCTATCAGACTTGGCACCTCGAAGGATGTCACTCCAAATGCTGAGAAAAATGATCAGACACTTCATTTCCTCAGACATCATCTCTGTCTAACGCTTAAGAACGAGTATATGGCGGAGAAGAGCGCACTAGCTTTATGGACCACACTGAAGAAGCGGTTCGAGAAGCTGAAGTACGCCATTCTTCCTTGTGCGGAGCAAGAATGGAATTGACTACGTTTTGCTGACTACAAGACTGTAGGGGAGTACAACTCTGCTTTGCACAGAATTTGTACCAGTCTTCAGCTCTGTGGTAAGACAATCACGGATGAGGAGAAGGTTGAGAAAACCCTCTCTACCTTTCACCCGAATGTGGTGCAATCCGCACACAACTACCGTCGAGATGGCTGCAAGGAGTATGCCGAACTGATTGATATCATGCAAGTTGCGGAAGCTCAAGATGAGGTTCTAAGAAAGAACTACATCTCACAGCCACCCAGTAGCGAAGTTGGCCATGAAGTCCATGCTAGCAGCTACAAGGTGAAGAAGCCTCACTCAAAGGAAGAGGCAAGAAGGATAAGGTCATTGGTCACAAGTCCAAGCAGAATGCTTAAGCCAAGAAGGGCGAACAAAAGAAGCACGATGAGAAGCCCTATGGCGAGCAGGACCAAAATTGCTACAAATGTGGCACATGGGGATATTGGTCATGTGTTTGTCGTGAGCCGCAACACGTGATTGATGCTTTCAAGGCTAAGAAGAAGGGCAAAGGACAGCATGAGGCACAACTCACTATTGCAGGCATAGAGAATCTATAGTCATTAGTTGCACCCATGGATGTGGACAACCCAACAGCAGCCCGTCACACCTTCTTTGGACATCGCAGTGGCAGCAGTTGTAGTTGCCGAAGAAGAGAATATGGACTTGGAGCAGATTCAGGCAAAAATTTCTTCATACTTCGCTGATTCGATCAAGTGCACGCATGTAACACCCTGGTTTTCTGAGCCTTTTTTGAAGTTTTTCAAAATAAAAGGAACCATTTGCTTTTGTCGAAGTCCTAAAGCTTAACTTGAGATTTTTGAATGATTTAAATGACCAAGTCAAACTTCAACTAATTTAGTTTTGGTTTGGTTTGGAGTCGCTGGAGTTCTCTAGTGTTCAAGACCTCCTTTCCCTGGTTGTTCGGTTGTAACGACCCAACTCTAGGGTACCCGAGAAGTCCTCCAAGAACCTTCTGGAAAATCCATCAGGACCTCCCAGGAGGTCCACAAAGGACCTCTCGGACAGTCCACCAAGACCTCTCAGGAGGTCTAGCAGGACCTCCTGGAAGTCCAGGAGAACATGATCCGAGAGGGTCTTGGAGCCAGTGAGCACCCGAGGACCTGCCACTGCCCAACCAGGGAAAAACGAGGAGGTCTGGGGGCACCCCAAGACCACCCGCGACCCTCCAGAGGAGGTCGTGGAGGTCTGAGACCACCCCAGAACCTCACGCGTTCATTCCATCGTGTGGACATGGAGGTCCAAGTTTGCTCTAAGGTTCCCTGTGAAACCCGAGCTAGTCCCAAGGATCATGGCTAGCTCTTCACAGTAATAATACAATGGTGGTAACATCCAGAACGCATCTTTATTAAAGCCAAATATCTACAGAGTTTGTTTACAAGGTGGCCTTGGGCCAAGCACATATATACAAAAGAACAAAAGAGCAAAAGAGTCCATCAGCACGCCACAGGCAACTGACTGGAAGGCACAACCTATTTGCTTGGGTCTTCTTCACTGCCAAGGTCCTCTCTTGGTAAAAATTGTAATGAGCAAGAGTGAGCACACAACCGTGCTCGCAAGTTACACCCGTGGGTTAGCAAAATGACATGCATATATGGATAATCAAAGGATGGCATAATATGGTTAATTTGCACAAAGCCAATTTTCTTCCAAATATCATTACTAAGTTCCAAAGCAGGTCTTTATAACTCAAATTCATTTTAGCAAAGCAATTTTTCAGTTGGATAACATTCATCAACAAGTTGGTGAAGGATACCCTCCTGACACCAGGCTCCCTGCCTAAACCCATGGGATAGGAATCCCAAAACAGATTTGAAAACATTTCTGGAAATCCCAAAATCAACATCTAACTCTGAGTAGCCTTTGCCAGCACGTCCATGACCGTGGACACGGCTATTCGAATAGATTTAACTCTGCAGAGGTTGTACACTTTACCCACATGACATGATTTCTCTAGTTTATCTGGTATCCGTCAATGCCACCTCTCACTACCGAAGGTAAGAGGTCTAGAGCTCATGACAAGGCCTTTACAATGCATTGCCCCACCACAGCCTTTCCTTGCTAAGGTTTCACTTTCCTGTGGATCGCAATCCGGCGGAAAGCCCCCTCTTGCACCAGTGGGAATAGTAGGTCATAAAAGACCATTAGCCCTACAAGACCTCCCACATCTCCAATGGAGCAGCATATGGTGGAGCTTTGCAAATTACTCAGCCAGGTCCCACGCCCCATTCTGGAGACATGTGGTTGCACGATTGTGGCATAGCCCATTATAGGCATGGCATTGGTCGCTCAAAGACCGGTCCTCACATGACTAGGGCGACTTTCACAAACCCTTGGACCTCCACCTTAGCCAGGATAGAGTCCGTGCACAAACATTGCACCAACCAAGCAAACCATTTCGCCCCAGTCCAATTCCAATTTCATTTTTTTGCTTCCCCAAAGAACACTTTCATAATCCCATGACAACCCAATGTCATGGTCAAAACATTTTAAGCAATATTTGGTCATGTTGGTAAAGATTTCCCCAAATCAATACTTTTGGTCTAAGCTTGACTAAGCACAAGTTTTTCAAATGGTTTTGGCTCACACTATTGCATGACCCAAATTTGATCTAAAGGTGACAACAAGTTCAGTTCAAAATCAACAGTGGCCATACAAAGGAAGTAGGCATAACTATGAATTTAAAACAGGTATTGAATTAACTTGGTAGAAATAGGCATGCATAATACTTTGAAACCGAACATAAATAAATTGAATTATTGGGTGCAATATGATCAAGAGTGTAACTTGCCTTGCTCACTATCCTGAGAATCCTCCTCTTCAGAATCCTCAGACTCCCTGGAGTCTTCGCAATCTACACGTGTAAGAGAGCAAATTCAAAGAAGACTCAAATAAAGATCCAACTGAGATCAACAAGAAAACCAAATGAACCCCAGAGGGAGTCCAAAAACTCAACCAATAGGAGAGGTCTATATTTTAGAATAGGTTCTTATGGAAGAGGTCTAAGCTTACCAGGAGGAGGTGGTCTTTAGCAAAAGACCCCAAAGGAGTGATTTAAACAATAGAACAGAGAGGTCCTGAGAAATGGTTCTTGCGTAAAGTCCAGAGAGGAGGTCTTCACATAACGGCCATAGAAATCCAAAAGAAGTCCACGGGGAGGTCCCGAGATGGACATGACCATTTCAACAAGCGATGCACGAACAAGAGTGGAGTAGATCACCAAGGGACTTACCAGGACAAAAAGAAACAATGGATGGAGGGAGGTCGTGAGCGACAAGGTCTTCCACAGGAGCCACCGAGCGAGAGCCAAGATAACAGAGTGTGGAGAAAGGTCTTTGTGGTAGAATTTCTTGGTCTAATTGTAGTCAAGGTGGTGAAGAAACTAGAAATATCGTATCAAGGATAAGTATAGAAATGGGTCAAAGGTAGGTGAGTGGCAGAGCAGGTGTCACTACCACCCTGGTTAAAAGGTACGAGAAAGGGCAACGTATGTTGCTATGGGAAGGAACAAAGAAGGATGTCAGGGTACGGCTAAGTGACCCGATTCAAAGTAAACACCACGTATGTGGATGCATTTAATGTGACAAGACATGCATTAAATGCCCAAGATATTAACGTGGCGGAGGAAATGAGAATGACTAAATCTGGCAAGTGGGGCCAGTCAACTTAGAAACAGTCGGGTCAAGAGGGGAGGTCTTGCCCCGCAGAGGAGGTCTTTGAGGAGGTCCGAGGGGCTTAGGAGGTCCTAGGCCCAAAGGACAGGGAGGTCTAAGTGTTGAGGAGGTCCAGACATACAGATGAGGTCTGGACATGCGGAGGTCTCGACGGTCAGGATCAGCAAAAGGAGGTCCTGACGGTTGGGATCTCATCAAGGGAGGTCGGGTGAGGAGGTCCAGAGCCAAATGTAAAAGGCCACGGAGAGGTCTTGGACAAGAGGTCCAAAGAATTACAACAAGGTCCTGCGGTTGAGATTAAAGGCAAATTGAGGTCCGAGCGGTTGGATCTCCAAGAGGGAGGTCCAACAGCCAAGATCAAACGTGCAGGGGAGGTCTGGGCCTTTGGATCCAAAATGAGGAGAGGTCCAAACCGTTAGATTCAGAACAAGGAGAGGTCCAGGCGTAGGGGTTCCCAGAAAAAGAGGAACTCCACGGGGAGATTCACAAAAGGTGGTTCAACAGAAGTTCGTGAGTCAAGGCAACTCAAAAGTGACTCCCAACCGCACAGGTGAGAGCAAGGCCTTGGCGGTTAGGATTGAACCCTACAGAGGTCCTTTCGGCCAAGAGGAAATGTCAAGGAGGTTCAAATGCATATAAGAAGTCCACTGGAATACAAGGAGGTCCCGACCAAATAGAGGTCTGGGCATAAAAGAGTGCCCAGGCATCAAGGGGTCTAGACTTAAGAGAAGTCTGAACAGAAAAGAGGTCTGATCCAAAGAGATTCGAACCAACAAAGAGGTCCAAGTGACCAAACTCAAAGGAAAAAGGCCTGGACATAAGGGTTTGTCCAGGTGAGAAAAGGTCCAAGCCTCAAGGGAGGTCAATCCTCAAGAGCCGTTGGGGGAGGTCTAGGCCACAGAGAAGGCCTAAACCTACACAACCCAAAAGAGATAGGTTAAAGGAGGATTGCCGAGCTTACCAGCAAGGGAGTATAAACAACTCAAACCCTTCCAACAGAACCAAACTTTGAACTCTCGTTAAAATAAAATAGTTTCAATTTATTTTACACATTTAAAAAGGATTTAGAAAATCAGAATGTTACATCGGTGTCCTCCTCGGCTCAGCAAACCTCCCTTGCGGCCAGGACCTCCCCCAAGACCTCCTCGCCAGGACCACCTCCAAGACCTCCTCGCCAGAACCTCCCCCAAGACCTCCTCCAAGACCTCCTCGCCAGGACCTCCTCCAAGACCTCCTCGCTAGGACCTCCCTTGATTTCATTTGGACAGTCTAGGACCTCCCTTGATTCATCTGGACCGTCAAGACCTCTCTTGACCAGGTCCCTTGAACCTCTCTCGAGCTTGGACCTCTCTTGACCAGGTCCTTTGAACCTCTCTTGAGCCTCTGGACCTCTCCAGACCAAGTTCCTTGAATCTCCCTCAACCAGACCAAGTTCTTTGAACCTCTCCACACCCAAATTTCCATAACCTCTCTCGGCCAAAGCTTTTGCACCTCTCTCGACCAGTCTCCAAACCTCTCTCGGCCAAGTTCTTGGACCTCCTTCGACCAGCTCCTTGGACCTCCTCCTGCCCATCAAGTCTTTCTATTAGTTCTGGTTTGGTGTTTCTTTGAAGTTCTCTTGGTTTTTACTTGATCTTTATTTGATTTGCTCCATTCTCACGTGTAGATTTTGAGGACTCCGAGGACCCTGAGCACTTTTAAGAGGAAGACCCTGACCTATGTTAGTCCCACCTGGTGCTAGAGGGGGCCCCTGAACCCGACGGGTTTCTATCCAAAAGGGGGACGAAACCTTAGCGAGGCTGGACTGCGGTGGAATGGCGCATTGTAAAGGCCTTGTCAGGTGCTCTAGATCGCTTACCTTCGGTAGTGAGCGGTGATGCTGACGGGTGCCAAAACACTAGAGAAAATGTGTCTTGTGGGTAAAGCTGTACGCCTCTGCAGAGTGTAAAACTATTCGAATAGCTGTGTCCACGGTCATGGACATGCTAGCAAAGCTGTTCCAAGTTAGATCTTTGGGTTTGTTTTCAAAAGGATTCGCTAAATGGTTTTGGATCTCTATCCAAATGGGTTTGGGCTGGTAGCCTTATGACAGGAGGGTGTCCTTCACCACTTGTTGATGAGTGTTATCCAACTGTAAAACTATGATTTAGAAAATGAATTTTAGTTATGGTATAACTACCTTGAACTTAGTATATGTATTTGGAAAGAAACTTGGCTTTATGCAAATCAACCATACAAGCCCTTTCTTGAAATATCCATGTATGCATGTCATTCTGTTATTTGACGGGTGTAACTTGCAAGCACGGTTGTTGTGCTCATTCTTACTTGATTTGATAACTGAGCAGGAGAGGACTTTGAAGAAGATGAGGACCAGGTCGACTAGGATACGCCCTCCAGCCGATTTCCTGTGGTGCATCGGGTGGTCTCGCCGTTTTGCTTCCGCTGTGAATTTATTATGTTTTGCTGGCTCAAAGCCCTTCTTGTAAACAACTCTGTTGATATTAATAAAGTTTGTATTGATGGATGTTACCACTTTTCCTTGAGACTAGCTCGGTTATGCACAGTGGATTTGGGGTTAAACACCCTGGGTCCTCACAAAGTGGTATTATAGCCATCTTGACTGTAGGTCATAGCCCAGTAGAATGGCCGTTAGTTGAAGAATTCAAAACTTATTTTATACAAAAAAATATATATAAACTGTTCTCTTCTCATCTAGGTCATCTCTCTATCCTTATCTCTTTCTTGATATTCTTCCTTACCTCATTCTCCCTTACCTTCTGCTCTCCTCACCGTTTTACGATGTCAAATGGATCCTCTTTCCCTTTAAAATTTCTATAGGTAGTTTCGCGCTTATTAACTCTGGTGGTCACGACCTCCCTTGTTGCAACCCCGAGGGCAGTAAGTCTCGAGTAGAACGTGTTTGAGCTTTTGTGTTGGTGTTTCGTTTTGTTGCTTTGTTCGCTCCTTCCCCCTTAGTTTCTCCTCTTCTTACCTAAGGCTGTGGTGTTCTAGCAGATGGTGACGACTCGCAATGGCAGTGGCATCTCAAGCAATCAGAACCAAGGAAATGAGCCAGAGACTCCAGTTCCTCCACCACCTTCTCTAGCTGGAATCCCCGATTGGAACCAGATGATGGCCAACCAAGCTCAGCTGATCAACTTGCTTGCTCAGTCGATCAGCAACACTCAGAACCTGCAAGCAGCAGCAGCAGCCCAACCTCCAGTCGTTGCTCCACCTCCTCCAAGGGCCAACATAGCCGAGTTCATGAGGTTGCGCCCTCCTACCTTCTCCAGCAGCACCGAGCCGATGGAGGTTGATGATTGGCTCAGGGCAGTGGGCAGGAAGCTGGACATGATCCAGTGCTCAGATCGTGAGAGAGTCCTATTTGCCTCTCACTAATTGAATGGGCCAGCATCCGAATGGTGGAACAACTTCACCCAGTCCCATGCCGATGCTCAGACCATCTCGTGGGACGAGTTCGTGCAAGCATTCCAATATGCACACATCCCACCAGGCATGATGTCATTAAGGAAGAAATAATTCCGCTCCTTGCATCAAGGTAGCCGCACCGTCAACGAATATTTTCACAAGTTCAACCAGTTGGCACGTTATGCACCAGAGGACGTGGCATCAGATGAAGCCAAGCAAGAGCGCTTCCTGGAAGGGCTCAATGATGAGATCGTCATCCTCCTCATTGCCTAGGAACACTCAGACTTCCAATAGCTTGTGAGCAAAGCCATTCGTCAAGAAGGCAAGCACTTGGAGATGGAGAACCGCAGAAAGAGGAAGGAAAGTCAGCAGATCAACTCTGGGAGTTTTTCCAAGCCTCAGACCTTTCAGCGCAAGACCCCCCAGACCTCCTCGTCCAGAACTCCTGGGCCAGCTCCATGCCCAGCTAGCTCAAGTTTTCGCTGCACCCCTCCTGGAAGCCAGTTCCAGAAGAAGACACCTTCTACCTCAGCCACAGGTGTCACTTGTTTCTTTTGCAATGAATTGGGGCACTATGCCAATAAGTGTCCGAAGAAGCAGCAACCGGCAACCCCAACCTGACCAGTTCCGGCAGCTCCAGCACCTGTCAGCACCTCTAGCGTGAAGCCTGCAGGGCAATACACCAAGGGACGTGTGAACCACGTCACAGCTGAGGAGGCTCAGGCCGCACCAGATGTGGTCCTTGGTACGTTTCTTGTCAATTCAGTATCAGCCTCAGTTCTTTTTGATTCATGAGCTTCGCATTCTTTTGTTTCATCTAAGTTTGTGGGTAAATATGGGTTATTTATATCTCTTTTAGTTAACCCTATGTTAATCCACTCTTCGGGCTCGGAGATGAGGACTAGTTCCCTTTGCTCAAACCTTATCTTGGAAATCTTAGGCGTACCCTTCTCTGCAGACTTGATAGTCTTGCACTCCCAAGGTTTGGATATGATCCTCAGAATGGACTGGCTAGCCAAGAATCAAGGTCGGATAGACTGTGCCAGTAGGTCTATCACTCTCACCAATGAGCAAGGAGTCCAAGTGAAATTTAGACCCGAGACTTCTGCTCAAGAGAGCTCTATCCTGACTAGTCTGGGGGAAGTAAAGTTAGAAGACCTCCCAGTGGTCAAAGAATACCCGAATGTGTTCCCAGAGGACTTACCCGGTATGCCACCCGATAGGGACATCTTGTTCCGCATCGACCTAGTCCCAGGGACCGCTCCCATTTCAAAGAGACCCTATAGAATGCTAGCCAATGAATTAGCCGAATTGAAGAGGCAGATTGAAGATCTTCAAGCCAAGGGTTTTATTCAACCAAGTTCATCACCATGGGGAGCACCTGTTCTGTTTGTCAAGAAGAAGGATACAAGTTTGAGGATGTGTGTGGACTACAAGTCACTTAATGAAGTCACCATCAAGAACAAGTATCCTTTGCCCAGGATCAATGACCTCTTTGACCAGTTGAAGGGAGCAAGTATTTTCTCCAAAATTGACTTAAGGTCTGGTTACCATCAACTGAAAATCGGACCAGAAGACATCCCCGAGACTGCTTTCACCACAAGATATGGGTTGTATGAGTTCACTATGATGTCATTTGGGTTGACAAATGCACCAGCCTATTTCATGAACATGATGAACAAGGTGTTCATGGACTTCTTAGATAAGTTTGTGGTCGTGTTCATCGATGACATTCTCATCTACTCAAGGGATGAAAAGGAGCATGAAGACCACCTCAGAGTAGTGTTGGAAAGACTTAGAGAGCAGCAGCTCTATGCCAAGTTGAGTAAAAGTGAATTTTGGCTAAGCCAAGTAGCCTTTCTTGGTCATATTGTGTCGGCAAGTGGAGTTGCAGTGGACCCATCGAAGGTTGAAGCCGTGTTACAGTGGAGGCAACCCAAGTTGGTCACCGAAGTCAGAAGCTTCCTTGGTCTAGCGGGTTACTACCGAAGGTTCATCAAGGACTTCTCCAAAATCGCAAGACCTCTGACTCAGCTCTTAAAGAAGGAAAAGTAGTGGCATATGCTTCCCGCCAGTTGAAGCCTCATGAAGAGAACTACCCGACGCGTGATTTGGAGCTAGCAGCTATGGTGCATGCCTTGAAAATTTGGCGGCATTACCTCATCGGTAATCGCTGAGAGATCTTCACGGACCACAAGAGCTTGAAGTCCGAGCTCAATCTTAGGCAAAGGAGATGGCTAGAGTTGATAAAGGATTATGATCTTGGAATTCACTACCACCCAGGCAAGGCAAATGTGGTGGCAGATGCTCTAAGCCGAAAGGGTTATTACAACACTGTGATGGTTCGAGCAAGTCAGCCAAGGTTGTATGAGGAGTTGAGACGTCAGAACTTGGAGATTGTCGACCAAGGTTGTGTGAACACTCTGGAAGTTGTGCCAACTGTCCAGAATCAGATTCGAGAGAAGCAAAATGAAGATGAATACATCAGAGAGATCAAGAAAAACATGAGAAGAGGCAAAGCCCTAGGCTTTTCGGAACATGAGTAAGGAACAGTATGGTTCGGCAACCGCCTCTGTGTGCCGGATCATCAAGAGTTAAAGTAGTTGCTTCTAAAGGAAGCCCATGAATCCTCTTACTCCATCCACCCAGACAGTACCAAGATATACCAAGATCTCAAGGAGAAGTATTGGTGGGTCAGTATGAAGCATGAGATTGTCGAGTACGTCGCCCACTGTGATGTATGCCAAAGAGTCAAGGCAGAGCACCAAAGACCAGCTGGTCTGTTGCAACCCTTACCAATTCCTGAGTGGAAGTGGGAGCAAGTGGGCATAGATTTTATCACTGGTTTTCCCAGGACCCAATTAGGCTATGACTCCATCTGGGTAGTGATCGATCGTTTGACAAAGGTGGCACACTTCATTCCAGTCAATACCACTAATCAAAGTAGTAAGCTAGCAGAGTTGTACATGGCCAGGATTGTCTGTCTGCATGGAGTGCCCAAGAGGATAGTGTCTGACAAAGGCTCTCAGTTCACCTCAAGATTTTGGAAGAGCTTGCATGAAGCCTTGGGGACAAAACTCAACTTCAGTATAGCATACCATCCTCAAACATATGGGCATACAGAAAGAGTGAACCAAATTCTTGAAGACATACTCTGAGCCTGTGCTCTAGACTTTGGGAAGAGCTGGGACCAGAACCTCCCATATGCCGAGTTCTCTTACAACAACAGCTACCAAGCCAGCTTGCAAATGTCTCCCTTTGAAGTTTTGTACAGCAGACCTTGTAGAACACCTCTCCTTTGGGACCAAGTTGGCGAGCACCAGTTCTTTGGACCTGACCTGATCAAGGATGCCGAGAGCAAGGTGAGGCTGATCAGGGAGCGTCTGAGAGTAGCTCAATCTCGACAAAAGAGCTATGCCGACAATCGTCGCAGAGAGTTGTCCTTTGAGATTGGAGACTTTGTCTATCTGAGAGTCACTCCACTCAAAGGAGTAAGACGATTCCATATCAGAGGAAAGCTCGCCCCAAGATTCGTTGGACCATACAAGGTTATGGATAGGAAAGGTGAAGTTGCTTATCAGCTAGAGCTCCCGACCTCCTTGTCTGCAGCGCACGACGTCTTTCACGTGTCGCAGCTCAAGAAGTGTCTTCGAGTTCCAACAGAGCAGATGCCGCTTGAGAGCATCGACCTTCAAGAGGACCTCACCTATGTGGAGCAGCCGATTAAGATCCTTGAAGTTGCAGAGCGCGTTACCAGAAGCAGGGTCCTTCGTACGTGCAAAGTCCAGTGGAGTAATCACTCCGAAGAAGAGGCTACCTCGGAGCGAGAAGAAGACCTGAAGGTCGAGTATCCTCACCTCTTTGCTAACCTAGTCTGAATCTCGGGGTTGAGATTTCCTTAAGGGGGGTAGGTTTGTAACACCCTGGTTTTCTAAGCCTTTTTGAAGTTTTTCAAAATAAAAAAACCCATTTGCTTTTGTCGAAGTCCTAAAGATTAACTTGAGATTTTGGAATGGTTTAAATGACTAAGTCAAACTTCAACTAATTCAGTTTTGGTTTGGTTTGGAGTTGCTGGAGTTCTCTGGTGTTCAAGACCTCCTTTCCCTGGTTGTTCGGTGTCCTCCTCGGCTCAGCAGACCTCCCTTGCGGTCAGGACCTCCCTCAAGACCTCCTCGCCAGGACATCCCTCAAGACCTCCTCGCTAGGACCTCCTCGCCAGGACCTCCTCCAAGACCTCCTCGCCAAGACCTCCCTTGAGTTCATCTGGACAGTCCAGGACCTCCCTTGATTCATCTGGACCGTCAGGACCTCTCTTGACCAGGTCCCTTGAACATCTCTCGAGCTTGGACCTCTCCTGACCAGGTCCTTTGAACCTCTCTCGGGCTTGGACCTCTCTTGACCAGGTCCTTTGAACCTCTCTTGACCCTCTGGACCTCTCCAGACCAAGTTCCTTGAATCTACCTCGACCAGACCAAGTTTCTTGAACCTCTCCCCACCCAAATTTCTTGAACCTCTCTCGGCCAAAGCTTTTGCACCTCTCTCGGCCAGTCTCCAAACCTCTCTCAGCCAATTTCTTGGACCTCCTTCGATGAGCTCCTTGGACCTCCTCCTGCCCATCAAGTCTTTCTGTTTGTTTTGGTTTGGTGTTTCTTTGAAGTTCTCTTGGTTTTTACTTGATCTTTATTTGATTTGCTCCATTCTCACATGTAGATTTTGAAGACTCCGAGGACCCTGAGTACTTTGAAGAGGAAGACCCTCGGGCTCTCGAGCAAGGCAAGTTGCACCCTTGATCATGTTGCACCCAGTATCTCAAATTACTTAAGTTCTGTTTCAAGTATTACTGCATGCTTATTTCAATTCAAGTAATTTAATACCAGTTTTAACCTTCTAGATATTCCTAAATACTTTGTACATCCACACTTGGTTATTGAACTGACCACCTCCTTTTGTCACCTTAGTAAAGAGCTAGTTGGTACAGTAGTATGAGCTAGCACAGATTGTAAAACTTTATGCTTAGCCATGCTTAGATCAAGAAAATTGGTTTGGGGAACTTTACTGCCAAAGACCATGCTGTCTAAATATTTTAGCCATGACATTAGATTGTCATGAGTGTTTTTAAATGTTTTTGAAAAGCAAAGCAAATGGAAAATTGGTTTGGACATGGGCGAATTGGTAGTCTGGTGGGTGCATGTTCATGCACGGGATCGATCCATTTCTATGGTCGAGGCCTAGGGTTTTGCTGGAAGTCGTCCAGATCAGTTAAGGACCGGTCTTCGAGTGTATTTTGCTATGCCTTACCGTGCAACCACATGTCCTGAGTGGGCAGGACCTGGCTGACTAATTTGCAAAGTTCCAACGCAGTCGATCCTGTTGTTGCGGTGGGTAGTCGTGTTATGACCTATGTTAGTCCCACCTGGCGCAAAAGGGGGCCCTTGAACCCGACGGGTTTCTATCCAAAGGGGGGGCGAAACCTTAGCGAGGCTGGACTGTGGTGGAATGGCGCATTGTAAAGGCCTTGTCACGTGCTCTAGATCGCTTACCTTCGGTAGCGAGCGGTGATGCCGACGGGTGCCAAAAAACTAGAGAAAACGTGTCTTGTGGGTAAAGCTGTACGCCTCTGCAGAGTGTAGAACTATTCGAATAGCCATGTCCACGGTCATGGACATGCTAGCAAAGCTGCTCCAAGTTAGATCTTTGGTTTTTTTTTCCAAAAGGATTCGCTAAATCGTTTTGGATCTCTATCCAAATGGGTTTGGGCTGGTAGCCTTATGACAGGAGGGTATCCTTCACCACTTGTTGGTGAGTGTTATCCAATTGTTAAATTGTGATTTAGAATATGAATTTTAGTTATGGTATAACTGCCTTGAACTTAGTACATGTATTTGGAAAGAAACTTGGCTTTATGCAAATCAACCATATAAGCATTTCCTTGAAATATCCATGTATGCATGTCATTCCATTATTTGACGGGTGTAACTTGCGAGCACGGTTGTTATGCTCATTCTTGCTTGATTTGATAATTGAGCAGGAGAGGACTTTGGAGAAGATGAGGACCAGGTCAACTAGGCTACGCCCTCCAGCCGATTGCCTGTGGTGCATCAGGTGGTCTCGCCGTTTTGCTTCCGCTGTGAATTTATGTTTTGCTGGCTCAAAGCCCTTCTTGTAAACAACTCTGTTGATATTAATAAAGTTTGCGTTGATGGATGTTACCACTTTTGCTTGCTGTGCGAGCTAGCCACTGATCCTTGGGACTAGCTCGGTTATGCACAGTGGATTTGGGGTTAAACACTCCGGGTCCTCACAACGCATTGCACTTAGATTTTTTTTATAGTCATTTGCGGTTTATGGTTGTGATAGAACATTGACCTATTGAATAATGGTTGTAAGCTCTAGGAGAGCAAAGAATTACATTCTTATGATGAGCCCTACAAGTCTTTTTCTCGTATTAATAATAGCAAGTTATGTTTTGCTTTGGAATATTTTATTTATGTGTGGATTGCTTCCTACCCCATATTAATAAATACTTTATATATCAGAACGTGTGCGGCGTCCTATGGAGGAAGTGTGCTTAGCAGATAGTGGCACAACGAATACCATATTGAGAGAGAGAAAAACTTCCAGTCGTTTAGCGTAAGGGTCAGCACCGAAAATCTCTCATCTCCGCAGGTTTGGTTGCAAGGTTTATGTACTTATACCACCACCGCAGCGAACTGCAATGAGACATCTCCGAAAGTCTGGGATATACGTTGGTTATAAGATAACATCCATAATCAGGTATCTGGACCCTATAACTGGAGATTTGCATACAGCTAGTTTCGTTGATAGCATATTTGATGAGGATAGTTTCACGTCATTAGGGGGAGGAAATCAACCTCTTGATGAAAAATATCGGGAAATAACATGGCAAGCCACGGGAATCCATGCACATGACCCGCGCACTAGTGACCGGGGATGCCTGGCGAAAAAGGATAAGAAGAACTTGACACAACCGATCACTAAATTTTCCCAGAACCAGAAGGGGAGCCAATTGAGACCTGGCACCAGTATGGAACCTTCAATAAAAGGCATACCAGACTTGAATATTCCCACGGAGGGCGCACACATCCATGCTGATGTCTCGCCCACATCGGAGCTGAAAAACTAAAGGGACTTGCCCCCGCAATTAGAAGCAGCGGCGAGCGAGTATCAGCATTAGAAAAATCTCTCCATGAAGAAATAGCTATAAATTATATGACTACGGGAAAATCTATGAATAGAAAAATAGCCAATGTCGACATTTATTTTGCAAAGAAAATCGACACAATCATCGATCTTAATCTAGAGCCTGCATCGCTCGCTGAATGTAAGAAAATATTAGATTGGGAAGATTTGAAGAAGGCAATATAAGCAGAATTATTATCTCTTAATAAAAGAGAAGTGTTTGGGCCTTTAAGCCGCACACCTCCACATGTGCACCCCGTAGGGCATAAGTGGGTATTTGTTTGAAAGAGAAATGAAAACAATGAAGTTGTAAGACATAAAGCAAGACTCGTTGCACAAGGTTTCACTCAACGACCAGGAGTTGATTACGAAGAAACCTATTCCCCGGTCATAGGCGGAACTACCTTTGGATATTTAATCTCAATGGCAATAAACTTGAATTTAGAAATGAAATTGATGGATGTGGTAATTACATACCTTTATGGGAACTTGGATTCAGACATTTATATGAAGGTACCTGAAGGTATCCCTGTCCCAAACCAAGACGGAGCAAATAGAAATCTGTACAGTGTGCAACTCAGAAAATCACTGTATGGACTAAAGCAATCAGACAGAATGTGGTATAATCACTTAAACGACTTTATCTGCAAGAAAGACTACACGAACAATGAGGATTGCCCCTGTGTATTTATACGAAGACCCCAAGATGGATTTTGTATAATCTCAGTATATGTAGATGATCTGAATATCATCGGGACCCTGGAAGATATTAAGAAAGCAAACTCTTACCTGGAGTCGGAGTTCGAAATGAAAGATTTGGGTAAAACCAAATATTGCCTAGGCTTACAGCTTGAGCATACCCTTGAAGGGATTTTAGTACATTAGTCTATCTACACTTAGAAAGTGTTAGAAAGGTTCGACTTTGAAAAGGCATATCCTTCGAAAGTGCCGATGGTTGGGAGATCCTTGCAGCAAAACAAGGACCCATACAGGCCTAGAGAAGATGGGGAAGAAGTCCTGGGATCAGAATTCCCATACTTGAATGCAGTAGGACCACTCATGTATTTAGCAAACTGTACTAGACCGAATATTGCATTTGTAGTGAACCTACTAGCAAGGTATAGTGCAGAACCTACCAAAAGGCATTGGTAGGGAATAAAGGATATCTTCCGATACCTCCAAGGAAGTAAAGATCTTGGTCTGTTCTACAGAAAGAACCAAGACCTAACTATGATTGGCTATGCAGATGTTGGGTACCTGTCAGACCCGCATACAGCTAAGTCGCAAACAGACTATGTATTCCTATGTGGTGGAACTGCAATTTTATAGAAATCGTCTAAGCAAAGTCTTGTATCAATTTCGATGAACCACCCAGAAATCATAACACTATACGAGGCCTCGCGTGAATGTTCTTGGCTTCAGCGGATGATTCACCACATCCAGCAGCCGTGTGGATTGAATACCGCGCAAACCCCCACTATTATCTATGAAGATAATGCAGCTTGTGTTGCTCAAGTGCAGATGGGTTATGTGAAGAGTCCTCTCACTAAGCATATCAACCCTAAATTCTTCTATGCACATGAATTGCAAAAGATTGACGAAATAAAAGTACTGCATACTAAGTCATGTGAAAATCTAGCAGATTTATTCACTAAGTCACTTCCAGCATCTAGCTTTAAAAAGTGCATACGTGGAATTGGAATGATGAGACTTAAAGAAATGCAGAATTCAGGGGGAGAACCTTCACGAACTCTTTATTAAATCTTGATCACGAATATTGAGTACCCAAAAAATAAATCCTAGAGATTAAATGAAATTGGGTGGATTGTACTCTTTTTCCCTTAACGAGTTTTTCTGAAGTTTCTCAGCTTAACGTTTTTAACGAGGCAATTCGTGCAACGCAGCAGAACGTGTCATGTACTCTTTCTCTAAATTTTTTCCACTGAGTTTTTACGAAGTTTTGATGAGACATAAACATGACGGATGAGTGCCCAAGGGGGTGTTAAGAAACCAGGCCCAGGCTGACAGCCCTGACCTACGTTGGCCTCCTTATCTATCTAGTAGCCTATATAAAGAAGGAGGACCCTAACCATTGTATATAGTTTTACAGAAGAGCAATAAAGAGAAGCCAGAAGTCCTTTTATATCTCTGTGTTCAATCTAATATTCTATTCTTATATTCTTTTATTGTTCTTACGATTCTGAGTTTATCTACGAAATAATCGCTCAGACCAAACTCGTCAGCGACGGTTCCTCAACACTAGCGAGCTCTCCAGCACCTCCTTCCACGCCTCGTGGGCTGCCTATGTCGATAACAAAAACAGGGCGCCTCGTGACAGCTCTCTAATCTATAGATGAAGAAAGGGGGCATTCGGCGGAGCTAAGTGTCGGTGCATGAATATCCAAGCACGCCCAAAAGTTTGAATTTTGATTGATACCATAAAATAATTTAGTCGAGTACTTGGGTGTTATCATTCCCATTTCATAATGTGCAATACGAATTTTCCCTAATTGTAAGCATACATAAAAAAACGATGGTCAAATTAGAGAACAGACAAAGCATTTGCTCTGTTTAGTTTCGAATTTTTTTCATTTGGCCCCATGACGCCATATAAATGCAAAAATAATCTCTTTGTTATCGTTTTTGTGAAACTAGCCCCGGAATCACCGTGGAGCTGACACATGGCTCCTTCCGCGGTCACCAAGAGCGGCAAGTGAGGGCGAGTGGGGCCGAAGCCGCTGGCGCGGAAGGGGCTAGGGAGGCCACCTTTCGCAGTGGCGGAGCGTGGAAGGGCTGTGGACGAGCACGGAAGAGAGCGGCTGCCACATCCCGCAGTCACCGGGCGCGGAAAGCGGCTGGGACACGCGCCCCTTCCGCGGCCGCCGCTCATTACCGCGCCTGGAGGAAATGCCGCGCCAGCCGAATACCTTTCGCGGTTACCGAGTGCGGAAGGAGCGACGTGTCGGCTTTACGGTGATTCCGCGCTCGTTTGGAGGCTAATTTCGCAAAAACGACGACAAAAGGACTATTTTTGCATTTACATAGCGTCACGGGACGAAATAAAAAAAATTCTTTAGTTTCGACTTCACCACTGCCGTATTGTACTGCATGATAAAGTAACCGCAAGAAAACACGAGCACTTCAATACCAAAAATAAGATCGTGCATGCTTACACTATGGTAGAAGAATATGAACCGGTTACAAGATATCCAAAATTCCAGATGGTAATTGATCATACCCACAAGTCAAGCAATCTCAATGGAATGAGTACAATATCCTCCGACTAACAGTAAAAAAAAGCGGCATAATATCCTCGCAACGAACAGGGGAAAAACACAGTAATATCCTCTCAATTGACAAGGGAAAAGGCGTAATACCATCCTCCCAACTAAAGGCAAAAAGGATGGCTTGCTGCCAAGTAAGAGCATGGTCACAAAGATATCGAGTCACATTATCCCCTGTCAGATTCCAAGCAGACCGAGTCACAATCTTGTCAGCTCATAGTGCTATAATTACCTACCACTAGGCTTAGCCCTCTGCTTAGCTGCATCCAAGACTACGATCTCCCCTAACCCACATGATTAAGTTGTTCCACGCAGTCTTGATAGCGTGTGGCCTTGTAACGAACCAAGCAAGAGTATCATCAAGTCCGGCCTTGAGTTTGCTTGGTAGCGTAGTAGTGCTAACGCGCAAGTAACAAGAAGGCTAAAATGCGGTCATGCGCTGCAAATAGCAAATATAGCGAGCGTTACATAAGAAAGCGCATAAGCAGAAAGAGTATTGAGTTCAACATGTAGAAACATAAGAAGATAGATTTGAGTTTAGCTACAATGGATAGAAACATAACAACACAAAATATCTCATACGCCTCAAGCAAGGATTCAAAAACCGGTTACAGGAAAAATACCGTAATGGTTACCGGCGGTAACCGGTTTTCTATCGGACGATTTGAACAAATTTAAACTCAAAAATTGAATTTGGCCAGTTTTCGGTGGGTAACTGCTCAGAATTACTATTCATCAGTTCAAATCCAAAAAAAACTCAGTGTCCTCTCGATTTTTTTCTTTGTGTTTTCTTGAATTTCTAACACCAAACAACATATATGAATGGTTACTAGATAAATCAATCAAAAATAGGTCAAAACAACTTATCAATACCGGTAGCTACAATGCTACTGGTACCCACTAGCTAGAGCAACAATTATGCAATTTTATGGTATATGATCGATCCACGTAACATTAAAACAAAACTTAGATCCTAGCTAGTATATATGGTTGTAGGGTACATAACATCGCTCGAGGTTAAATTTTAGTGTTTCACTGGTTTTGCTGAAAGTAGAAAAACTCAATACAATGCTTACGTGCATGTACTAGCGGATCCAGTATGGAGGCAACAAAGTGGACGATACTTACAGCCAATTGTATCATTAATGCTGAGTCCCAATAGCCTCTCGCGGTGTAGCCAGCAGTCATAGGACTGTGTGACAACTCTGATCATTGCACTAGACAATTGAACTCTCTTTACGTCTGCTTCATCGTCATCAAAGTTGCCCTCTTTTTGTACAAAAAGTGGAAGGTGAGAATGCAATTACCCATAAACTCAATAACCAATGTTTCTCCTTGCAGAGAAAAATTCACACACCACGCGGTAGAACACAGAACTAACTAATTGTAGAGACTGAAATATCATGCCACCTATTGATAAACATAGTCCAACCCCCCAATAGCTCTCTGGAGTATAAGCTTGCCTAAAAGCTGGAGAAGCGTTACAAATCCGAAGGATTTGAAGAAGATAAGGCATGAGTATTCTGACACAAAAAAAAAGAAGAAAAAACATAAGCTCAGCTTTAGACGAGGAAAGTACAATGCAAATCAGTTTCCATGATACAAATAAAGAGCTAGTTTATTTAGTAGAAGAGTTTTTTAGGATGCAACTTCTTACCTCTCTTAGTGGTAATATCAATTTTAATCCTAGCCGTTCATTGCACAAGATGCATTGAGAAAAAAATTTGGTTGGCGTGCTTCCCAGATGATTTTGCCACAGGGTGATGGGAGAGATCCAAATTGTTAAGAAAAGTCACACTCCTGTGGGTGTGATATCATTGGAGGCAATTGACATTGGAATGGAACTGGTGTCCCCCTATTTTATTAAAATGAAATGTTTAATATATGCTATGTTTTTAATTAAATTGAACTAAATGACCAACTGACCATAAACTGTTGGTATATCAGCTATGAATTCCAAATAGCATAATGTGATAGTAGCAAGTTTTCTTGATCCCCCTCTCAAAGAAACAAAGCAGCAAGTTTTTTGGTTGATTTTTAAGTTTTTTGGTTGATTTTTTTTCTCGAATATTGAAACAAAACTCGCTTAATAGTGTTTTATTTCTCGCGGTTCAAATTATTGAAACTACAATTCTTAAAAATATTATGAGTTCATAACAACTATCCCATGCTTACTTTATACATCTTCCCACTTTACTATTTTGATGTTTGTGGGTGGGTAAAGAAGCTAAGCTTGGGTGTACCTACACCCATTAATTTAGACACGGTTATGTGGCGTTAGAAATGTAGAAAAAAATCTTTTAAAAAATCATGGATGTAGTATACCATGGTACAATAGTACTCACAAAATTTCAGTACTAAAGTAAGTAGTATAGGTGCATACAAATAAACAAGTTGTACCGAATATATGTGAAATATTTTTTTTGCTGGTACCTTCTCTCTTTTTTTTTGTTTCTCTCAAACATTACATATGGCCATGAAATTTTGAGGGCATCCATATCTTAAGTAGTACAGTATGCAGGATATTTTTTCTGATTTTTTGGTTAAGTAGAAATATACAAACCACTAAAGGGTGTTGGTACACTCATGCTTAGAAAAGTCATGCTCTGGTGGCCGTGATATTATTGGAGGCAATTGACAATAGAATGGAACTAGTGTCCCCTTATTTTATTAAAATGAAATGTTTAATATATGCTGAGCAGGAAGAATATAACGGATTAAAATACACTACTATAAAAGAGGCTATACTGGACACCTCATCACAAACGGTTTCTGGAAACCGTCAGTGTTGTAATTATTACAGACGGTTTTACAAGCGTGACCGTCTATGTTACTAGCCCTGGACGGTTATTAATACGAACCGTCTGTTGTAATTTCAATTATCAAAGACGGTTTTTAATTATAACCGTCTATGAAGTATCACAGACGGTTCTTAACACGAACCGTCTGTGATATTATGGTCATCACAGACGGTTTTTGTTTAAACTGTCTGTGATTCACAGTGCGGAATGGCGGAAATTTTTAACGCGTGTGCGGAAGGCGAAATATTTTGGCGCTATCCTTATATAGGATAGCTACCTCCGCCTTGTCTTCCATCAGTCTCTCCCTCTCCCCTCCCCACGCCGAGCTCTAGTGACCGCCCTTGATTCCCTAGCACGGTTCGGTGAGGAGACGCAGCAAACGACAACGAGGATGGACGCGCAGGACCGATCGAAGCGGCGCCCCATCCCCCTGACGACGCCGACTACCACCGTGAGCTCCTCCGCCTCCGGTTGTGACGTCACAGTTCACTACACAAGGCACTCTTGTCGTAAGAGTGTCTTGTGCAGTGTCACCGTCGTGGCACAACGGTGACGCTGCCGCCGCCTCCCTCCCCTCTCTTCCTTGTTGATATCTGCCATGCCAGTAAGTGATCAATCACTTGTCGTCTCCCCATGCCTTGTTGCTTTTGGTGGCTCTCAGTGGTGACCGTGGTGTTCTTGTGAATGAATAGATCAAGATATGATAACGGATTTTGAGATGAAGCACATGGCCGAACATCGACAGCGATCACCTCAGCATCCCTGACTCCGAGTACCAGGCCATCGTCTGCCTCTTTGTCTCGGACTCGTTTTTCTCCTCAGCCACAAATCCGAACACAAACAGATTTCGGTTTTGCGCACTGTATGGTAAAACAACCATAACTTTTACATACGAACTCGGATTGCGACGTTCTTTAGCTTGTTGAAAAGCTAACAAAAAGTTTAATCTAAAAATCCATAAGTCGATGCCAAATTCTCTTTGCGAGGCCTTGAAAAAGTTTATGGCGTCAAAACGGCCTCCGAAGTTTTAGCACCCGTTTTTGTCGTTCGTTTGTCGTCCAGTTTGAGTTTTTTTTATTCCAGATTGTGTAATCAACCATATACAGATACTCAGGTCAACTGTCTAGCAATTGATTGGTTTTGCTCAAAATTCGAATTTTTTTCAGTAGAAAAAACTATCACAGACGGTTTGTAACAACCCAAGGTCCCTAAGTAGGATTAGTTAAGCATCCAATGAGCATTTGTGAAATTTTGGACTTTTTAAAACTTTTGTTGCAAAGCAAATATGTAAAACCTAGTAATCTGTTACTTCTTTTCTAATTCAAAAGTCCAATTTGAAGTTGGGGAAAAACTAAAAAGGTTTCAAGTGTGGGAATATTTTAGTTGAGTTCTATATATTCTATTTTTCTTAAATTGAATTTTCTGGAATTTTTGGAGATTAATTGGTTTCTTTTCTATTTGCATGTTCAAAATCGATTTTGAATCTAAAATACAAACAAATCTTGTGAACAGTGTCTGAAAATAATTTTCCTAGGTTCTGGAACACTTTATCAACTCACCTTCAAATTTTCACAATTTCTAGATTTTAATTACTATTTTTTTAAGTAACCAGTCAACCTAAGAAAAATGAAAAGTCAAACACCACAAGAGCAGCTTAAAATAATTCTAGAGAAAACTGTAGAAATTTTAAAACCTTAGAAAAATTTATTAATGGACTAACTAGCATCAGGGACCTTCCCTAAAATTTTCATCAATTTTGGAGTTAATCATCTACCTTCAAAAATTCATCTAAACTCTTAGCTTTTCCACAAAATCAAGGCCATCACTATTCCACCGACCGAGCCAAACGATCGAACCAACTGGACTTAGGTCAATCTGGTTTAGCCTAACCAGCTCGCCGGCTGCACCTTTCCCTCTCCCATTGATCTGTGGGGCCCCTTCGTCAGCCCCCCTTTCTTCTTCACGGCACTGCCTCGCCACTGAGCCAGCGCCGCGCGTTCTATGCGGCCACGCGTCCCTGCCCTCCACGCCATGCAGCTCGCCACGCCGCCCCAGTTTCTGCCGGTTGCCGTGGTTTCCCAGCTTATACTCGCCTTTGCCGCCAGTGTGCGTCCCATGCCGCACCGCACTCCGCCGCACCAAGCACACCGCCCACCATCGGCCTCTCCGACCCTTTCGCCTATAAAAAGGAGGATCCTGAGCTCACTTCACCTCTGTTTGCCACCCCTCTCCTCTTGCTTCTTTCTCCCATCGAGCCGAACGCCATTAGAGCAAGGGAGCGCAGCTTTGCTTCGGTCGCCCGAACCGCCACTCGTCATTCCGACCGCTCCGTCGAAGCCTGACGGCGTCCGACCACGTCACGGCATGCCTTTCACCCTGAGGACCAAATCCCCTTCGTCAATTTGGGGCTTGAGCCACCGGAGCACCGCACGCCGCCTTTCTTCCCCGACCACGGCCGCCACTGCCATTTCCACCGCCCCTTCTTCTCTGATGACTCTCGTCTCAATTATTTCCCACGGGAGCACCCTAGGGCCTCCCTCTACTTAATCCTATCACTCACTTGTGCCCTACTCCTTCCCAGGTTGCCGCCGTCGAGAGTTACCCCGCACCACTCCGGGTCGCCGTGGACAGCACGCTCCGGCCACTCTTCGCCTTCGCCGACCACCCCAATATGTTCCAGGTACACCACCGGTCTTCATGCTCTCCCTAACTAGCCCCCAACATCACCTGAGCGCCACCGCGCCGTTTCTTCTCCACGGCCGCGCCGCTTTTGCTCAAGCCCAGCGCATGCAGGCACCAAACCCTAAAGCCACCTCCCCTAGACTACTTGACCTCCGGGCAACCCATTTTTGTAGTCGTGTTCACCTCCCCGCCACTCCCTCATCGGCGACAAGCCTCGACCGTGTCTCCTCTGTCTATCCCTGTAGCTTCAGCTTTGAAACTTTTCTCTGTGTTGTCAATGAACTGACGATCATGTGTAAAAGGTGAAAATGTATTTAAATCTTTTGAATAACTGATGGAATCACTCAACCATATTTGGTAATTGTAAAATTAAATTAGTGGAAAAAGTTAGTTGTCAAAAACTGTAGAGGATGAGGATCAGAGAAGAGAAGAAATGGTAACTAGGCGAACAAGTTGTTTTGTCAGTAACCTCACTTGCTAGATCAATCAAGTGATTTGTTGGCTAATGTTGGGTATGTCAGTTGAGTCACACAATTAAGTTAGCATATTGGAAGTTAGAGTTAACAGGGTGCTAATAGTTTGTCCAACTCCAGTAGTTAAGTTTTTCTTGGTTCTTTTGGTCATTGGTAATTTATCTGACAATAGGACTCATTAGTAAATCACCCAGCTTCTGTTGTCAAACCTTTTGCCTTTCAAAGTAAGTCAAGCAAATGGGCAACAAATCTGATGTTTAAGTCTTGTAGGAAGATTACCTGGTAGCAGGTAGTTCTGATGGTGTTCTGAGCAAAGAAGGTTAGTTAGCAAAGCAGTAAAATCCATTTTATGTTGAGCAGAGAAGATTTTCTGTAGAACTAGAATTGTCAGTAAGTTGATAACATGACCAACTCTAGTAGTTAGAGTTGTTTGAATTCAGTTAGTCTGTTAGCAACTGTCTGTCAGTAGCAACCTAGTCTGAAAATCCTTAAGGATGTGAAATTTCTGAAAAACCAATAGAGAACAACCTTGATGACTGAGTGTGGCTAGAAGGAAGGTTGGAATGTCAGTGAAACCTTTTGCTAGGTCAACTAATTTTCATGTTAACTGTAGTTGTGAAGGTCATTTAGGTCACTCTAGGGAGTTCTCAAATTTGAAGTTGAGTTTAAATGAAGTTCAGTCAGTAGCACTTTAGTTCTGAAAAACTTGCTATTAGATGAATGAACAGTAACCTAACAAATATCAGATTTGGCAAAAGGCTAATAGCATGTATAATTCAAGCAGTTAAGAGTCCTTGATACAATCAGTTAGTTGGGCAATTAGCTATCTGTAGCAACCAAATATGAGAGCCTTTATGGATGTGAATTTTCAGAAAACGAAAGTGAACTATCTAAGTGAAGTTTAAGTTTTGTAGGAAGTATGGCTGGTAGCATTCCTTTTCATAAGTTGTTCTTTTGCTATTAGTTGAACAGAAAGATGTTGAGGTGAACTCAAATGAATTAGCTAATCTGAAAGTTGAATTATGACGGAAGTTGGCTTTTAGCACCTTAGTTCAGTAGGAAGTCCTGTTGAAGGTTATTGAATAGACATGGGGAGCTGAATGCTTTTGGAAAATAGCAGTCAGCAATCTTAATAGCTAATGGAACATTCAAAATTTTTCAAACACTTGTTGATAGCTAAAACCAGTATTTAAGGTTGTTTGAAGGTGCTTAGTGGCCTCTCACCACCAACTGATCAGAAGAGCAAATAGAATTTTTTTGGTTCATTAGCAGTAAAGATCCATACAATCTTAGCCTAGTTAAAATTCAGTAAGCTGCTGTCTTTTTGGTTACACATGGTAGGAATAGCTTTGTTGGGTTAAATAGCTTCTAGAGGTTGATCTAAAAGAGCTCTCCAATCTGACAAACCAGTTTTGACAATCAAAACAAACAGTAAGCTAATGGCTTTTCTAATACAATTAGGAGCCAAAGACTTGTCTAATGCCAATACAATGGATTCTAAAATATAATTACTAGCTTTTCACATGTAACCTAAAAGAGTAAAATCAATTAAGCCAAGATTAGGTTATGGTTAGTCAATCAACATTAGACCTTATGCCATAGCTTCAACTGTTGGTATATCAGCTATGAATTCCAAATAGCATAATGTGATAGTAGCAAGTTTTCTTGATCCCCCTCTCAAAGAAACAAAGTAGCAAGTTTTTTGGTTGATTTTCAAGTTTTTTGGTTGATTTTTTTTCTCGAATATTGAAGCAAAGCTCGCTTAACAGTGTTTTATTTCTCGCGGTTCAAATTATTGAAACTACAATTCTTAAAAATATTATGAGTTCATAACAACTATCCCATGCTTACTTTATACATCTTCCCACTTTACTATTTTGATGTTTGTGGATGGGTAAAGAAGCTAAGCTTGGGTGTACCTACACCCATTAAGTTTAGACACGGTTATGTGGCGTTAGAAATGTAGAAAAAAATCTTTAAAAAAGTCCTAGCTGGCGGTCAGACCGGCCGACAGGCGGCGATCAGACCAGCCATGAGTGGCGATCTAACCGGTTTTGACTTAAGTCGCCAGCCAGCGTGGCGGCGATGTTTGCTTGTTAGGTCAAGTTCATGGGTTTCGTGGCATATGTGTTGCATGATGCATGTTTTGACTAACGTGGGTCAAGTTGTGAAGAACTTGTTCCCGAAATCGATTTCTTTGTCTATTGCTGTGCAGGTTTGTCGGGACCCAAAAATACAATTCTGGACCCTCTGTGTATACTGCACTAGTCCAGGATCACGCTAGTGCACACAGTGACAACATCAGTGAAATATCAATTCCATATACAAAGATAACCAATAAATAGGCAAATAACAATAAACATCAGAGTAAAGACCTCAAGGTCAAAGCTTACAGTTAATGCCTTAGAAGGCAAAAAGCTCAATGAAGTGCAATGAACTAAACAGGATAACTCGGTGAAGCCCATCCATATGCCCACAGGCAATCGGCTGGGGTGCGCGACCTAGTTCTCCACGATCCTTGAAGTAGATCTTGTTGAATGGCGATTCCTTCAGTTCTGCTTGATTCGTCAAAGCAAGCGTGAGTACACACCGTACTCGCAAGTCATACCACAGAGATGCAAAATATACATGCTGGCTTTTTACAAGGGAAAGGCATTCTGTGGTTCTTTTGCAGAAATGCAACTTTTGCAGTTGAATACAAATAATAGATTGAAAAACAAGTAAAACAAATAAACAATAATAATTTAACAGTTTGATTTCACAAAGACACACACAGCCTAACAGATTATTCACATAGCTGGATGATTTAAACCACACAGCTCCCTTCCCACAGCTTTTATGAAAATCTACCCTAGTGTCAAATCCCGAGCATTGTCCATGATCATGACGCGCTATTCAATAGATTAAATTACACTCTGTAGAGTTTGTACACTTTACCCACAAGATGCAATCAACTGGATCAGAGCTGATCACAACAAAGCATTTCGGATACCTTATCTTACTATGCTAGGCCCGTCTCAAAACAGGCATGTGGTCGTACAGGAGGCTCAGTTCAATGGAGCACATGGTGAGGTCCTTAATTGACCAAGGCAAGACTTCCACATCCTAACTAAACCACATAGACACACAGATTATTATTATCCACACAGTCCACCATTTCACACAGTATCCACCCCTTGCCTCAGTCCAAATCCTTTTACCACCCCGGTTGATTTAAGTGCAACATATGCCACAAAGACACATAGTACACACAGTTTTATCACATAGTTCCATAGTCACTTAGTCAAGTTGATAATTGCAACATTACATGAACAGGTGATTCGTGGCGTGGCTAAGCAATCTAATCGTACTAACCAACCCACGTTGATGCTACAATATTACCAACTAATAAATAACCAAGCTAGGGTGACAAAAGATTACGACATATCAATTAGGCAAGGAGGTTATAACAAATTGGATTATTAACTAAACCCAAAAGCATTTAAATAAATACTTAAAGTAAATGCAATAATTTGAATCAAGATACTTTTAGAACACTGGGATTCAATATGATCAAAGGTACAACTTGCCTTGCTAGAGCAATGACGATCTTGAATTAACTTCGATCTTCAACTTCCTTGAACTTCAGCTCCTTCGGACGATTCCGTGACTTCAACGTCTAACGAGAAAGAAAGCGCAAAAACAAACTAAATTCAAAAAGACAACTCAAATAAACTCCAAACTGAAATTGAATGGTACTGAAAGGTAGATAATGAATTGAGATGAATTTAGGAATTCGAATGGGCTCAATCGGAGTTCAGATTCAAAGGATATGAGCTTTCGAAGATCACATGAAATGATGAAATTAATAGAGAAAAGAATATTCGAAGAATATTCTTTCGGATAAAATAAAATAACAAGAATTGGATACTTACAAGTGGGGTCCACCGGTAAGTGAAAGAGGAACAAAGGCATTGATTGACATGCGGGACCAATCGGATAATTGAACAATGAGAAATTAAAAGAATTTCCAAAAAGGATAAAGAGGATGACAGGTGGGACCCACTGAATAAAAGAATTTCTAGAATTACACTAATTCTAGAAAATAAGGTAAAGAGAAAGACAAGTGGGCCATTGGTCCATAGACCAAGTCCACGAGCTAGGGTTAGGTGCAAGATGAAACGGGTTCACGATAGCTTAGGTTTAGAGCTAGGGTTTGACTGGCGTTGACTGAGAAAGGGTTCCGCAAGTCAAAGACTAGGTTCATGATGGACCATATCTACACCGCCCGATTTTAGGATTGGGTTAGGTACATGTGCCACGCAGTGATGATAGTGCATGCCACATATGCACGTACAATCGAGGTGGCGAGGATGGGATAGCGACGTGGCAACCGATTAGAGGTTGACGAGGCCGCGCGAGGTGTCGGGGTGGCAAGAGATGATGGCGGTGTGGCGTCGGGTGACAAGGTGGCAAAGATGCTCGTGTTTTATGCACACGACAAAGGCGTGGAGGCCACGGAGGACGAATAACCATGTGGCCACGAGGTGGCACTAGCACGGCTATGCCGACATGGTGTTGACAAGGAAAGAAAAGAGAGGACCCGCGATGGTGGGGCAACCATGGTGCTCTCGGTCGGTGTCAACGGCGACGAAGCGGCGCAAGATGGCTTCCATGAGACCATGGCGATGGCGGCGGCATCGCTGGCACGGCGAGCTCGGTGGCGGCCGACATCGGCGAAAGCACCGGTTTGAGACGAGGCGCCATCGGTGATGGCGACTTCGAACAACAACGGCGTTTTGCGCGCGCGACGGCAGAACCTACAGCGGCAGCGCCTGGGGCACCGAGGGCGGCGTGAAGGCGAGCAAGCAGCGGATGGCGACGGACCCGCACCGCCGCCGAGGCTCTTTCACGCGGAGACGGAGAAGACGACCGCCGGACGCGAAGAAGATGGCTTAAGGTGGCGGCGCCGATCGCTTCTCCGTATAGCGGCTAGGGCATGCGATGGCGGCCACGAGACGAGGCGGACGTACACGGCGGCGGCGCGCACTTTTATAGCTTGGGGCGGCATGGGGGGCGGACTCCCAAGATGGTCAGGCGGCGGCGTCGTCCGAAGTCGCACACGCGACGCAAGATGCGGCGCCGCTGGTTCGGTCATCGTGGAGCGGCGCAGCGCTTAGGGTTGGCGGCGGGAGCGCTGGCTTCGGTGCGTGAGAAAAGGAAGGAGCGACCCACCGGTTGATGCTCACGCGCGGCAAGGAAAAGAAATGCCGTCCGGAACTGAAAGAAATGACTGGGCCGGCTCGGAGATGATAATTACGCAGAGAGGAAAAACAACATGAACAGTGTACTGCTGATTCTAGTGTACGGGATGGCCGGCGGTCGGAGGCGGCGTAGCGACGGCGAAGGGGCAAAACGGAAAGGAAACGACGAGCCGGACGCAATGGTGTGATCGGATTTTAGAAAAACTCACCGAGGAAGCGAGCAACGCGACGAACGTGGTTGGGCTTTAATGGCCGACGGTGCTCCGGCGATCTTCGGGCGAAGTGGATGGTACCATGACGTAGAGGATGACGACGCGAAGCCAACGCCGCAGACGGTTCGGCCGGCGGACGTCGGATGAAGGCGCAGTTCGTCGGAGAAGACTTTTGGGAGGAGCTCGGTATTTTGCAGATTGCGACGAAATTAGATTGATTCGGAGAAAACCAAATCAGGGGATTGGAAGAGGAGATCAAGACGGACGCGTGAGCGCAAACGGCTCGCGATTATGTGCACCGATGAGAAAGATATGGGATTTTGAAATTTTGAGTTTCAAACGAACGCGCACTGCTCCTGTTCGTTCGGCCGACGACTCGCTCCAGAAAACGATGATGAACAGTAATTCGCGATTTACTGTAGCGCGTTGGACCCGGATGAACAGTACCCGACGGTACTGTAGCAGTGCGCAGGAGAGAGAAAACAGGATTTTTGGAATTAAAGAAAATCCAAAAAATCGAGGAGATCCAAATAAATAGCAAATAAATCCAGAAAAATCCCAGAAAATTCCTTGGAACACAAGGAAGCCAAATAACACAGGTTTTTATTTAATTAATGTTTCGATTAGTCAAATTAAATATTTTTAATTTAGGAAATTTCCAATTAATCTTTATTAATTCAAATAAAATTGGTGAAATTTTCCAGGGACCTAAACTACTCAAAAGATTTTTGAAAAGCCAAATTTTGGGACGTTACAAACCTCCCCCCCTTAAAGGAATCTCGTCCCCGAGATTCAGGCTGGCTATAGAATAGGTTAAAGAACTCAGCCTTCGGGTTCTCTTCGCTTCCAAACCGATTCGACTTTGATAGAACCGCTCTTCGAACACTTATGAGGCAGCGCTTTGCTTCTTCTGAACTTCTCGCTTCAACACAAACTTGACAAACCGGCTCTTGGCAGAAAGGCATCTTGAAACTTGATTGCTTTTGACAGTCGCTTGATCGGTGCTCAAAGACACTTCGAGTTGATGAGATTCTCACCGACCGGCAACTCAAAGTTGACAACTAACTCTTCTTCCGAGCTTCAAAATATGAACAGTGACACATCTCTCACATCTCTATCATACAATCCTTCACACGATCTTTAACAGCATCCAAAGGATAGACATGATCGCGAGGGTGAAAATCAGATAATCTGCATAACTCGCAAAGCTTTTCTGCTGAACTAAGCTACTCACAATCCTTTAGGATTTAAGACACTTGGTCTTCGCTTCTTGATTAATGCAAAATCCACATTCTTTGTGATCTGATCGGCCCTTAGCTGAGTAATGACTTACAATCAACCACTGCGAATTCAGATGGTGACAACTGCGAACTGGCTGAGATCTGGGGTTGTAGGGAAACTTTGCACAGAACACTTACTTGCTCGACCTGGTACCATGAGTTAAGACACGACTCATTTTCAAACTACCCGCTGATTCGTGGTGATACACAAGATCAATTGGAATGAGCATCCAAGGCTTCATAGGCACTCATCATCGACACGAGGTAAACCGATCCTCGATGCCCGACACTAGCTTTTCCGACACTTCGCAAACCGGTCATCTTTGTCGATCGGACACTATACCAATTTCGTGAATACCATCTCGTCAGATACAACCTCTTGTATACCACTCACCGACGGTCTCCAAACTCAGTGATATTAGTAGGAATGAACAGCAGATTTCTTTGACAAAACTGCCTGGTCAAGCCTGATTTTCTAACATCGGTTTGAACTCTAGGGTTCAACCAATATCCTCTTGAAACCGACTCAAGACTCAACTTCGATGATCTCGCTAACTTTCTTTACAATGAGGAGGGTCTTCGCTATCTTGAAATGATCGCCTTCGATCTTCAATCGACATCGCCTTGTTCACAGATGATTCGAGAAAATCAAATTTTACTCAAAACTCAAACAAGCCGACTCGAGGTCCTCAAGATTAACTCATGGATAGATCAAATCTTTGCGCAACTTTGGGCTACCAATTTCCTTACAATCAACACCGACACTTGCTAAGTTGATGGGCTTGATTTGACACCGCCTTTATCTCGAGAAAATCATCTGACCGCTTCTAACATTTCGCAAACTCTTTAACAACTTTTGTCATAGTTCATCTCGATGTAATTCCTTCCGCATTCTCGGAGTGAGTGATCGGTTCTTCCGAGGACACCGGCCGATGTAGTGACCTTCTTTACGACAACCGTATATGCATACATCGGTCGAACCTTGTGACTTTTCCGATGAGACCAAGGTAGAACGATTATCCTTCTTGAAGGTTGAAGCTTGTCGCTTATGGGCATTGCTTGGCATAATGGTCTTGCTTACCACACTCGTGACAACCTCTTGATGATACCGCTTCCTTCTCTTTGAGGTGGGTTGCCAAGGTCAATATTCGCTTTTGTGATTCTTCACCAACAATCCTTGTAATCGACAATGGGTTGCCTTCTTTTGCTAATGCTCGACTATGGCTTGGAAATTTTCTCACCGGTTGTGTTGCGTGTCAATACCGAGTACATGGGGCATCGCTCGGCAATGATCATCATCTTCACATAAGAAGCATGTGATCCCGCCATTGACATTCTCCAATGTAATGGTTTCCTTCACAATCGAACAATTGACATTGTGCTCATCAAGACTATGACATATTTCTCCACAATGAATACATGCACAATCTTCTGACTTATCTGGCTGGCAGCACTTCAAATAACAATGGCTAAGTTTGGTGTAGGATGTCGGGGTATCAGGTTTCTCTTGATCACTCTTGCTTGATGTCGCATGCTGTTGACGAAAAGCAGCGGTGAACTCTGACCAAGCGATGGTCTGCTTCTACCGATGGGCAACGTGAAACTTTTTTTTTCCACCAATCTAATGCAAGTCCTTCCAATTGATGAGCAGCATAGAGAACTTTCTCATTATCGTTGCAGAAAACTTTCTCATTATCGTTGCATTGCGCAACAATTAGCTTTTCCTCTATGGTGTGAATCCAAGATTCTGCATTCTTGAGCTTGTCTGATCCTTTAAAGACAGGTGGCTTGGTCCTCATGAACTTCGCCAACTTGGGCTGAGGGCGTGCCGTTGGGATGGCAACGAGTCGTGCATCACCACAGAGGTTACTACTATCCGGCGGTTGCATCGTCGTTGGCATAAGCTGATTCTGTGGCGAGAACCGCTCGGTCCGATGCATCACTATCGCGCCAAGATAGTTGCCGGTTATCGTCGCCTGCATCGACACCGGCGACGGGCGATGGCTTGCTTGATCATTCTGATTCATCAAATTGACTAAGGCAACGGTGGTCTGATTTTGCTGGGTCATCATGTTATTCCTGTTCTGCATCATTGTGTTCATGAATTGGGTCTGAACTACCAAGAAATGTTCCATGATTGGATCTGCTACTTCCGGTACTAGCAACTGTTCACTGGGATTGACGGAATCTGAGCTGGTACAGGCTGTCTCAAGATTACTGATAAGGTTGGCTCCACTGAGGCTCTTCATCTACTGGCTGACCAGGGCAAATAGATGAGAGGGAAGCACAAGGTAAGGGAAGACAATCTACCAGGGGAAGCAGATTTAACCCAAGGACACTAAGAAACACAAATAGCCGGAAAGCTATTAAGAAGCACAGAACACACAGACAAACTACACACAAGAGAAAGAAGATGAAAAACTAATCGCCTAGTCGATTAAGCTCTAACTTAAGCGGGTGACTTGGCTCAACACACGGAGGAACCAAAGTCGATTTATCCTATATGGTTGGTCCAAGAAAACTCAAACCGTTACGGTCTTCATCAAACGTTGACGGACTTGTGATCCTTGCAAAGAATCTTGGAAAAGGCGGGCGACGTAGGACTTCTTCTTGGTCTTCAATTCTTGCGATGAACTTGTCTTGAGCACTTGGGAAGATGTTGATACATTGTTGTTGGTTGCACGGTCTTCAAAGAGTTGCTCAAGACACTCCTGGGCATCCACCAAGACATTTGGTACAGATAATCGACAACTATAGAAGTTATGAGGAAGCGAGTCCAATTTAATACTCAAAACAAAGGAGTAAGAATATAGATGAGAATGGAATAGATTGGAAGAGTTAGAAGCTAGACAAGATGAGAATAGCACATCATTAAGATTTTTCATTTGTAAAATAGGTTTTGAAGTTTCCTTAAAACGGCCATTCTAACTAAGGTCGCGACCTACATATCGATATGGCTCGATACCACCTCTGTCGGGACCCAAAAATACACTCGACCCTCCGTATATCTTGACTAGTCCAGATCACGCTTAGTGCACACAAAGGACAACATCGGTGAAATATCAATTCCATATACAAAGATAACCAATAAATAGGCAAATAACAATAAACATCGAGTAAAGACCTCAAGGTCAAAGCTTACGCTAATGCCTTAGAAGGCAAAAAGCTCAATGAAGCCGCAATGAACTAAACGGATAACTCGGTGAAGCCCATCCATATGCCCACAGGCAATCGGCTGGGGTGCGCGACCTAGTTCTCCACGATCCTTGAAGTAGATCTTGTTGAATGGCGATTCCTTCAGTTCTGCTTGATTCGTCAAAGCAAGCGTGAGTACACACCGTACTCGCAAGTCATACCACAGAGATGCAAAATATACATGCTGGCTTTTTACAAGGGAAAGGCATTCTGTGGTTCTTTTGCAGAAATGCAACTTTTGCAGTTGAATACAAATAATAGATTGAAAAACAAGTAAAACAAATAGACAATAATAATTTAACAGTTTGATTTCACAAAGACACACACACCCTAACAGATTATTCACATAGTGGATGATTTAAACCACACACTCCCTTCCCACACGCTTTTATGAAAATCTACCCTAGTGTCAAATCCCGAGCATTGTCCATGATCATGACGCGCTATTCAATAGATTAAATTACACTCAGAGAGTTTGTACACTTTACCCACAAGATGCAATCAATCGGATCGAGTGATCACAACAAAGCATTTTGATACCTTATCTTACTATGCTAGGCCCGTCTCAAAACAGCATGTGGTCGACAGAGGCTCGGCCTCAATGGAGCACATGGTGAGGTCCTTAATTGACCAAGGCAAGACTTCCACATCCTAACTAAACCACATAGACACACAGATTATTATTATCCACACAAATCCACCATTTCACACAAGATTCCACCCTTGCCTCACCCAAATCCTTTTACCACCCCTTGCTGATTTAAGTGCAACATATGCCACAAAGACACATAGTACACACAGCTTTTATCACATAGTTCCATAGTCACTTAGTCAAGTTGATAATTGCAACATTACATGAACAGTGATTCGTGGCGTGGCTAAGCAATCTAATCGCACTAACCAACCCACGTTGATGCTACAATATTACCAACTAATAAATAACCAAGCTAGGGTGACAAAAGATTACGACATATCAATTAGGCAAGGAGGTTATAACAAATTGGATTATTAACTAAACCCAAAAGCATTTAAATAAATACTTAAAGTAAATGCAATAATTTGAATCAAGATACTTTTAGAACACCGATTCAATATGATCAAAGGTACAACTTGCCTTGCTAGAGCAATGACGATCTTGAATTAACTTCGATCTTCAACTTCCTTGAACTTCAGCTCCTTCGGACGATTCCGTGACTTCAACGTCTAACGAGAAAGAAAGCGCAAAAACAAACTAAATTCAAAAAGACAACTCAAATAAACTCCAAACTGAAATTGAATGGTACCGAAAGGTAGATAATGAATTGAGATGAATTTAGGAATTGAATGGGCTCAATCGAGTTCGATTCAAAGGATATGAGCTTTGAAGATCACATGAAATGATGAAATATTAGAGAAAAGAATATTCGAAGAATATTCTTTCGGATAAAATAAAATAACAAGAATTGGATACTTACAAGTGGGGTCCACTGGTAAGTGAAAGAGGGAACAAAGGCATTGATTGACATGCGGGACCAACTGGATAATTGAACAGCAGAAATTAAAAGAATTTCCAAAAAGGATAAAGAGGATGACAGGTGGGACCCACTGAATAAAAGAATTTCTAGAATTACACTAATTCTAGAAAATAAGGTAAAGAGAAAGACAAGTGGGCCATTGGTCCATAGACCAAGTCCACGAGCTAGGGTTAGGTGCAAGATGAAACGGGTTCACGATAGCTTAGGTTTAGAGCTAGGGTTTGACCGGCGCTGATCGAGAAAGGGTTCCGCAAGTCAAAGACTAGGTTCATGATGGACCATATCTACACCGCCCGATTTTAGGATTGGGTTAGGTACAGCCACGCAGTGATGATAGTGCATGCCACATATGCACGTACAATCGAGGTGGCGAGGATGGGATAGCGACGTGGCAACCGACAGAGGTTGACGAGGCCGCCGAGGTGTCGGGTGGCAAGAGATGATGGCGGTGTGGCGTCGGGTGACAAGGTGGCAAAGATGCTCGTGTTTTATGCACACGACAAAGGCGTGGAGGCCACGGAGGACAGAATAACCATGTGGCCACGAGGTGGCACTAGCACGGCTATGCCGACATGGTGTTGACAAGGAAAGAAAAGAGAGGACCGCGATGGCGGGGCAACCATGGTGCTTCGGTCGGTGTCAACGGCGATGAAGCGGCGGCAAGCAAGATGGCTTCCATGAGACCATGGCGATGGCGGCATCGCTGGCACGGCAGCGGCTCGGTGGCGGCTCGACATCGGCGAAAGCACCGGTTTGAGACGAGGCGTCATCGGTGATGGCGACGGGAACAACCCGTGACCTTTGCGACGCGACGAAATCCCATACAATGCAATACGGGGCACCGAGGGCGGCGGCGTGTGAAGGCGAGCAAACGCTGGGATGGCGACGACCCGCCGCCGCTCGAGGCTCTTTCACGCGGAGACGGGAGAAGACGACGGTCGGACGCGAAGAAGATGGCTTAAGGTGGCGGCGCCGATCGCTTCTCGTAGCGCGCTAGGGCACGCGGGCGGCGTCACGAGACGAGGCGACGACACTAAGGCGGCGCGGCACTTTTATAGCTTGGGGCGGCATGGGGAGGGCGGACTCCCAAGATGGCTGTGCGGCGGCGTCGTCCGAGTCGGGCACACGCGGACGCAAGATGCGGC
Organism: Phyllostachys edulis; assembly: GCA_036346405.1. NCBI lineage: Eukaryota > Viridiplantae > Streptophyta > Magnoliopsida > Poales > Poaceae > Phyllostachys > Phyllostachys edulis. The sequence goes on along the minus strand of CM070565.1, from coordinate 6,587,374 downwards.
GCTGCCTGGTTCGGTCATGCGTGGAGCGGCGCAGCGCTTAGGGTTGGCGGCGGGGAGCGCTGGCTTCGGGTGCGTGAGAAAAGGAAGGAGCGACCCACCGGTTGATGCTCATGCGCGGCAAGGAAAAGAAATGCCGTCCGGAACTGAAAGAAATAACTGGGCCGGCTCGGAGATGATAATTACGCAGAGAGGAAAAACAACATGAACAGTGTACTGCTGATTCTAGTGTACGGGATGGCCGGCGGCCGGAGGCGGCGTAGCGACGGCGAAGGGGCAAAACGGAAAGGAAACGACGAGCCAGACGCAATGGTGCGATCGGATTTTAGAAAAACTCACCGAGGAAGCGAGCAACGCGACGAACGTGGTTGGGCTTTAATGGCCGACGGTGCTCCGGCGATCTTCGGGCGAAGTGGATGGTACCATGACGTAGAGGATGACGACGCGAAGCCAACGCCGCAGACGGTTCGGCCGGCGGACGTCGGATGAAGGCGCAGTTCGTCGGAGAAGACTTTTGGGAGGAGCTCGGTATTTTGCAGATTGCGACGAAATTAGATTGATTCGGAGAAAACCAAATCAGGGGATTGGAAGAGGAGATCAAGACGGACGCGTGAGCGCAAACGGCTCGCGATTAGGTGCACCGATGAGAAAAATATGGGATTTTGAAATTTTGAGTTTCAAACGAACGCGCACTGCTCCTGTTCGTTCGGCCGACGACTGCTCCAGGAAAACGATGATGAACAGTAATTCGCGATTTACTGTAGCGCGTTGGACCGGATGAACAGTACCCGACGGTACTGTAGCAGTGCGCAGGAGAGAGAAAACAGGATTTTTGGAATTAAAGAAAATCCAAAAAATCGAGGAGATCCAAATAAATAGCAAATAAATCCAGAAAAATCCCAGAAAATTCCTTGGAACACAAGGAAGCCAAATAACACAGATTTTTATTTAATTAATGTTTCGATTAGTCAAATTAAATATTTTTAATTTAGGAAATTTCCAATTAAGCTTTATTAATTCAAATAAAATTGGTGAAATTTTCCAGGGACCTAAACTACTCAAAAGATTTTTGAAAAGCCAAATTTTGGGACGTTACAAGGTTGCATGGAGGTCAATGACGGTCAACGGCAAGAATGATCGGGACTAAGCTTGGAGAGCTGAGGTCTAGAACGATCGGGGATGTCGGGTGAGGTCAATGGAGTCAAGCATGGCGCATAAGGGATAAGGGTGACCGAACGGCAGTTCGGTGCGATTGGTTTGATCAAGCGACGCGGGGTTGGTGCAAGTGCCATGGTGGTTTTGGTGGGAGCCGGACGGGAAAGACTTCCCCACATGATGAGAGCCAATGGATCAACCTACACGTGGCAAAGCATGGAAATGCTTCACGGAGATGAGACTCGGTCTTTGCAAAAATATCGAGAATGGGTATTTTGGTAATTTTACCAAATACCGCCTTGGTGACCTTTTGCCAACCCGCGGCGCTGCGTGGAGAAGCGAACTAGGTCAAGAAGAGATGAAGACGACACTTTAAAATACGTGTGTGTGTGACTCGTTTGTGTGTGGGCTTAACAGGGGCCCATTAGGGTTTACTCTTCTAGAAGGTCTATGCCTCCACTATAAAATAAAGGAGGGAGGTGGCTGCACCCCTTCAACCATTTCATTTGTTTTGAAAACCTAGTTTGCTTAGGAAGTTGATAGTTGGAGGTTAGGGTTTTAGAGAGTTGGATTTGATTTCGTGCTCATGTATTGAGTCTTTGTCCTTCTTGATGGAGTGGTTGTAAACCAATACTATATCAAAATCAATCCAGGGAAAGATTCCTCCAGATGAATCTATTTGCTTTCCTTCTCTCTATTTGGTGATTTTGAGTTTTTCTTTGATCCGCGAGTTTTTGCTTGGTTTCTTGCCTTGATCTAACTTGCTGTGACATGTGGGAACCATCTAGGATCATCTCGATCATCAATCACCCACGAGCAAGTCTTTAGATCATATCTCGATTTTGACTCGGTTTTTGAGCACCCTTCGTTCAAACTGAAAATGATAGGAACTTTGGCATAGATCTACGCGATTCTTGATTGGAATAGGTTCCCAATATCTTAGAGAATGTGTGTCTCAAATCTGGTAAGGTTTGGCCTTACGGATCAAAATTTAGATTGATTTGAGTTTTGGTTTTCGGGCTGATTTCACTGTTCACTAGCCTGGAGGTCAGACCGCTATGTAATTGGAGGTCAGACCGCCCATGGAGAGGTCAGACCGCCCAACTCATTTGAATTCTAGTTTTTGAGATTTTGGTCTATTTGCTTCGGGGATTTGATTGGATTCAATACAAGTCTTCCATTGTGCTTGTATATTGATCTTCATAGCTTTCATAGCTATTGGAATGAAAATCGTATTGAATCCGATTTAGGAGAAAAAGTGAGCGTGCTTCTATTCACCCCCCTCTAGTCGCCTTTTCGGCCCAACAAGTGGTATCAGAGCCCGGTTAGTTCAATCTTAATCTTAACCGGTCACTGAACTTGGCGATGGATAAGTACTCCACCAAGCCACATATCTTCGATGGGCTCGACTATGCATATTGGAAGAACCGCATGCGTGTCTTCCTTTAGAGCGAAACACAAGCTGTTTGGGAGGTGGTTCGAACTCCACTCGTCTTGCCTGAGGTTGCTACGCCAGCTTTAGCAGCCCTCTTGGCAAACAACCATAAGGCAAAGAATCTCCTTGTCGGTGTTTTAGAACCGAACTTACGTAAAGATTGTTTGATTCGGGGGGTCTCCTAGAATGGAATCACGCAGAGAGATTGACACGGGGATTTTTATACTGTGTTCAGCCTTCTCCGGAGAGAATAACAACCCTACTCCTGTGTGTGTATGGTATTGAGTGTATTCAAACAATCAGGAAAAACTAAGACTATTACAGATAGTGCTTGTATTCTGATGGCCCGATTGATCCGCCCTTCCTTTCTCTCGATTGTCACCTTTTATAGTACGTGAAGGAGCCAGTTCCTCCAGTGAAGTGGCGCCATCACATCCTCAGAACGGGCGACGCTGGTAATAATCACCGCCAGATAACCGAAGGGATACGGTAGGCTACGATAGTGACAAATCAAAATTTCTACCACGTAAACCAGAAGCCAAGCAAGAAGATGATCACAGATCGTTACCACTAGACGCCAGCAGAGGCGGAAGAGGTGTCTGAGCGTACCGTCCGACGAAAAGCGCTGCCGATGTATCGGTCGTAGTCGATCGTCCAGCGTCTTCGCTGGTTGATCGCCTCTCCAAAGACCTCGCAGCTTCCTTGCGAAGATCGCGATCGCCCTTAAGCGCAACAACGAGAAGCGCCTCTATGGTATCCACACGCCCGTGGAAGGAACAATCGCACGCCGGTGTGCTAGCACCAAGTCGCATGTGGAGCTCTCGGGAAGATGGCGCCTAGGGTTTCGTGGTAACTTATGCTTTTCCCCAACCTCATGCATCTCCTTATAAAGGCCCGTGACGGATCCTATCCAAACACGCTTTACTTAATCAGATTCGCATCGGGTTTGTTCCAACCTGCTATGTGTGACCCGTTAGGTTCATGTGTAGTTCTGGTTGTGGCTCTAAACCCTTTCCTACCACGAAGTCGAAGTGTTCCTAGCGAGACATAACGATTCCTAATACACACAAATTATATCGACGAACCTTAATGCAATATGATCTACGACCAGCTCCTCATCACTTACGACTGTGTCCTATCTCTATACGACTAGTTCAGATTTGATCACGCACCAACTCGTAACTCCTTACGACTTGGTTTCACCACTCGGATTACGCTCACCGCCATTCGACTTGCTTGTATCTCCATATGACCAAATTCAGTGGTCGGTCGAACTAAGTTTACCTACTCATGTATTCTCCCTTTGCCTCACGATATCCGGTTGAACTCTGTGAGATGTTGTGTCATCCATGGACTATTCAATGCTTTCTCGACGAGTATCGGATAACCTCATGTGGTCGAACTCTTCGACCACTAGTGGCATGGCCATGCACTTTCTTTATCCGACCACTTCGAGGGCCCAGAGATATCTCTCCGTTATGTTAGGAGGGCAAATCCCATATCCCACCACCACATCCCTCTCGCATGTTTCATAGCATACCCGAAAGCTACCTTTATGACCACCCGCCATTTAGCAAATTTGGCAACCCCTAAGAGTGCTATTACACATGTAGGAAACCATGTCGATCTCGTGTCTAAGGATTATACATCATCATTGCTTGAGACCAACTAACGACACATAGAATCATAACAATCTCAATAGTGTCTCAAGGTGGGTCTTATCCAACACCATGTTCTCTAACACGTGTCCACATTATTGATTCGATATCCCTATATCCATGACCGTGAAACATGGTCATCAATTAATACATGTGCCGGTCAGAGTCACTAGTGTTCCGACCAAAGGACTTTCGACTGTGGATACTTTTAGAACGTTATCATCATAAGTTAAAAAGAGCTTCACCAACAAGTCACATACTCGTTAATCTTCATGACTGATGATTCATTCAAGGAACAAGATAACATATTATCAAATATTGTGAACATAATGAAATATAATCATCTCTATGATTGCCTCTAGGGCATATTTCCAACATTAACTCCTCCACGTCACCTAACAGCTATATACCAGATATCATGGAGAATTACGTGCCATTACTTCGCAGAGTAACAACAGATGATGATCGCTTGAATCCCTTAATCAATAAGGCCCACTTGTCTCAGAGGTTTAATCGATCATAAGGTGGTCGAATGGTGAATCGAGTCGAGAAGAACCTACGATTATAAGGTAGTCGAGCAAGACTTACGACTATGAGGTAGTCGTAGCAAGACTTACGACTATGGAATAGTCGTAGCATAACTTACGACTATGGGGGTGGTCATAGAAGAACTTACGACCACCCAGTAGGCTCTTCCCTCATAACATTAAGGGGTATACTTAGGGTCCATATGACTTCATATTTATCTGTAATAAGAATTATAGATAAAAGATAAAATGAGGATTATTATATCCTCATCATCTAGCCCCCCAGCTTCAAGTGAAAGCAACTTACTTGGTAAAGGAGTTATAGATAGTCTTACGACCACGAGAGGGTCGTGGAAAGATAGTCGAAGGAAAAACTCTTCGATATTATTGTATGCTACTTTGACCAGAAATATGCTTGGTCAAGAAGATTACTTACGACTATCAAATAGTCGAACACTCCTACGATCACGGGTGGTCGAGTATAGTGATCTAAGAAATAACTTTCCGATTATCATTTTTTGCTGAAAAAAGGATCTAACCAAGGAAGTAATTTCGCTTGAGGTGTAAAAGCAAACCTGATTTTCTCGAGCAGACATACCGAGAACCTCAAACGACGCACCGCTAACCTCGTTCAAGAAGCGGTTCCCGAGACGGTGCAACCCTTGGAATGTCACGCCTTCAGTTCAAGGTACGCGGTTATAAATACCTACCGTGGGTAAAACCTAAGTTCTTACTTTTCGCCAAATCATCCTACTGTTCATCAAGTTCTTGTCTTCTCCGCCACCAACTCAAAAAATCTCCTCTTTCTGAGAGAAATGGCCGGGAAAGTCTCCGAGTGGGCCGAGTCGGAGATGGATACTGCGAAGATGCAAGCCCTTGTCAACGCTGGAAAGATTCCAGAGAGAGTTCTTGTGGAGTGGTTCCCGGCGTACAAGCATCATTGGCCGTCGGGGAGGATGAACAAATCCCGCCTTCCAAAGCGACAGAGTGTGGTCTTCGACACTGCCACCCTTTCACACTCATACTGAAAGCATTTTGGAGTGGAATTGGTGAACCTTGGTCCTAATTCCATTACAATGCCGAGCGATTTGTATATCTGTGAGGCGTGCACTGGAATTCCAAATGATCTTGAGCTTTTTCAAGATTTCTACTAATGGCTCGCTAACTGATAGCCGAAGTTGTGGTCTCAAGCTCCATGACAGAAGTCGAAGGAGTATATTCAGATGTTCACTCGGTCCTCATGGCTGCTAGGAGGAAGAGGTGGTTTTACCGAAAGTCACTCAAGACAAATTTTACCTTCAAGGAAGGTCATTAAAAAGAAAGCTTCCTAGGATTCGACTCTCAGATATTCTGTTTAATTGCCCCTATATTCAAACCATCAAGGATTTGAAAGCGAGGGGTTGATCGATGGCATGTGGTGAAGGATTTCATCACACGCCGATTTAGTCCTTTGAAGAAACGAAAGTGCCGCTTATGTGGAGGTACACGGGCCAAAAGACCCACTGTGGACTACGAGGAAGGTAAGTAGTTTTTCGACTTAACTCTCGCTTTGGTCTTCTTCAAAATCGCCTAATTAATATCTTTATCTGCTTTATACGCATCTTTCACGCATGAGATTGACGCTCGAGTCAAACTTGTTTGTGAGAAGCCCCGCCACCCAAAGGTGGCGGTTCTCAAATTCTTGCGGTTTTATCCGCAGAGGAAAAGGTTAAGCGCCTAAAGGTAATCAAAAGTTGATTTCATCCTTAGGACTTCATAGTCGAGAAAGAACTTACGACTAGGTGGTGATCGAGAAAATCTTATGATCGTGACATGTCGAGAAGAGCTTACGACTAGGTACTGGTCGTAGAAAAACTTACGACTGGTAATTGATTCTTCTTTTTCTGTTTTTATTTACAGAAAGTAGGTATGGAAAACCGCCAGGACTACGAGGAGGTCGAACTGATGACCATTGGCGCAGGGGCGGCAGTGAACAAGGGCTCATCTCCTCTGACGAAAAAGCGTCGACTTACAAGAGTCGCCGACAAGGAGGATCAAGCTCAAGTTCCTTTGTTTGACCAGTCCTCTAAGAAAATCATGCGACACATGCTCGCAAATAATAGCCGAGGTCGCAACAGCTGAAATTGAGGACGATGAAGAACCTCTTGTGCGCAAGGCCCATAAGGGCAAGTGCACGTTTTCCGCGGAAGCCGAGACTGAAGCGGCTGCAGCTGAGGAGACCGAGGAGGTCAAGAACCTCCTAGGCATAAAGTCCACAAGGCCAAGGTACCTTTTATTATGACAAGAAAGCTTTCACGCCGCCACTTCTAGATTTGTCAAGCAAATAGAAAAGGAGAACCGAAGGAGTTTATGTCTTTTGTGAAGGACAACGTTGATCCAAATGAGCCTACCGTTGAGGGTAGCGCCGCTTTGGAGTGATCGAGACCAATCTCGCCTCCCGGAAAGTCGAGACCGTAAAGATAGTCCTCGTTCAAGATACACGACTGCACGTGGTCGTGACCGAGCCTATTCTCCAACCTCGAAGCTACGACCAAAGCGTGGTTGTAGAAAAGAAGTCAAAGAATTCTTCCATCTGAAGATGGCTCCAAAGTTTCGATCAAGTCCAGATGCAGAGGTATGTGAAACAAGCTAAAGTGTAAGAACAAAGATTTACCTTTTGCTTTCCACAATTTGACTTGCTATCCTTTTGTTTGTTTTAGCTCGACTTCTTCACTTCCATAATGGTTTCTATCGAAAAGCCCATTGCGCCTCTCCAAATGATTGGAGAGATGACAACAGAGATGGTCGAAGGACCATCCACACTCTGCCAGGAAGAAGTCTTGGCTCTCGGGTCGCTTGTCACGATCACTGAAGTTGTAGCTATGGCCACCGAGGCAATGCCATAGTTATCGAGGTGGCGCTCTACAACCACCGAGGTAGCCGCCATGACCATCGATGTGACCGTGGGACCAAGCAGAGGTAGTCGCAGGCCTCCGCCCAAGGTGGTGATGTGCCGATCACCGCAAGGGAAGGAAATCATTACAAACCTCCTTCCCGGTACCCAAAGGAAATTACAATTTCAAATCTAAGATGATGAATACTTCAACTGCTCGATTTCTTTGGCCCTACTTCCATAGTGGGGTCTTCGCTTAGATCTCGCCACCGAGTCCCCATCCCAAAGACATTCCCAATAGAGGGAACACTTTTGATAATGAGCACCTTGAGAAGGTTTGGTGGGACCAAGTTGAGAGAGTGGGCGAAATAAGCACCCAGAGTCGGTTTACTCGATATTTGCTCGATCAACCATGAGTGTAAGTATTTGATGATACTTATACATACAGTATAATCTTCTTGTTTCTCACCGCCTTTTCTTTTGCGTAAAGCCATAGAGCAAATCGCCGTTGTCGAGGAATATCATCGACAACTTCTAGAGTCGCGACAGAAAAGGGAACTCGCAAACAAAGTAGAGAGGTGGTAAGTTACTATTTTTCATAGTCGCTTTTAATTTGACTACTTATATAGTGCTTACAGGTTTGTCGGGAAAAACTCACGATTATATGCTAGTCGTAAAAGACTTACGATCAATGTTTAGTCGAGGAGAACTTACGACTAGATCCATAGTCGAGAAGAACATACGATCGATCAATGGTTGTAAGAAAGCTTACAACCGATTTAATAATGTTCATGTCCACTTTTAACCTTTACAGGTTAAACAGCGATGAAAAGACTCTAGCTGACTCGCTCGATTATCAAAAAGAGGAGCCGAGAAAGTTACAGGATAAAGTAGAATTTCTCCTGAGGAAGCTTAAAGAAGCTAACTCTGCAACCGAAAAGGTGTAGGAAAGGATAAACAGTAAGTGCTGAACTTAAGACTGCTTATGTTTTCGATCTTTGCCTGATTGTTACTTCTTTTAAGAAAAAGAAGATGACATAAGAAAGCTCCAGAATGAAGTCCAAAATAAAACTTTGGTCATTCACGAGACTTCTCGTATTCCAGAGAGAAAATGAAGAAATTACGAGACTAAAATCCCAAGATCGTAAGCAATTTTTACTCGCAATCTTTATGAAGTTCTTCCCATATTCTCACTCTCATTTCTTTTCTAGAAATGGAACTCGAATCGAAGGCTCAAAATGAGCTCGTGGATAAAACCGTGATTTATATCGAGACCGTCTCAGATACAAAGAAAATGCGAGGAGATTAGATCATGGGAGAAGAAGCATGCCGAGACCGCTGCCTCCTATGATGAAGAAATCAAGAAATTGATTCTCGACTAGCGTAAGGAAATCTTTTACCTGTAATTATTTTTGTTTTTTTTCCTCTAGAAGTTTATTTTTGCTTGACCGGTCTTATTCTTTTCAGAGCAAGCGGTCGAAAACAAACAACTCATGAGGCTTCACTGCACTCCAACAGAGATGGAGACAATGAAAATTAATCTTCAAAGCAGTGTCACGCTCCTGAACAATGTACTTAGTGAGCTACATACTGAGGGAAAACCTCCTCAAGATGATACGATGGTTGCTCACGTAAGTACAATTGGGGAACAAATCGGGACTTTGCAAGAACTGATAACCACCCTGAAGATCAACCAAGTCAATCGATAAAGGAGGCGGTCGGTTACAAGAAGTTATGCATTGGCCAAACTTAAAGCTCGTGACCCCAACCTTAATGTTCAACCAATCGGTTTACTTCGATCGCTCAAGCAGTATAAGTCGTCTGATTGAAGAAATGCAATCGCTGGTTTAAGGTTTTGGAGGAGATGCGATCGGCTCTCCTTCTTCGAGTAGTTTGTAACAAACCCGAAAAACAATCTTTTGTTGATGTATTATATAATCCATCTTGTTTCTCGCAAATCATCTTGTCGAGTAGTTAGTAACTCAAAAGATAATAATCGAAATGAAAGACTAAGAATTGAAGTCAAATTAATAACTTTATCCTAGCCCCCGACTATTTGCTTAGTTTGCTTAGACAAACTAAATAAATAGTGTTAAAAAGGGTTTCTGAAAACAGAGAGGTTTGTTTAACTTGTTGTTTTTATCACAACCGCCATGCAATCGGTCGAAAAAGTGGAAACGAATCGACACTAGGAAGTTCCTTCTAGTGGGCGTGACCATGTGCAGAGAGGAAAGTCTTCGACTAGGTGATGTTACCATCTCGACTAGATTATTTAAGTCGAGAACAAAGAACTTGAGTTAAACAAACATCCAAAGGACTTCAAAAATTCGTTCGCCCTTCTTTGGAGGACTCGATAAGTCTGTCCCGATAGCAAGAGTAGGAAATCGAACGATGCTAGAAGTTCCTTCTAGTGGGCGGTGACCACGCAGAGAGGAGAGACTTCGACTAGATGTGTTTCTTCCTCCGACTTAGTTGAGATTTAATCAATGCACCAAAGGCAAATGAATAAATCTAAAAAGTGCACTCGCTTAGAATATTTTTCAAAAGAATCAAGAAATAATCTAAGGTGAAAGGAGTAAGCTTTCAAAAATATTTCACTAAATAGAACCCGAGCTCTTTGTGTTGGCGGCAAAAGTGAGTAACGAGTCAATACTAGGAAGCTCCTTCTAGTGGGCGGGACCACATGCGTAAAGGAGAGGCTTCGACTAGGTGATGTTATCGCCTTTCACCAAAGGTAAAGGAAACGGGTGTTTAGAATATAGTCGAAAGATTATGAAAGCACTACTCAAAAGTAAGACAATAGAGGTAGAGAGAACTGATTCTTTATTGTCTCAATGATTGGTTACACATAAAACTTGTGAATCGGGTCGATGTTCCAAGAATTCGAGAGAACTCGCCGCCTTCCATTGCCAATCGTCATCGACTCGACGAGTAACTTCGACCAACGTAAGGACCTTCCCACTTGGGAGAAAGTTTGTTCCGATTAGACTTGGATTGGCAAAGTCTCAATACTAAGTCACCTACAAGGGTCAGCGAGGTTGGACCTTACGATCGTAGTATCTTCGCAGGCTTGTTGGTAGACCGCCGAACTAATTAGGGCATGGTTTCTCCTTTCTTCAAGTAGATTAATATCATCTCGTCAAGTTGTTCTTGGTTGAGTCTGTGAAAGTTTCACTGTGTTGACCAGTATCTTTAGTTCCGGAGGAAGCATGGCTTCATTCAAGACTAGAAAGAATGGTGTTTCACCAGAGTCTAATCGTAGTCGCATTTAACAGCCCATAATACGAGGGTAGCTCTTGTACCCAAGCCCCGAGCGCTTGATGAGTCGGGTCAAGACTCGAGTCTTAATTCCTCTTATTATTTGGCCGCTTGCATGTTCGATTTGCCCCATTACTTTGGGGATGGGCTACGTACATAACACAACTTGGTACTCAACTCGTCGCAAAATTCCTGAAATTTTGCGCCGAAAATTGCTTACCATTATTCAGAATTATTCGACGGTACTCCAAATCGAGTAATTACGATCTCATCATAAACCGCTTTGCCGCTTGCTGTTATCCCACCACAGTTCGGCTTCAATCCATTTTGTGAACGATCAATAGCCACAAAGGAACTCAAACCTCCTAGAGCTTTGGGGAACAGTCCTAGGATATCGAGACCCCAGTCACAAAAGGCCAAGATAGAGGTATTGTTTGTAATGCCCGAGCCGGTTGGTGTATCTCGCCGCTATGAAACCGCATCGGCACACCTTTTAACCAACTCTTTAGCATCAGAAGGGTCATTGGCGAAGAAAACCTTATCGAAAGGCCTTACCGACCAGCCGCTCAGAGGAAGCATGATTTCCACAGATGCCATCATGTATGTCGTGAAAAAGTGTTAATCCTCGCTCATGAATGCATCGCATGAGCACCCCTTGAGTACCTCGCTTATAGAGGACTCCTTCCACCAAAGTATACATTTTGGCTTTTCGATAAGCGATCCGCCTCGAGATCGCCTTCGCATGTAACCCTTCAAGATATGCATAGATGGGTGTCATCCATGTATCCTCGTATTCTAGAGAGGTCGCCTCAATAGGAGGTGTTTCGGTTCGTCGACCGAGACGGCTTCGAGTTGTTCCAAGAAGACTCCTTTTGGTACTTCAGATCGGAAGAAGCTATTCGAGCAAGCCGGGTCTCGAGGAAATTATCCTTTCGAGGGATGAATTGTGCCTCAAACCTAAAAATACTTTTCTAGCTTACGACTCCGATAAGTATCGAGACATTGCTCTGATTAGAGCACTTGGTATTTTTTCCGACTTGATTCACGACTAGTTAAGAGTCTCCTCTCACAAGTAGTCGGCGAATCGAAGCGCCACGTCAGATGCCGCCTAGCAAACCTTCAGATTCTCGCCACGCTGTTAGTGGCCCAAAGTTTAATTGTATGGCATACTTTAAGGTCTCTCGAGGAGATACCAAGACCACCTCAACCCGAGCCACTTAAAGTAAGTGACCCGTCAAAGTACATCGCCCAATCGGTCGTGGGAATCAGATCGGGATCCCGAATGTGCTCAGATTTGTCCATTCGCGACAAAGTCTCGCCAAGATCTGGATTTAACGGCCGCTCGACACGAATGGATGTCGAACTCCCCAAGTTCGACCGACCATTTTGCCATGCGCCCCGTTGTTTCCCTATTGTGGAGGATCGCCCTAAGGGAAACTCGACAAGACATGCCTAGTTTGTGCGCTGAAAATAATGCCGCAGCTTCTCAAGACATGAGGAGGGCATATAGAAGCTTTTGGACCTAAGGGTAACGCCCTAGGCCCGTAAAACTTCACTCACGTAGTAAACCGGTCGCTGTACATTTTCACGCTTCTACGACCAAGATCGCACTTATCGCCTGTGGCGTGGCGCCTAGGTAAATTAAGAGTGTTTCTTCCGCCTCGGAGAGACCAAAATAGGAGCACTCGTAAGGTACCTCTTGACATCCTCAAAGGCAGCTGTCACTTTTCTTTCACCACTCAAAACCTTCATGTTTCCTTAGAAGTTTAAAGAAAGATAGTCCCTTTTCTCCCGATGGTGCGATGAAACGACTTAAAGCCGCCATGCACCCCGTGAGTTTCGAACTTTTCCTTGTGGTTGAGGGTGCATTTGGAGAATGGCCTTGATCTTTTGATTTGCTTCGATTCCTCGTATAGATACTAGGAATCCAAGCAATTTTCTCAAGAGATTCCGAACACACACTTCTTAGGATTGAGTTTTAAGCGATGTTTTCTGATATTGTCGAATGTTTCTTGTAGGTCAGTAATATGATTAAGTCTCTTGATGCTTTTAACAACTAGATCATCAACATAGGCCTCTAGATTTCGGCCTAATTGAGATGAAAAAGTTGCTTGCATCAAGCGTTGAAAAGAAGCGCCGGCATTTTTTAGACCAAATGGCATTTTGACATAGCAAAATATACCAAATGGTATAATAAATACGGTCTTTTCTTCATCGTCTAGACACATATTGATCTAGTGGTATCCAGAATATGCATCTAAAAAACTTAACATTTCACAACCTGCAGTAGAATCAACCAACTGATCGATACGAGGTAAAGGAAAATCGTCCTTTGGACAAGCTTTATTAAGATTAGTAAAGTCTACGCACATACACCATTTGCCGTTTGACTTTCTAACCATTACAGGATTAGCCAACCACTGGGTGGTTGACCTCTTATAAAGCCTTCTTTGAGTAGCTTATCCACTCGATTTAATAGCATCTCGCCGATCATGGGCAAATCTCCGTAATTTTTGTTTTACTGGTACTTTGTTAGGCCGTAGCTAGCCTGTGCTCGATCACCTCCCGGGGACTCCGCATGTCGGATGCTTGCCACGCCAAGACATCTGCGTAGCTCTGAGGAAGGCGATGAGGGCGCCTTCCTATTTGGGGTCGGAAGTATCCCGATGCGAGCGAGCCTTCGAGGGCTCCCAAGGCCCGTGAGGAACCTCTTTGACTTTGTCGCTCGCTTTGGTGCAGCTTTTTAGGTTTCACTTGCTAGTCGAAGGTCGACTTTCTTCTCGAGTTGGTATTTGTCCAACCATCTCGAGGGATTGACGATCCGCAGTATGCGCCATCTTCTTGTCACAATGGATTGTGATTACTCCTTTGGGACCTAGCATCTTAATTCATTGATATCCATAATGAGTAGCCATTAGGAATTTTGCCAAAGTTGGTCGTCCGAGTATGGTGTTATATGTCGATCGAAATCCACCACATCAAAGAAGATTTTCTCTCCCTAAAATTACTTGGTGAACCAAATGTTAAAGGAAGAGAAACTTGGCCAATTGGTTTAGCCAAGATCCCATGACGATTCCATGGAAAGAGTATCGCATCGGTCTTACCTTGGTCCCGGTACTTGCATGTCATCCAGGGCACTTGTAAACAAAATGTTTAACGAGCTGCCACCATCAACCAAAACTCGATTGACAAGACAATTGTTGATGGTGGGTTCGACCATGATTGGGTATCGACCTGGTCGAGTCGAAGGAATCGGGCAGTCACCCTTCTCGAAAGAGATGGTGACTTCCGACCACTTCGGTAATTTATTGACAAGAGGAGGATCTATGGAGTTTACCTCACGTTCGGCGACCTCAAGTCGCCGCTTTGATTCATATGCCGATGATCCCGTGATATGTGTTCGACGGTGTGTTGCGGATCCTCGAACGGCATCTCCTCCTCGCTATCCGATGACTTATGACCACTCGCTTGCCCTACCCGCCGAGAGTGGGAAGTGGTCCTTGTCGCTGTAGTAGTCTTCAAGCTTTCGTTGAAGACCTTGCAGCCATGTTGAGGTCATGTCCTTCCTTTTATGGAAAGGGCACCACCTAGGCTTATCATTTTTCCGATCGGGCGCTTACCTTTGCCTCGGTCGAGTGCGGCTTGAGGTGCGTGGCTCTTTATCATTCATACCAAAACTTCCTTGAACCGCCGGCTTGGGGTTTTTGACCCTTCGCCTTGTTCTTGGACTTTTTGCTTTCTTATCTTTCTTTCTTCGATGTCGCTGGCTCTCGAGAGGTATTGTCTTCTCGATCTATTGTGTTGTTCCACTCGACCGCCTCGAGAGGCGCTTGCATATCGATCACCATCTCAAAGAGTTCAAATATGTATAGGAGGATTCAAAGCAATGTCTTCGTTATCCTTCTCGTCATGGACTCCTTGCTTGAAAGCCCCGATGATGATGAATCGAAACTTCAGAATTGAGTTACTTAACCCGACTAAAGCGCTTGATGAATTGGCGCAAAGTCTCGTTGTCGCTCGTCTCATCCGTGCAAGTCATCCTCCTTTCCGGGCGATTGTAAGTGCCTTGGAAATTTGCCAAGAGAAGGTCGAGAGGTGTTGCTAAGAGTAAATCGACTCGAGTGGTTGGTTTAATAACCACGATCGAGCGATCCTTCGAGCACGCTTGAAGGTAATTTGCCATCACATGCTCTCTCCTCCTCGCCGCTTCGACAACCGTGGTATAGATCTCAAGGAATTCGATGGGATTCGGGAACCATCAAACTTCTCCATGTTCACCGGTCGAAATCAAGGTGGCGGTGAATGGCTTCTGAGATCAGCGAGAATGCCCGACATCCAAGAATGACTTCTTGACGCCTTTGCAGAAAGAAGGGTTTATATCATCGTGGTCGACTCGACGATACCCGAGAATAGGTTGACCGCACCTATAATAGATCTCTACCCCACGAGGAATACTCGTAATTCATCCGCCGCAGCATTCTCATGTCGGAATGGTGAGCGATCACCTCCGAGGAGTTTGTCGATCATCAATCGCTCGAAAGATATTTCTCCGAGTAGGAGATCGATGCGACTTTCATCGCGGCCGATTCCTCCGTGGTGATATGTTCGATCGACCGTAGTCAAGAAGTCGATTGTTATGACTTCGAGAGTGATGTCGGCGAGGTGCTTCCACTTTGCCATCGTGTTCAAGCCTTTGTGCGATCTCCTCAACGAAGAGGTCGAGTCGGGCGCCGCTAGCTCTTGAGTTGGATTCTCGAGCAAGTCATTGATGTACTGGAGTTCTCGAGCTTCCTCTGATTGATATTGAATGCGCCCAGGCAAATTCTTCTGAGGTTCAATCTTCTTCCTTCGAATTGCCTCAAGATTTTCCATATCAGACTCTTGAGACTACCTCAATGAAGTGCGAGAATGTCGAGGATTTCCCTGGCGTTCATGAAGGCATTGGTCATGTCCGCCAGTGGTGGTGTCCTTGCCATTGCCACGAGGGGCGTAGTGTGTGATCTTCTGGGAGAGTCTCCAGCTCGGTCTCTAGGAGAGTGACCTTGATCCGAGGGAAGGACGAAGACCTCCTGCTGATGATTCTCACTTGCGCCGAGGCCTCCCCGCTTGAGGAGTCGCCGAGACACCATCCGGCGACTTGGAGTAATACCCTCTAGGTAGGGAAGTCTCAGGTTATAACTGTCTCCGCTTACAGATGTGATCTCAAGGAGAGATGGTTGAATTTGCAGAAAAGCATGCTTGATCCCATTGCCTCGATGTCATCCGGAGAGAGATGATCACCAGATGTCGTGAAGTCCCTAATTGTGGCTTCCAGAGCTTGTTCTCACCAAGTCGGATCGCCTGGGGGACTCGGACACTTCGAGGAAAAACTCGTTGTGTTGTGAGTCCACTGGTGTGGTCCCGGTCGATTGACCCTTGTCCTTGAGAGGTAGATCCTCTCTGACGATCCTCAACTCCACTGGTAACCTCGCCTCCTCGGATCTCGTGGGAAGATCACCGAGGCGCAGCACTCCATCGGATGAGTCATCACTCGGCCAGAATCAAAACCGATCCATGTCGACGTCACAGACCGCCAAGTCGAACCAGCTCCTCGCTCCATTCTCCGCCATGAGTGCATGAGATTTGGAAAACAGAGAGAATGTTGACTAGAGATTATCGGAAGATCCCCACGGTCGGCGCCAACTATCGGTGTTTTAGAACCGAACTTACGTAAAGATTGTTTGATTCGGGGGGTCTCCTAGAATGGAATCACGCAGAGAGATTGACACGGGGATTTTTATACAGGTTCAGGCCTTCTCCGGAGAGAATAACAACCCTACTCCTGTGTGTATATGGTATTGAGTGTATTCTGAACAATCAGGGGAAAAACTAAGACTATTACAGATAGTGCTTGTATTCCTGATGGCCCGATTGATCCGCCCTTCCTTTCTCTGATTGTCGCCTTTTTATAGTACGTGAAGGAGCGGCAGTTCCTCCAGTGAAGCTACTCATCACATCCTCGTGAACGGGCGACGTTGGTAATAATCATCGGCGATAACTCCTCCACGCCACCTAATGCCTATATACCGTATATAATGGAGTATTATGTGCCATTACTTCGCAGAGTAACAACGTATCATGACTATTTGAATCCCTTAATCAATAAGGCCCACTTGTCTGTAGGTTTAATTGATCATAAGGTGGTCGTAGCTGACCGAGTCGTAGAAGAACCTACGACTATAAGGTAGTCGTAGAAATGGCCGGGAAAGTCTCCGAGTGGGCCGAGTCGGAGATGGATACTGCGTAGTACGCCAGACGATCTTCAAGCGTGAATAATCGAGATGTGTCCTGAAGAGAGCATCGATGACATATTCAGCCGCTTTAACAAGATAATTAATCAAATGAAAGCGGTTGGCATCGAATACTCTCAATCTGAGAATGCCACCCACCTCTTGGCTGCAATCAACACCAAGGAGTGGGAGATAAAGGCTACCGCCATTGAGGAGGACGTCAACCTCTCTGATCTGACTTTGGAGCTGTTCTATAGCAAGCTCAAGACTCATGATATCAAGAGGGTTGATCATTCCAAGAAGAAAAATATGGCTTTGGTAGCAGACCCACTCAAGAGAGCTTCTGATGGGTCTTTCGAGTCCTCTTCTGTTTCTTCACTTGTGTGTTTATCTTCTATCCAAGAAGAGGAGCTTGAGAGTCTTCCTAAGCCAAATTTGGCCCTCTTAATTAAAAAGTTCACACGTGCCTATAACAATGTGAGAAACAAAAAGAGAGGTAGCTCTGTGACTTGTTATGAGTGTGGAGAGCTCTATCATATCCGGGCAAATTGCCCTAAGCTGAAAGGGAAGAGCAACCACAAGGAAGAGAAGCCTGCTTGGAGGAAGCCTCAAGGGACCAAGTCCAAGTATGGTGCTGCCAAGCTTAAAAAGGCCACTCACCGGGTTCTTGCCGCTCTTGGAGATCAATCTTTGAGCGATGTGGACTCCGGGAGCGAGGAGGACAAGGAGGAGGAGATCCCTCAAGACAAGAAGAAGGGGAAGGCCAAGGACTTCATTGGCATGTGCTTCATGGCCGATTCCGCCGACATTGACGGCGATGAGGTACCTCCCTCCTATGATGTCCTCTCTACTAGATGCGATACCATCTTTGAGCAACTTATGAGTCAGGATAAGGCTTTAGAGTTTGCCATGGCTAAGAACAAGGACTTAGAGTCACAAGTAGATAATTTGACTTTAGAATTTGTAAATGCTAAGACTCTTGAATCTGATGAATGTTCATCTTGCCATGCTCTGCACTCTGAATTTGCTAAACTACAATATGTTCATGATATCGCTTTGCAACAACTTGAAAATGCTAGGACTGAGCTAATTAATGTTAAATCTGCTCCATGTGAAAAATGCTTAGACTCTAGCAAGTTGGTTGCTCCTGGTGAGGTTGAGTCTCGCTTTTGCCCTTTCTGCATAGAACGTGAACAAGAAGTCAAAGATATCTTAGAAGCAGTTAGAGCTAAATATGCCAAGCTTAAGGACGGTATTGAGTCTGCTACTTGTGCTTCATGTCCAGCTCTTAAGCTTGAGGTTGCTCTTTATAAGAAGAGGTCTATGGCTAAAACTTGTGATTCATGTGTTAACTTTGGAAAAGAAAATGCTTACCTTAAGAACACATTAGAAAATTTTTCTAAAGGTAAGAAACAGTTAAACATGATTCTTGACAAGTCAAAAACACCTTATAAGAAGTAAGGATTAGGATACAACTTTGTCTAGGACAAATCTAATAACATTCAAATCTTGAAAAATGGCTGAGTTGAATTCGATACCCAACCTGCAAAGATCATTTTCAAATCTGCAGGTTTTGCCCAACCATCTATTCAGTCAAAAGG